>OY856411.1:1319126743-1319694243 GCA_963693085.1 Alisma plantago-aquatica
GTTGTTATTTATTGGGAGGAGAAAAGAAGGTACATTTTGATTATTTTTATCGACTGGAGCTAATACCAACCCAAATCAAGGTAATTCTAACTAATCTCTTTCATTTCTACAATTAGCAACCTCTCCATCTCTTTTTCCTACTTTTTTCTTCCACTTTTGCCTTAAAAAGTTTTTTTACCGCCAAAACCTAGTATTACTCCAATTTTTATATGTTTACGCGAACTATACATACATCTATAAGTATATTATGTAGATATGCAATATTATCACTGGATCTACCTACTCACAACACTATTAATTACTATTATCATACAATTTATCTAAGCATATGACAATTAGTATTGATATAATTAGTTAGTTATTTATGTTTAGTGGAAGATATTTTACTAAAGAGTAAAGTGAATATAATACAAAGGAGTAATATACACTTATATAGTATTGCAAATAAATGAGCAACACGGAACTTTGCCAATAATGATGTATATGACGAGCATGTGACTACATATAACCACCTTTATAGGATGCACATGTATGGCCGCAATATCTCAGCAATATCAACTCAATACTGTATAAAGAACCAACACACCACTCAACATACATCTGATGTGAGTTGTAAGTAAATGTGTTATTCGTATGTTGTAAATTGTATACTATTGCATAATTCTGTGTATTTAAGTTTGTGGTTTGTGCTAGTAAAATTTCATATCTTAATTCCTACATTTTGTCATTGAAATCCTTCATCGAAATGCCAACGAAACAAGACAGATTCCTTACCTCCCACATGATGGACCCCCCCTACACACCCAATATATAATTTTATTGCATAAAACACTGCATTTAGGTGTAGAGATTTGTAAAGTTTCATGAATTAATTCATTCATTTTAGCGTCGAAACGGCCAGGATTGCATGTCGGTATTTCCGTCGGTATACCGGTAAATACCAATGTTTTAAAAAGTGTGAAGCGGGAGGCGTGCGGACGGGACCTTGTAGCCGATTAAGTGGCAGGTGGGCGATTAAGCGGGCGATTTTTGAAAAAGCGGATGCTTAAAATCTTATATATTTATATACAAAATTACATGTATGTGTATATAAAAAATATATTTCAAAGGAAATCAGTAATACTAACCAGTAGTATCAATTAGTAATGAACGAAATCTGCAAGAAAATCAGTAAAATCAGTAAAACCATTAGAAGTATAATAGAGTAATACGATATTTACTTGGATATTATACAGCAGTACCCTATTATATACAACTTACATACAAAGTTTGCATTCTAAAGTAGGACTAGGTATATCATAGAACATTTAATGTATACAAGCTTCATATATTATACTCAATACTACATGGATTATATATTTAATTAACATTACATGCTTACAACAACATTTTTTTGAAAAAGCGGAAAAAAGCGGGCAAAAAAGCGGGAAAAAGCGGGTGAAACGGGAAAAAAGCGGGCGCTTTTCTTCAAACCGAGTAAGCGGGCGCTTTTCTTCAAACCGAGTAAGCGGGCGCTTAAGGGCAAAATTAAGCGGATGGGTGTCTTGGCCGATTAAGCGGCCGCCTGGGCCGTTTTTTAATACACTGGTAAATACCTATTTCCAAGCTGTCGAAACGGCGTCGGTATCAATCACCTTGTTCCTTGACTACAACACATAATGGTATTACTATTGAACAGTATCCTTAAAGAAGCTAATTTGTTACTAGTAAAATAGCATTAATACTACTGTAAAGAATCTTATTTTGTTAGTGCTAAAGAGCAATCTTAATCACTGTTAGTATGTTATAAGTTACTTATTAGTGAATTCATATTGGTAATACAACACCACAGATAATGGTATTACTGTTAAAAAGTATCCTTTCTGCGTACTGGTATGATCTTAATGTATATTTTTAGTTTGTATTTGTAACATTGGCCACTTGTCAATATGGTTGAGATATGGCGGCAGCTAATTACGTTACTGTTTAACACGGATATACACTCATGTTAATGTCAATTGTTTATAAAGACAATTCTGTCAATATAAAACTGAAAATTATGCATTAGTTCACCATGTCCACTTTGTCAAAAAGCATCCGGTTCACGCTTAGATCCAGCCACTCGCTTCCCCCTTCATGATATGTTCTTTCTGGAGGCTACGAGTTCCAGCTCATTGCCTGTTCTTTGATTGTTTCTAGGCTTTCTAGCTGCTGCTGTACATCCTGATAATGTTATAATATCTAGTCAATTACCAATTTGCTGGTTGGTTTTTGTATTAATGTTCTCACTTTGTGGTAAGTTAAATTACCATATACGTACTGTAAACAAGCTAAATTTATTACTAGTAAATTATCATCAATATTACTGTAAAGAAGCTTATTTGGTTACTGCTGAAGAGTAATCTTAATCACGATTAGTATGCTATAAGTTATTAATAAATTCATATTGGTAATACTACACCACAGATAACGGTATTAATGTTGAACAATATCCTTAAAGAAGCTTCTGGATAATGCGGAAAAAGGTCTTGTATTATTCGATGATAAAAGAATATACAAGAGTCTCTATATAATACACAAAAGAACCACAGGGTCTAGAGATAACCCATGTGGGATAAAACATAAGTGTAAAGGAAAAGAAAAATAGAAAATAGACTGTGTAAAAGAGAAAAACACAGCAAAGTCTATCTACTAATACTCCCCCTCAAGCTGGAGCATAGATGTCAATCATGCCCAGCTTGGATGTCATATCAGTGAAGCGCTTCTTCGGAAGAATCTTTGTGAAGATATCAGCAATCTGCTCATCAGTATGAATGTAAGGGGTAGAAATCTGACCAGATAGAACCGCCTCACGAACAAAGTGACAGTCCACTTCAATATGCTTCGTGCGCTCATGGAAGGTAGGGTTGCTAGCAATGAAAGTGGCTGCTTTATTATCACAGAACATAGGAACGGGCGCCAAGTCTGAAAAACCAAAATCTGTCAGAAGGCTTCGAATCCAGAAGAGCTCGCAGGTAGTATGTGCCATGGCGCGATATTCAGCTTCAGCACTAGAGCGGGCAATCACATCCTGTTATTTGCTCCTCCATGTGACTAAATTGCCCCCAACAAAAGTACAGTATCCAGAAGTGGAGCGGCGATCAACCTTGCTCCCAGCATAATCAGAATATGAGTAGCCCAGTATCTTACAGTGCCCATGTTTTTTGTAGAGAAGCCCTTTTCCAGGAGAGTTCTTCAAATAGCGCAGAATATGGCAAACAACATCCCAATGACATTGTCGGGGTTTGTCAAGGTAGCGACTAACCAATCCGACAGCAGCAGTAATGTCAGCTCGTGTGACTGTGAGGTAGATAAGCTTCCCGACCATTCGTGTGTACTGATGAGTGTCAGGATATGCAGGAGAGGCTTGATCATCCCAATCAGTGTTAGGATCAAGAGGGGTGCTAGCAGGCTTAGCACCTAGGAGTCCAGTCTCAGATAACAAGTCCAGAACATACTTCCGCTGAGAAAGACACAATCCTGCAGAAGAGCGAGAGACCTCTATCCCAAGAAAGTAGCGTAAAGAACCGAGGTCTTTAGTAACAAAGTGCTTTTCAAGATACCGCTTAGTTGCCTGAATACATGCTGCATCACTCCCAGAGAGTATAATATCATCAACATACACAATAAGAATAATAATGCCAGCTGTGGATTGTTTAACAAAAACAGAGTGGTCCGACTGAGAGCGGCGAAAAGAATAATCCTGGAGAATAGTGCTAAGTTTGTCAAACCACGCACGTGGACTCTGTTTGAGGCCATAGATAGCTTTTTTTAAACGACAGACTTTAGATGGCTCCCCCACACAGATAAAGCCGGGGGGCTGAGACATGTAGACTTCTTCATGTAGATCGCCATAGAGAAAGGCATTTTTCACATCGAGCTGGTATAACGGCCAATCAGAATTAACAGCAACAGAGATCAGAATCCTTACAGAATTAAGTTGTGCCACAGGAGAGAAGGTTTCAAAATAGTCAACCCCATAGGTCTGAGTGTATCCTTTAGCAACCAGTCTGGCTTTCAGGCGCTCGACCGTACCATCAGGTTGATATTTCACTGTGAAGACCCAGCGACACCCAACTGGCGAGCAATCAGTAGGAGGATCAACAAGAGTCCAAGTATGACGATCAGTAAGAGCCGTCATTTCTTCTTCCATTGCCTGACGCCATGCTGGGATTTTAAGAGCCTGAACAGCAGTCTTAGGGACAGAAATAGCAGACAGAGCAACAGTAAAGTTGGCAAAATTAGAATTCAAATGAACAGACGTACAAAAATTCCCAATTGGATGTTTCGTACAAGCACGTGTCCCCTTTCTCAGACTAATGGGAACATCAAGGTCAGAAAATACATGCGGAGGTGGCTGATCTGGCGCAGAGGACGTGGACGATGGAGAGGCCATAGAGGGAGCTGTTGGCTTTGGTCTTCTGTGATAAACCTGCAGAGGGGGCTTCTCACTTGTAGATACAGGAGCAGGGCTATCATACTCATCATCCACCATAGGTAAGGGCGTATCAGTCAACAAATCAGACGTAAGAGCAGAACCCTCCTAAGAGAAAAATGGCATGTGTTCAAAGAATACCACATCCGCAGATACAAGCCATTTATGTGAAGCAGGATCATAACACCGATATCCTTTCTGAGTGCGGGAATAGCCCAAAAAAACACACTTGGTGGCCTTGGGATCTAATTTAGTAAGACCAGGTCTAAGGTTCTTCACAAAGCATGTGCTCCCAAAAATACGCGGTGGTACAGCAAACAGTGGTAGATCAGGGAAAAGAATTTGAAAAGGGATTTTATTGTGAAGTACAAAGGAAGGCATGCGGTTTATGAGATAGCAAGCAGTGGAGATTGCCTCAGGCCAGAATTTGTGAGGAACATGGTAGTGAAAGAGAAGTGTGCGGGCGACCTCAAGGAGATGGCGATTCTTACGCTCAGCGACACCGTTTTGTTGTGGGGTATAAGCACAGGAAGTCTGGTGAATGGTGCCCTGACGTTTACAAAAAGACTGAACAGAAATTTGCACATATTCCAAGGCATTGTCTGTGCGAAAAATCTTGATGGGTTTAGCAAATTGAGTCCGAATTTCCGCAAAAAACTCAGAAATTTTTTCAACTACAGTAGATCTGTCTGTCAGTAAAAATAACCATGTGGTTCTGGAAAAATCATCAATAAAACTTAAGAAATATTTGAATCCAGAAACGCTAGGCACAGAACACAGTCCCCAAATGTCAGCATGCACAATGTCAAAAGGGGCTTTAGAGCCAATACAAAATTTTGCAGAAAAAGTAGAACGGTGTTGTTTGCCCAATTGACATGTTTCACAATAAAATCTAGTGCTAGCAACAGTCGGTAGTAAAGCCTTCAACTTCTCAGCAGACGGGTGGCCCAGACGGTAATGCCACTGAATATCAGGAACTATAGATGTCAGGAAAGCAGCTGGCTTCGGCTCGTCCAAATAGTATAATCCATCCGGTCCCTCATGGCCTGAACCAATCGTCGTCCTCGTACGCAGATCCTGAAACAGAACACCATCCGGGTCAAATGTAATAGCACAACGAAGACTTTTTACCAGTTTACTGACAGATAGTAAATTCAGAGGAAATTTGGGCACATATAGCACAGACTGCAGAGGTAGAGTACTAGTAGAAGTGATATCTCCAATGCCACAAACAGGAGATTTGGAACCATCAGCAACCGTCACAGGCGGTATAAGAGAAGTCTTGCGCAGAGTAGAAAATAAACTAGCAGTACCAGAGATATGTGCAGTCGCACTAGAGTCGATCACCCAAGGGCTTTTACCAGTCGTCGTCAGGAGAGCAGCGCCATTCTCAGGAGAGTCCGCAGAAGTAGAGGCAAGGCGGGCTTGAAGCAATTTCTCAAACTCGGAGCGAATCCAATCAGCAGTAGGGTCAGAGGCAGCAGAGGTAGATGCAGGTTGTTCAGTGGTAACCTGGTTCGCCCAGTCAGGTTTACCATATTTTATCCAGCAGCGGTCTTCATTGTGATTAGTACGCTTGCAGTGAGTGCAGTAGCGGGGCTCCCCTGACTCCGAGCCAGAACCACGTCCAGGTGCAGAAGAGCGGCCACCACGACCACGGCCACGACCTCGGCCGCGACCACGAAAGGAATCCGTAGAACGGACAGCAAGTGCTGTTCCATCAGAAGTAGAGAGCGTCAAAGAAGGAAGACGCTGGACCCGCTTGAGGACGTCCCGAAGAGTAGGTAACGGGTCACTGGAGAGGATCTGATCCACGACCCCAGCAAACGAAGTAGGAAGGCCAGCCAGGAACTGAACAAGCATGAGCTCATTCCGCTGACGATGTAGTTCTTCAAGATTCGCAGTCAGAGGATGATAAACCTGAAACTCGTCCCACAGAGCACAACACGAGTTGTAGTAGTCTTCCACAGAGTCAGATGTCGAGAAGTCTTGTTTCGCAAGCTTCTTGAAAATTTCAAACACCTTCTTGGGGTTCTGTTGATGAGAGTAAACATGGGATAGGTGATCCCACATTTCCTTAGCAGTCTGAAGGCGAAGCAGAGAGTGGTTGATCTTAGCATCAACGCTGTTGACCATCCAGGCCATAACCCCATAATCCTCCTTGGACCAGAGATCATAAGCTTGCTTAGTCGTGTCATCAGCAGTAGCAGCAGGTACAGCAGGACCCTTGGTAGTCAGGTGCGAGTGGCGCCCGTGTGCTTTCACGTAGAGTTCGAATGAAGCAGCCCATAGGTGATAGTTGGAGCCATCCAACTTAACAGAAGTAACACACAAAGACCGTGGTAAATCTGAAGTCGCCATGAGAGTAGAAGCAGACAGTCAACAGCACGAGCGCAGGGCAGACAGTAGAATCAGTAGGCAGCAGGAAGTGTCCAACACATGGACCAACAACAGCAGATAGGAGATCCGATCATGGACCTCAGAAACCCTCACGGGGCAGAGATAAAGAAGTAGAACCTACGCCAACATGGAGAAACAATTACTCCACCATGTGGCGCAGGCAGGTAGATCTGGATGTAGCGTTTAGACCCTCAACGTGCCAGAACTGGAAAGTGTCGGGGCTGTACGTAATGGATTTAGAAAATGAACGGAGACCGAAAAGGGAACTTGTGGTTGTCTAGGCCACAAGGATAGAGATGGTGAGGATGTGGGGGTGTGGTGGAGGGTTGTGGGTGGTGTAGGGGCCGGGAAATTGGTGGTGGTGGTAGCTGTTGGTGGCGGACAGTAAGTACTGTAGCGCCGTGGTACTGTAGCAGCCGCGGTACTGTAGCAGCGGGAAGAAAGGAGATGGGGCGGTGGGCAGGGAAAGAGAAGAGAAGGGCTGCGGTGGTGGTAAGGTAAGGAAGGAAGGGAGGAGGAGGAAGAAGGACGACGGCGGCAGGGAGAAAACCGTAGGGGGGGGGCGGCGGCGGTGTGGTGGTTGACGGCGCAGGGGTAGGTTAGGGTAAGGAGGGGGGAAAAAGAATTAGGGTGGATCTTGTTGCTCTGATACCATCTGGATAATGCGGAAAAAGGTCTTGTATTATTCGATGATAAAAGAATATACAAGAGTCTCTATATAATACACAAAAGAACCACAGGGTCTAGAGATAACCCATGTGGGATAAAACATAAGTGTAAAGGAAAAGAAAAATAGAAAATAGACTGTGTAAAAGAGAAAAACACAGCAAAGTCTATCTACTAATAAAGCTAATTGGTAACTAGTAAATTAGCATTATTTCCACTGTAATCTTATTTTGTTACTGCTAAAGGGGAATCTTAATCACTGTTTGTATGTTATAAGTATTATTAGTAAATTCATACTGGTAATTCTACACTACAGATAATGGTATTATTGTTGAAAAGCATCCTTAATGTATACTAGTATCGTCTTAATGTATATTGTTAGTTTATATCGGTACTGTTGACCACTCACCAAAATGGTCGAGACATGGTCGCGGCTAATTACGTTAATGTTTAACACGGACATACACTCATTTTAATGCTAATTGTTTGTACAGACAATTCTGTCAATACGAAACTGAAAATATATGCATTAGTTCACCATGTCCACCTTGTCAAAAAGCGTCCCATTTACGTTTAAGCACAAATACAGATCCAGCCACTCGCGTCCCCCTTCATGCTTTCCAAAAGTTAAGCTGCACTTAACATATCTTGCAAAATTTGGAGTTTGGACCTTGTTAGGATTTTAGCACAATCTTTATTAACTCTTATCTTAAAAATATCTGTCAATATTTTATTATCTTTCTTTTATGAACTTTTTCATGCCCATAAAATATTTTTTACAAAGTAATTTTGTTTGTTGTAATTCCATTGTACAATTTTCTAAGGTGGTTCTGTATCTCTCAGTATTTTCTTGAATGATTTGTTTTTCCTTCTGCTCTTACTCCCCTCTGTGCAATTGTTCCTGATTGTCTTTGTGGATTTTTTCTTTTACATAACAGAATAGAGGGCACTGTAAACAATGAGGAATCCAACTCTGGTCATACTCATGAAGAACATGAGTGTGGACATGGGCACTGCAACGATCATGATCATCATGATCATCATCATGAGAATTCTGGTGTGTCTAGCCTTCCTCATTGTTTTATTCTTTTTTTCTTGATAATTTTTTTTTGATATTAGCCAACTTCATAGCGATCATTATCACATTAAATGTCTACAACTGTCAAGAAATTTTAAATTTATAACTCGTAATTTTCTTTATCATAATCTTGGTTTAGATTCTGGCTTATAGAATAATGTGACTTTTATCTAGACAAATGACAGTTTGCTATAAAATATTTTATGGGTTTAGGAAGCACATAATTTACACCAAAGAAAGTTTGTACTTGTATCATTATGCCTACCATGTATTAAAATTTTGATCAAAATTGCGAAATCTCACTGAAATCGCAAAATTTCGCTCGAAATTTCAGTTTCAACCATTACCGAACATCGAAATCGACGTCACAAATCGCCTAAATTTCTGATATAAGATTTTATCTATGGTTTTGTTCTTGCCTCACTAGTGTGAATACTGAAGAACTAATGATAGATTTCAGGGGTATTATACTCGATATATAGAGGCAAGAAGTCCTAGTGACAATTCTAATACAATGTACCATCCTATCAACTCCTAGTACCATAGTTTTTGAGGCGGCCAGGCTGTGGCTGTCCCTAGCTGGACGCCCAGGACACCCAGGTCGACTAGGCGGCCGCCCAAGCGGTGTTTTTTTACACATAAATTGTACATATGTAGATTTATACTTATATATATATTATTTATGTACTATACTATGTTATATATACATATGCATGTAATTTTATGTATTATTTATACTATGTTATGCATATACCTATGCATGTAAATTTATGTATTATTTATACTATGTTATGTATATACCTATGCATGTATGTATGCATAACTTATCCACCCTTCCCAAATTTATTGAAATAACACTTTTTATAAGTCATACCAATAAAGAAAATGAGACAAATTCAATACCAAAAAGAGACAACAGTAAGTAATTAAGTATACTATAGTAGAGTTTGTAAAGTAGAATTAATAAAATATTGAAAGAAAAAAATTATTCAATGGGCCATTGGGCCCGACCTTCCAAAAAAGCGGTCGCCCATCACTGTTTTGGGTCACCCAGGCGGACTAGGCGGTCGCCTAGCGGCCCAGGCGGACGCCCAAAGTAACTCTGAAGCAAAGCGGATGGTTGGGAAGAGCCCTGTTGAACGCATGCTCGACTAGGCGGCCGTCTCAACAACTATGCCTAGTACCATTCCTAATGCGACAAAAGTAGTTGCAAACGAGGAGTAACTTGGGTGGTGTGTCTCAGTGATCCCCAGTGAAAGGTCCTGGGTTCAACCCCTGCTAAGAACATTTATCAAATTGCTAACCTGTCCCATAGACCGACATATTGTGTGCTTTAAATGGTTCTTCGGTGTGGGATGTACGGGGTTGAGGGTTTATGCTATTGGGGTGGGTCACTAAGTGGCCCTACATGGTGGCAGTTCCCTCGCAAATAAAAATATATGAATGAGTATTTAGCAATAAGAGAAACACACATCCTGGCTAGCTTAGCTGGTCAAGCCTACAGTTTCTCGCAACGCAGGTTTGGGGTATCAAATCCTGTTGGGGCATTACAGGAACGTAAAAAAAGAAACAAACTCTTCATGATACTGTGATTGGCTGGACCCCCTCATGATTAACAAAAAGGGGGTTTGAATTCCCAGATAAAAAAACAATATCCGTTGTTGATTTTGATTGTGGGTGCATACCCTACATTCCATTTGGCTTAAGCATATGGATATTATGGAATGCGATGTGGCATACCCCGGAAGCCCTAAGAAATGTTGGTTATGTGGACAACATCTAGGCGTGGGTGTCTACTAGCATCTATATTATCAGATGAGAATGTTTTTGGTTGAAATGCCCATATTTGAGAAAAGATAGACTCAAGTTCTGAATTTAGAAATTAGATTGCGTAAAATTAGCATACTCGGATTCTATAAGCGTTTGCTCGTAACGAGCACTCTGCATGTTAGTACAAAAAGTCTGGATCAATGAGCTATAGTCTATGAGTCGATGTGAGAGTTTAGATGTTTTATATCAATCTATCTTAATAATGGTTGTCGTTAGCTTGTGTCGTGAGGTGTTGGGTTAAGCCCACAACGAGCGGAGGACAATATCATTCACCACTATCTAAACCAGTAGAGGTAAGAAAAAGACAACTAGGAGTAACTGAATGAAATACCACCACATTAAATTGGGATTATGGTTTCATAAGAGCCAATTACTCTGGTACTAAGACCTTTGGGGGTGCTTGGGCACAATTCATCTAGACCCATGCTGTTCGGTCCTATCTGACGGATTGAAAATCAAAAGTATGGGACTATTGATAAAAGAATCCTTCTCACTTGTAATTGACTGAGTGAACTCTCCTGCAGTACGTACCTATGAATGCTTGTTTGCATAGATAGATCTGTCACTTCATATCAACCACAAGAGTACTCCGGTATGTACACTAAAACTTGTCATATTTTGCCTCTTCCTTGCCCGCCTTAGGACCTCCAGAAAGAACAAAAACATTGGTCCTATCAGTGAATCAGGGTGACTTCCCTCAAGTCAAGCTGGTGTCACCACCTCTTGCAGGACCCTTTTTTTACCCTCCTTGGACTAGTCGCTGCTTGAATTCAAAGCCATGGATTTGAGTACCAGAACCAAGACCTTGTAAGCATGGGCCATAACAACAAACAATGAAGAGATGATGAAATGAGTAACCCTTTAGCAAGTGGCACAGTTGCTTGCAGCTCATGTTTTATACATGATAAACCGAATCTTGGTTTTTGTGAAAAAAAACTAGTAGAGGGGCTAACTAGGATTGCGACTAAGACATGGGATTGGAACAACTTGTATATATATATATATATATATATATATATATATATATATATATATATATATATATATATATATATATATATCAACACTCTAACTAGAGCACAAATATTCATATTGGGAGTCTAGATTACCTAGTTTCCGATCTATCTTACATCTAGTATATATATATATATATATATATAGATACACTCGAGTGTGTTTGCATACACTCGAGTGTACAGATCGCATGAATACACTCAAGTGTGTTTGCATATCAAGACTATTTTTTGCAAAATGTAAACCATTGATCTTCACCGTCATACTATAACTAGGCTACATACAATTTTTGAGCCCATTTGGATGAGTGAAAGTCACTCATCCAAGTGCAACAAAATCAACGCGCGAAACTAATTTGAAATGCATAATTTTTGCGGTCTTTATAACATGACCTATAAATGTCCAAATGTGCTCAAATTTTGCGTATGAGCTATTCACAAGATGTTTAAGAAGATCAACGGATTAGATTTTTGAAAAAAATATTCTCTCTCTCTCTCTCTCTCTATATATATATATATATATATTTATAAGGTATATCTTCGCTACCCGTGCGGGTAACTAAGATTCGCTACCCGTGCATCAATTTTGTAATAGGAAGATATGCATTTGTAATGAGACGGTCCAAATTTGTAATGAGACGATCAAAATTGTAATACCAAGACTTGTTTTGTATTACAACGCTGTTACAGTCATAGTAACAAAAGTCTCCGAATTTTACGAAAAATCGGCGATTTTTCACGTTGTTATAGGCTCCCGAATATTCATCACAATTAATACGCCAATCGCCGATTTTTCACGACTTTTCACGATTAATCCCGCTTTTTCGCGATTTATACAATTTTTTACGATTCTTCATGACTTTTCACGATTTTTCATGATTTTTCTCTTTTAAGTCGTTTGCTTTTTTTTTTTTACCAAACCATGCACACAAAATTCCTAATACACACTAAACCTCAAAGCCCCCACTCCTCTGGACAGTTCATGTTATTTCTCAACTATTTTTTACTTCTTTTCCTACATTTTTACTCACTAAGATTGTATGTCTTGTGGCCGTAACAGTTACATGCATCATATACGTATGTACATACATACATTTATCTATATATATACACATGCATACATGCATATATATGCATACATATATATATATGTATATACTTATATTGCCGACTTATTCTCGATTATTTCCGAATAGTTGACCGAACTTTGACCGAAATTTATCGATCTTTTCACGACTTTTCTCGATTTTTTCCGAATTCCGATTTTTTCCAGCCAGCCGAAAAGTTGCCGAATCCCGAACTTGTTACTATGGTTACAGTCATAAATATATATTTTACTGTTTCCAGACGGAGAATACAAACATCACGCTGTATTTACAAAACGAGTCTGTCTATTACAATTTGGACCGTCTCATTACAAATGCATGCCTTCCTATTACAAAACTGATGCATGGGTAGCGAATCTTAGTTACCTGCACGGGTAGCGAAGATATACCCATATATATATATATATATATATATATATATATATATATATATATATATATATATATAAGAGCAGTTTGGTAGCTCGCAAGGCTCATAACCTTGAGGTCACAAGTTCAAATCCTGTCTCTGCAATATTTTTTTGACAAAATAGATTTGTCTTATTATCTTACCTAGTAATTAATGACTACTTCGGTGTGGGAAAGTGGAAAGCTCAAACTACGATCATAATCAACTATACTGAATTACCTATCATATTCTATTTTGTCAACATAGGCGGATAGCGGGAATCGAACCCACATCTTCTCCTTGGCAAGGAGAAATTTTACCGTTCGACCATATCCGCATTTTCTTCGTTCCTGATACATACGCATATGTCCACACATATATGACATATATGATATATCACATATGCGTCTGGATCATATTTGTGCAGGGTCGGGAACTTTCTTCAGTTTTAAGGGAATCCCAATAATAATAGCCTTATTATATCCAATTAATAACAAAAATGCAAAATGATAATTTTGATATATATATATATATATATATATATATATATATATATAGAGAGAGAGAGAGAGAGAGAGAGAGAGAGAGGAAGAACACTCCTGAAAATTACAAGTAGGTCGTTGACCTTTGTATATACATCCCTGATGTTTACATATAAGTCCTTACATACAAACGCCCCCTTCATGTTGGAGCATACATATTCATATGTGCCTAGCTTGTTGCATAGTAATTGATCTCAATGAATGACTTTGTAAATAAATTAGCTAATTGGTCTTTAGATATGATTGGTGAGAGATGTACCTGCCAATCTGAACCTTCTCTTTGAGAAAATGACATTCAACCTCGATATGTTTTTTCCTCTTAATTTTCATGGAAGATAGGGTTGCGAGCAATGTGACGTGCAATGTAATTATCCCACTTCAACTCCATTGGGGTACTCTGAGACTCTTGCAATAGATGTCAGAGGCACACTGTTCATGTGTAGCTAAAGCCACAACTCGATATCTGGATTCAACACTAGATCGAGCAACATGAGTCTGCTTCTTACTCCTTCAAAACACCAGATTATCTCCCATAAATATATAATTATCGAAAATGGACTGTTTGTCAATATCGGTTTCTTGCCAATCTGTAGCAGAGAAACCTTGGACTCTCGTGTGAATGTGATTTTGATAGTTGATACATGAGTCCTTTTCTAGGAGACTTCTTTAATTACCATTGAAAAAACATATAGCTTCCAAGCGACCTGTACAAAACTTTTCCATAGATTGAGTCACAACAGTGGTAGCAAAATCAATGTCGGGACTAGTAATAATAAATAATTCAGCTTCTCAACAAGCCTTCTAGAAGGCTAAGGATCTTCAAAAAGCTCCTCCCGTTCCCCCTTACGATCGAATCTTGGGGCCCTTGGGAGTGCCAACTAGCCTATATCCCAGCATCCCAATTTCAGTTGGAAGATCCAAAACATATTTTAGTTTTGAAATCACAATTCTATACTTTGACTTTTCAATTTGAGTTCCAACAAAGTATTTGAGATTTACATCAAAAGGAAGTATTTGAGTTGGCCAAGGTCTTTGGTCCAGTAATATCCTAAGAAGGATTTAAGCTGTTCAATCCCCTATGTGTGATCACAATATAATCAACACAGACTATCAGAAAGATATGCCCACAGTCGCATCGCCAAACAGAGCATGGAATGGTCCATAATGCACTTATGAAGACCAAACTTAAAAAGGGTGCATCGGAATCTACCTTCTCAATGTTATATGTTTGCTTCTATTTTTTGATATACACATCTAGCTGAAGTGTATGCCATGGAAGATCCCATGAATATAAAAGTGTAAAATGTGGAGCCGCAAAGCAACATGCAATGCAGCGTTAGGAGAGGCAATAAGCCTTCTCCCTTTTTATTAATAAGAGAAGTGTATAATTTACAACGAGGTCCAGCAGAATATAGAAATTACAAAATAGAATTAATATGAAATATATTAACACTCCCCCTCAAGCTGGAGTGTACACATCGTGTAGGCCCAGCTTGTTGCAAAAACTCTGAAATGCTACTGGACTCAACGGCTTCGTAAGAACATCTGCAAGTTGATCTTCAGACTTGACATGTGAGTCACAACAGTGCCATTCTTAATCTGGTCTCTAATAAAGTGGCAGTCAACCTCTATGTGCTTAGTATGTTTGTGGAAGACTAGGTTCTTGGCAATGTAGATGGCAGCTTGATTGTCACATCTGAGTTCTATAGGAGACAAAACATGAATCTTTAATTCAGAAAGTACAAATTGAACCCACTGCAACTCACAACATGCATGTGCCATTGCTCTATACTCAACTTCCGTGCTAGATCTTGCCACAACATTTTGCTTTTTGTTTTTCTAGGTAATAAGATGATTCCCCAGAAATGTACAATATCCAGACGTAGACCTCCTGTCATTCAGATTACCAGCCCAATCTGCATCTACATAGCCAGTAAGAGAAAGTGTGGATACATGAGTATTCGGCCTATAATAGGTGATTCCCTTACCAGGTGCACCTTTTAGATATCTCAGAATACGACAAACAAATGTCCAATGAGACTGTTGTGGAGAGCTCATATGCTGACTCACCACTCCTACAACAAAAGAAATGTCAGGGCGTGCGACTGTCAGATATATCAATTTACCCACAATTTTCCTGTAATATCCTGGATCTAGATAATCAATATAATCAGTCATCTCCTTTACATGATAGTCTATTGGAGTAGACACATGCTTGGACTCACTCATACCAGTTTCCTGTAGTAAACCCATCACATTTTCTCTGAGACAAATTGGTACCTACATGAGATCTAAGTACTTCAATGCCCAGAAAGTATCTCAGTTTTCCCAGATCCTCTGTGTGAAAGTACCCCTGCAAGCCTTCTTTCACACGAGATATGCCTGTGGAATCACTCAAATTTACATAGAGGTCCAACAGGATATAGAAATCACAAAATAGAATAAATATGAAATATATTAACAAGAAGATTATACTTTTCCGGAAGATGGAGAGAGGAAGCCTTTATAGTTGTACAACTGTAGTGTAAGAGATGAAGAGACAGAGGCTTGATGCTGGAATGAGTTACGACGCATCAAAAGAGGGACACTATACTTATTGATAAAGATTCACATGGAAGTTAACTTTGAAAAACGTTGTATATCAAATGAATGATGAGAAATTGAAAGTTTGTGAAAAATCTCGAAAGATCTTGAGAGATCGTGTATGTTTGTTAAAATTATGAAAAATCGGGAAATGCCGACCAACCTTTTATTCCGAAAGATTATTTGGCTAGCCAAAAAACTGTCAAAGTCTTGATTTTCTCCAAAAAGTCATAGACTACTCTTACCACGGCTGGCCGAATGGCGATCCTGTAAAACGTTTTGTCAAATAATAAAAGAAGGCAAATCGTAGTATTAGATAGGAGAAACCCTGCTCCTATAAATAGGAGAACAGGGAAGCGTACATGACATAAGACAACCCTAATGGGCCAAGACACAGTGAGGCCCATATTACAAGGACAATATAAATAACTAATAAACGAACTCTCTAACACTCCCCCTCAAGCTGAAGTTGGGAGAATCCCAAATCAGCATGCAGATAGAGTCAAACTAGAAAACAAATAGACAGAAATAAAAGGATAAACCAAGCCCATACAAAATTTTTCTCCCCCTCAATATTACATGAACGCACTCAAACACTCAGAAACTCCCCCTCAAGTAGATACTCCAAGCAAGCAGACAAGCAGGTCACAGAAGCTTCTCGATCATCTGCAGCAGAAATAAGCAGCAACACAATCATCTGGAGCAAAAGATATAATAGATGATAGGCACCAAGGTCTTCATCAACGTCGTCGTCGTAGTAGCCAGAGAGTGCTGGGTCACAGGCAGAAAAGTCCAGAGAGTGCTGGATCACAAGCAGTAGAGGTCAACGTACAAATAAAGTACGGACGGGTCAACGTGCGAAACAGAGCACGGACAAGCCAGAGAGTGCTGGTACACAGTAGTAGAGAGTCGACGTGCAAACAAAGCACGGACATACCAGAGAGTGCTGGCACACAACAGTAAAAAGTCGACGACATAGGCAGATAGAAGACTAGTAGGCAGAGTAGCAAGCAAAGAAATAACTCCAGTAGACGAAGCTCCATGTAAAGTCAGCAACAAATGTCTTCATCATCTTCCCTCTTCATAAAGTATCCATCACTGTAGCAGACGTCATAAATCCAGATAGAGTCCAAGTATTCAACTTCACAACAGCAGTAGAGGTAGATGATGAATAAACAATAATAGCAGCAAAATGATCCATATATCAACCATAAAGGTAGCATGAAGAACCATATAGACAACAACATATATATCTTCCTCATCTCTCCTCCATCTTATCTCTTCCTCTACTCTTCATCCTCTATTCTCCCCCTCACGCCAAGCACGGAAAGAGTAAAGGAGTGGTTGGCGTGGACAGTAAAAAACAATGGTAGAGACAAAAAATTTCTATAGGCAAATAGGTGGAGGAGGCAACCGACAACACGCATGGATCTTAGGAAAACCCACGTAGGGGCAGCAGATAGAGAAAAAAAATCTACGCCAACATGGAGGATTAATTACTCCACCATGAGGCGCAGACATATAGAGAAGATGAATCCCATTACTCCGTCAACGTGCCAGAACTGGAAAGTTACCGAGGCTGTCCGGAGATTTCGGAAAGAGAAACGGAGCTAGACGGAGGGGTTTGTGGTGGATTAGGCCACAAGGATAGAGGTTATTAGGGGATTAGAGGTGGATGGTGGGCTGCAGAGGGGTGGACGGCGATCGGTAGCGGCGGCGGTACTGTAGCAGTACTGTAGCGGCAAAAAAAGGACTTCCGGAGCGACAGAAAATGAAAGAAATAGCCTCGGAGACCATGGAACAGCCTGCGGGCTGCCGACCCATAAGGAATAAGGGTGGCCGCCCGCCGGCTACATCTCCCTCTTATTTCTCTCTCTCACATACGACGGCGGCTCAAGATCGCTGCTCTGATACCATGTCAGATAATAAAAGAAGGCAAATCGTTGTATTAGATAGGAGAAACCCTGCTCCTATAAATAGAAGAACATGGAAGCGTACATGACATAAGACAACCCTAATGGGCCAAGACACAGTGAGGCCCATATTACAAGGACAATATAAATAACTAATAAACGGACTCTCTAACACTTTTCAATTTTAGATGGATCTTAAGGTCACAAGCTATGTAGTTTCACTTTCCATTTCATTAGTCTTGACATTCCTCATCTTTAACAATGCCATCCATATGAGTAATAGAACCCAAGTAAAAAAAGTTATTACATTTTGGCACTTCTGCTCCAAAACTTATCACCACCACTCTTAGTAGCAGATTGGATGAGCAAACCATATACTCAAATTTTCTTCTGCTACTCTTGAATCCATCAGATTCTAATGCATTTTTAAACTTCAACTTTGTAATTCAATATGCCGTTAGTTTCATTGATCATCACAATGTCAATTAACAAATACCATATGCAAAGGCTATCATGTTGGACATGATTTGTTAGCTAATCCATTATAAGAACTATTGAGATATATTATTGTATTTATTGTTTATTGTATTTCTGTTTATGTCTTTCCTTTATTTTGTAACATGGGCCTTTGTATAAAGAGGCCCATTAGGGTTTTCAGTTCGCTTCCTTGTACAACCTCCTATTTATAGGAGTGAGTTTCCTCCTTTGTGAATATAGAAAACACGTCACACTTTCATATAGTATCAGAGCAGGTGACCTAGGCCTGATCTCCACCAGTCACCACCTTCTCTCTCTCTCTCTCTCTCCCTCGTCAGCCGCCGCCGCCTTGTACATCCTACTTGACTTCGGCTGTTGATTACTCCTAAGGAGATCTAAGCTTCTTTCTAGCCCTATCCTCTTCTCTAACAAGAGGATCTAGGGATATGGCTAACGGTCCTTCCAAGGTTCTTATGCCCTGAAGAACTGTTATTTGGAAGTACCGTTCGACAGATCTGTGGTCATTCATGATCACCTATTCTAGGGCTTTGCTCACTTTATGAGTGATATGATTGGGTATATCCAACATATCACCTTTCTTCTTGGTGAATCATAGTATTTGCCACTTACTCTGGGTCATCCTTGACCTTATTTTGTTGGGTTCACTATTTCTGTTCCTGATCTGCTGCTGCCCCGACATTTGACATGTCATGTCTTTGTTCGACACGCCGTCTCAATCCGGAAAATCCTCTGATATGCTGCTGTCCTGACCTCTAACACGTCATGTCCAAGGAACGAGATATCCGATTTCGATGCCGTTTTGACGGCATGGAAACCGATTTTTTTTGAAATTTCGACAAAAATTTCGATAGATGCAACCATGCCCGTTTCGACGCCAAAATGAACGAATTAACTTATGAAATTTTACAGGCGTGATCTATACACCTGAATGCATCGTTTAATGCAATAAAATTTTATGTGGGGGTAGGTTGGGGGGGTGGTCCTTCACGTGGGAGGTAAGGGAATTGTCCTGTTTCTTTTGGATTTCGATGAAGGGTTTTGATGAGAAAATGTTGGAATTAAGTTATGCAATTTTGCAAGAATGATCTATAGACATGCATTACTTATTTGTGTTATAATATCAAATATTGGATATGTAGGGCATCCCTACAGATTTTACAGTTGATAGTTTGTTGTTGATATTGACTCAATAGTCAGTCATTTCATTGGTCCTAAGAATAGTAGTGCAATGTTTCCAAGCTAAATCATTATTTGTTGTGTGGTTGACTTCTGGCACCTTCATTGTCTAATAAACCACTACCAGGATACATGTCGTCCACATTGTAGAAACTAAAAAAGCTTGCATTGCATAAGTATTTAATAATTTGAATATCAAATATTAGGGAAATGCAATGCAATTATGATATACTATAAGTATATACTATGTATAAGTACTAAATGGTGAAATAACTCCAATCCCCCTTTGCTCCTCTTCAAGAAGCAACAATAACAACAAGGATTGCAATTATCGAAATTTTCATCGAAATTTGGCGAAATTCATCAAAATCATCAAAATTTGGCGAAACTCATCGAAATCGACACAGTCGCACGTTTCGGTACTAGATCCCATCGAAATTGAAAATTTTGGGCGAAATTTACCAATTTTGCCGAAACCTCATTCCTTGGTCGTGTCTCGATCCGGCGAATCATCTAACACGACGTGTCTTATTTTTGACACGTCGTGTGCCATTCCAGGCAACTTTCTACTGCTCTTTGACATGTTGTGTCTTATTTTTGACATGTCGTGTGCCATTCTAGGCGACTATCTACTGCTCTTTGATACACTGTGTCTTATTTTTGACATGCCGTGTGCCATTCCAGGCGACTATCTGCTGCTCTTTGACACACCGTGTCTTAATTTTGACTCGTCGTGTGCCATTCCAGGCGACTTTCTACTGTGTCTTGCTGCTTCTGGAGATTCTTGGATATCACTTTTGCTTTATGACTTCATCTTCCTCTGAGATTATGAAGACACATCCTAGACGTGTCACGTCTGTCAAGTTCAAAGGATCCAACTACATTTTGTGGGCACGATCCTTTAAGATTTATGCTCACTCATCGGGCAAACTTCAGCATCTCACCGAGGAGCCTCCTCTTAGAGATGAAACGTCTGACAAAAAGAAAGCCGACTTTGAGAAATGGGAAGAATGTGATTCTCAAGTTCTATCTTGGATTCTAAATAGTTGTAAATCCCATGTAGCCACCAATCTCCTGTTTACTGACACCGCCAAGGAGGCCTGGGATCATATTGCTCAGGTCTATTCCAGTAGGGGACATGCCTCCCGAGTTTTTGAACTCTATAAACGCTTGCATTCTCTAAGACTTGGCGACTCTACCTCATTTGCTTCACACTTTGATACATTCAAAGGCATTTGGGGAGAGCTCAAACTCCATCATCCTTTATCTAATTATCTCACTAAATTACAAAAACAACAAGATGAAGTTCAACTTGCCAGTTTTTGGCATCCTTGCCACCTAGCTATGAATCGGTTCGTCAACAAATCCTTGCATCAGAACCATTAGCCATGCTGGTTGATGTGTATCTTCGGCTATCTCACGCGGTGTCTTCTGCTACCAAAGAAGAGCCGGCTGCTCTAGTTGTTGCTGGACGAGGGCGTGGTAACTCGTGGACGGGGCAGATGTCTTAACACTAGTGGATGGGGGTCTCCTCCTCAGCCCTATGGAAGAGGGTCTTCTTCTCTTCAACCTCGGTACTGCTACTTCTGTAAACGGGCCAATCATATTATGGACAAATGCTGGAAGAAACGTGGAAAGCCTGAATGGGCAAACCAAGTCTCCACTACTGATGTTGATGAAGAATCTACATCTAATACTGCTTCTCCTCAGATGGTTACACTAAGTTTGTCTGATCTTGACAAGCTTATCAAAGACGCTTCTGCAGCTGCTACCACACCTCAGGCAAACATTGCTCAACACTGGTGTTCTCTCTTTACTCATCTAAAGAAATCTACATATCATCCTCCGGTACGTCTGGCAGATGGATCTACTTCTCCGGTCATTGGAATTGGGGATGTTAACAATCATCTCCTTAAATCTGTTCTGTTTGTTCCTAGATTTCCATTGAACTTGATGTGTGTTAGTAAAATTACCAAATCCTTAAATTACAGTGTAACTTTCTTTCCTTACACTGTCTCCATGCAGGATCTCCGGACGAAGAAGACTATTAGTGGGGAGACAATTTGTACTATCTACAAACCTAGTCAAGTTTGCCTGCTACCGCTCTCATGGCTCTCTACTTCTCTTTATCAATGGCATCTGAGGCTTGGTCATCCTTCCACCCAAAAGTTGAAGTCCTTATTTCCTAGTTTGTCTTCTGAAAAGTTTACATGTCAATCTTGTCAACTTGGAAAACATCACCGCCTGTGTATCCTCGTTGTTATAACAGGAGTCCTAGTCTATTTTATTTTGTTCATTTCGACATCTGGGGACCATGTCGTATTGGTAATCGTACTCGTGTGCGATATTTTGTAACTTTTATTGATGATTGGTCTCGTGCCACTTGGCTTTATCTTTTGAAAGATTGCTTTGAAATTTATATATTTTCTCTAACTTAAATGAAATAAAGACTCATTTTTCAGCTTCTAAATTTGTCCGCACTGATAATGCTTCTGAGTACGTGCAACATGGCTTTCAAAAGATTTGTACCTCCAAAGGAATTGTTCATCAAACCTCTTGTGCCTATAGTCCACAGCAAATTGGTGTTGCTGAAAGGAAAAATAGACACCTACTTGATGTCGCTCGTACTCTCCTAATTGAAATGAATGTTCGCAAGTCCTATTGGCCTGATGCCATCTTGTTAGCCAACTACCTCATCAATCGTATGCCTTCGTCCATCCTCCAAAGTCAGATTCCATACCAACTCCTGTACCCACATGAATATATATTTGCCCTACAACCAAAAGTTTTGGCTGTATTTGTTTTGTCCACATTCACCAACCTGTACTTGATAAATTGTCTCCACGAGCTATCTGTTGTTGTTTTCTTGGGTATTCTTGCACACAAAAGGGGTACAAAAGTTTTGATTTTGTTGCACGCCGCTTCTATGTTAGTGCGGATTTCACCTTCTTTGAAGTTACATCATTCTTTTCTGAACCACGTTCACAGATGCCTCCTCCTAATGTACCACTTCCAAATGTATCAATTTCTACCGTCCCGTCCTTTGACGAATCTTCCACCCCTATTATGAAAGTCTATGAGCATCGACGCAAAAGACCTCTACCTGAAGTATCCCCTGCTATGACCTTTTCGGAAACTGATGATCCACTACTAGTTAATGATTTCTACTGACTATTCAGATTTCTGAGTTGGACATGCCTATTGCCTTACGAAAAGGACAACGGTCTGATATATTGTATTTCTAAGCATGTTTATACTGATCATCTCAATGCTTCCATGGCAAAATTTATTGCTGCAAAACCTGCTATCTCTATTCCAAAGAATGTTCGGGAAGAACTTCTACATCCTTTGGATGAAGAGATGGATGCTCTTCGATCCCATGGGACATGGGCCCTTGTTGATCTTCCCCCAGGCAACAATCTTGTTGGATGTCGCTGGGTATATACTGTTAAACATGGTTCAAAATTTCGGTCGAAATCTCGAAATTTTTGTCGAAATCTCGAAATTTCGGTTTCGACAGGTATCAGACATAGAAACACAACTGTCTTGAAATAATATGTAAAATTTCGAAATTTCAATAAAAATTTCGCAAAGGGGGGCGAAATTTCGACAAAATACATAAATTTCGTTAAGAAAAGGCCAGTTTGGGCATGTATTTTGCGAAACACAACCGAAATGGGTTCATAATTTCGAAAATCAACGACCCAAAACCTGCTGTACTTGGAGGGTTACTTCTTTGGTAATTTTTTTGGATTCTCTTGCTCTTGAAATAGATGTGGATGATATCATTATATCTGGTAGTGATACAACAGGGATTGCTGATACAAAGAAATACCTTATGAAGCACTTTGTAACCAAAGACCTTGGACGTCTTAGATATTTTCTTGGTATTGAGGTAGCATATTACAAAAATGGAGTATCTATCACAGAAGAAGTATATTCTAGACTTATTAACATTGTCACTGGGAGGCTGCCTGTCATGTCCTAAAATACTTGTAGAATGCACCTAGACAGGGGTTATTTTATAAAAGATGGTCACCTTGATATTATTGGATATCCTGATGTTGATTATGCAGGATGCAAGTCCGACGGAAGATCCACTTTTGGTTATTGTACCTTTGTAGGAGGTAATCTGGTTACTTGGAGAAGTAAGAAACAAAATGTAGTTGACAAATCTAGTGCTGAATCTAAGTATCGTGCAATGACACATACTACTTGTGAACTATTATGGATTAAATCTATTCTTGCAGACTTTGGGTTCCCTATCACCTCCGCTATTCCGATGTATAGTAATAATTGTGCTGCTACTTTTGAGAAAAGCAAAGTGAGAAACCGTAGGGTTACACAATGTGTGTGCTCAATATATATATATATATATATATATATATAAGTGGAACAATTACAAGTAGGCCCATATAGAAAAGTAAAATAGCAAACAGAATAAATAAAGACATTATTTAACACTCCCCCTCAAGTTGGTGCATAGATATGAATCATGCCCAACTTGTCCATAAGAGAGCTAAAATGCTTCTTTGCCAGCAACTTTATAAAAATATCAGCAACTTGATCTTCTGAGCGGGTAAATGGAGTACAGATCTGACCAGACAAGATAGTTTCTCTGATAAAATGGCAGTCAACTTCAATGTGCTTTGTGCGCTCGTGATACACAAAATTATTAGCAATGAAGATGGCAGCTTTATTGTCACAATGCATAGCAATAACAGTAGAAGACTCCACACCGAAGTCTTTCAAGAGAGATTGTACCCATAGCAGTTCACAAGCAGTGTGGGCCATAACCCTGTATTTAGCCTCAACACTGGATCTAACAACAACATTTTGTTTTTGTTAGAGAGTCTGTTTATTAGTTATTTATATTGTCCTTGTAATATGGGCTTCACTGTGTCTTGGCCCATTAGGGTTTAGTTAAGTCTGTATGCTTCCCTGTTCTCCTATTTATAGGAGCAGGGTTTCTCCTATCTAATACAACGATTTGCCTTCTTTTATTATTTGACATGGTATCAGAGCAGTGATCTTGAGCCGCCGTCGTACGTGAGAGAGAGAGAAACAAGAGGGAGATGTAGCCGGAGGGCGGCCACCCTTCTTCCTTGTGGGTCGGCTGCCCGCAGGTTGTTCCATGGTCTCCGAGGCTATTTCTTTCATTTTCTACTGCTCCGAGCGTCCTTTCCTTCAGTGCTACAGTACTGCCGCGCCGCTACAGTGCGTCTGCTACAGTAGCGCCGCCCACCCCTCCGCAGCCCTCAATCCACCTCTAATCCCCTAATAACCTCTATCCTTGTGGCCTAATCCACCACAAACCCCTCCGTCTAGCTCTGTTTCTCTTTCCGAAATCTCCGGACAGCCTCGGTAACTTTCCAGTTCTGGCACGTTGACGGAGTAACGAGATTCATCTTCTCTATCTGTCTGCGCCTCATGGTGGAGTGATTAATCCTCCATGTTGGCGTAGATTTTTTTTCTCTATCTGCTGCCCTTACGTGGGTTTTTCTAAGATCCATGCGTGTTGTCAGTTGCCTCCTCCACCTATTTGCCTACAGAAAAACTTTGCCTTTACCATTTTTTTTGACTCTCCACACCAACCACTCCTTTACTCCTTCCGTGCTTGGTGTGAGGGGGAGAAATAGAGAAGAGATGAGATGAAGAAGAAGAATTTCATTCTGTTGTTCTATTTGGTATATTTTGCTGCTAGATTGTTTATTCATCATCTACATCGACTGCTGCTGTGAAGTTGCATACTTGGACGTCTTCTTTGCTACTTGTGCTATGATTAGCACACTTTACCTGCTTCTTTGTGCTTTTGCACTTTCTGCTGTCTGTGCTTTATTTGCACGTTGACTTTCTACTCTGTGGACCAACACTCTCTGGATTTATGACGTCTACTACTGTGATGGATGCTTTATAAAGAGGGAAGATGATGAAGACATTTGTTGCTGACTTTACACGGAGCTTTGTCTACTGGAGTTATGTATTTGCTTGCTACTCTGCGATACTGGTCTTCTATCTGCCTACGTCGTCGACTCTCTACTGTTGTGCGCCAGCACTCTCTGGCATGTCTGTGCCTTGTTTGCACATCGACTCTCTACTACTGTGTACTAGCACTATCTGGCTCGTCCGTGCTTTATTTCGCACGTTGACCCGTTTGTACTTTATTTGTACGTTGACCTCTACTGCCTGTGATCCAGCACTCTCTGGACTTTGCTGCCTGTGACCCAGCACTCTCTGGATACTACGACGACGACGTTGATGAAGACCTTGGTGCCTATCAACTGTTATATCTTTTGCTCCAGATGATTGTGTTGCTGCTTAGTTCTACTCTACATGATCGTGAAGCTTCTGCGACTGCTACCTACTTGCTTGGAGTATCTACTTGAGGGGGAGTGTTTGAGTGCTTTAATGTAATATTGAGGGGGAGAAAAATTCTGTATGGGCTTGGTTTATCCTTTTATTTCTGTCTATTTGTTTTCTAGTTTGACTCTCTATCTGCAAGCTGATTTGGGATTCTCCCAACTTCAGCTTGAGGGGGAGTGTTAGAGAGTCTGTTTATTAGTTATTTATATTATCCTTGTAATATTGGCCTCACTGTGTCTTGGCCCATTAGGGTTTAGTTAAGTATGTATGCTTCCCTGTTCTCCTATTTATAGGAGCAGGGTTTCTCCTATCTAATACAACGATTTGCCTTCTTTTATTATTTGACAGTTTTTTGCTCCTCCAAGTGACAAGATTGCCTCCAACATAAGTGCAATAGCCTGAAGTAGATTTCCTGTCAATCTTACTTCCAGCATAATCAGGGTTAGAATAGCCTTCAAGAAAACAATGCCCATGCTTTCTATAACAAAGGCCTTTGCCAGGAGATTTCTTAAGGTATCTCAGAATATTACACAGAGCATCCCACTGACACTGTCTAGGCTTATCCATATACTTGCTAAGAAGACCAACAGTAGAGATATCAACTCTAGTAACAGTCAGATAAATCATCTTACCAACCAATCTCCTATATTTTTTATTGTCTGGAAATATAGGAGAAGCTTCATCATCCCAATTCACATTGGGATCCAGAGGAGTATCAGCAAGACGCGCTCCAAGCATCCCAGTTTCCTGTAAAAGATCAAGAACATACTTCCTCTGAGATAAGACAAGAGCACTAGCAGTTCTAGACACCTCAATGCCCAGAAAATATCGCAGCTTTCCCAAGTCTTTAGTAGCAAAATGCTTGCACAAATGTGTTTTAGTAGCCTGAATTTCAGTAGTATCACTGCCAGACAGAATGATATCATTAACATAAACAATCAGAATCACAATACCAGACGATGTCTTTTTAGTAAAGACAGAGTGATCAACATGTGATCTCAGAAATCCAAAGGTAGTCGATATCTTGCTCAATTTGTCAAACCATGCCCGAGGACTCTGCTAGAGTCCATAAATAGATTTTTTTAGACGAAAAACCTTGTATGACTTCCCCTGAGCAACAAACCCAGGTGGTTGCTCCATATAGACCACTTCTTGAAGATCACCATACAAAAAAACATTTTTAACATCCAGTTGAATAAGAGGCCAATCTAAGTTGACAACAACAGAAAGGAGTACTCAGACAGAATTAAGTCTTGCAATAGGAGAGAGCGTCTCAAAATAATCAATACCATAGGTTTGAGTGTACCCTTTGGCCACTAGGCGTTCCTTCAGACGTTCCACCGTTCCATCAACTTGATACTTCACAACATATACCCATCTACAACCAACAAGCTTGCAATTAGGAGGTGGATCCACCAACTCCCAATTCCTCTATCAGCAAGGGCAGTCATCTCCTTTGTCATGGCATTTGTCCAGGCAGAACTTTGTAAAACATCATGGACATTCTTAGGAACAACAATAGCAAATAGAGCAACAACAAAATTACTGACATGAATACTCGGATGTGCAGTAGAAACATGATTAGCAATATTATGAGAGGTACAAGAACGAGTGCCTTTTCTGAGAGCAATAGGTAAATCTAAGTTAGAAGTTACCTCAGCAGGTGTAGGACCTTCGATAGGTGGAGATGGTGTTGCATGGGGGGGTCTTGAGCAGTCGGTGACCGGTTACTGCGTTGATACACAATAAGTGGAGGAGAAGCAGTTTCAGCAGGTGAAGTATCAGATATGCAATCACTGATGACTGGTAATGGTGCTGTTATTATATCTGAACTCAAGGTATCGCCTTTAGCAGAATAAAAAGGTGTATCCTCAAAGACCACTACACCACTACTCGTGAACCATTTTTTAGTAGTAGGACTATAACACCTATACCCTTTTTGAGTACGTGAATAACCCAAGAAAATGCATTTTTCTACTGTAGGAGATAATTTGTCATAATTCGGTCCAAGTAAACACACAAAGCAGGTAGATCCAAATATCTGCAAAGGTACAGAAAAAAGAGGCACAATAGGTTGTAGAACCTGTACAGAATTCTTGTTACCAATCACAGAAGAAGGCATTCGATTAATTAGAAAATAGGCAGTCAGAATGGCTTCTGGCCAAAACTGTCTAGGAACATTAGAGTGTAGCATGGTGGTTCTAGCAACCTCAAGTAAATGTCTATTTTTCCTCTCTGCAACTCCATTTTGTTGAGGTGTATAGGCACACGATGTTTGATGAATAGTACTAACAGATCGACAAAACAACTCAACTTCTTTCTGAAAAAATTCCAAAGCATTATCTGTTCTCAGAATTTTAACAGGCATAGAATACTGGGTTTTAATTTCAGCAAAGAAGAATTTTATTGTAGGCAATACTTGGGACCGATTTTTCAGAAGAAACAACCATGTGGCACGAGAAAAATCATCAATAAACAGAATAAAGTATTTATTTCCAAATAAACTTGGAACATGACAAGGACCCGATACATCTGCATGAACAAGATCAAAAATATTTTTTACTACTAATTTGGGACCGTTTAGGATAGACAGTTCTAGACTGTTTTCCTAACTGACACGACTCACACTGAAAACTATGCGTTCCTACACCAGAAATGACATGCTTTATTTTCTCAGATGACGGATGTCCAAGTCTGTAATGCCACTGCAAAGTTGAAACTGAAGATGATAGTGCTGAAGCTAGAGCCAGAGTACCGATCTTTTTCAATTCATCCAGATAATAGAGGCCATCAGGTCCTTCATGCCCCCCACCAATCTTCATCCTTGTGCAAAGATCCTGAAAAATACAAGTACCAGGAACAAATGTGAGACTACAGTTCAGGCTACACACAATTTTGCTATCAGATAGTAAGTTTAGAGGAAAACGAGGCACATATAGAGCAGATTTCAACAGAAATTGAGTAACAATGTCACCAATCCCAGACACAACAGATTTGGAGCCATCAGCAAGCAAAACAGACGATTTAGAAACCGGTTTAGATAAATTCGAGAAAAGAGACCGATTTCCAAAAATGTGAGAAGCACCCGAATCAATCACCCATTTTGTATTACCAGTACTAGACGAGGGTGCACTTAGAAAGGCAGAATCACAACCACAAAGAAGGTTGCGGCATGAGCAACAGTAGTAGCAGTAGATGACGACCCAGTACACTCGAGTAGTAAGCGTTCCACCTCAGAACGAATGAAATTAGCATTAGTAGAGCTGGACGAGTCAGTAGCTTGAGGCTGGGTAGCCATCTCAGAAGTAGCATTGGCTTTAGAAGCAACATTGGCCCAGGCAGGTTTGCCATACTTCTCCCAACACTTTTCTTCAACATGGTTGGACTGACCACAAAAATTGTAGAAACGCTGACCAGACTGAGGACGAGAAGCATTGGGAGGGCCAGAGGACGCACCACGTCCAAACGAACCATGCCCCCTTCCAGCTCCAAGAGGAGGGCGGCTCTTTTGAAAACGACCACGGCCGCGGCCACAGCCTGACATAGCAGCTAGGGCAGTAGTATCTCCAATCTTAGTAGGTAACTCAGAAGGTGTAGCAGGCAGTTGTTGAAGGCACTGAAATGCACTTTGCAACGTAGGCGGTGGATCACTGGCAAGGATCTGATCCACAACTCCAGCATAAGACTCAGGAAGGCCACACAAAAACTAGACTACCTGCAATTCCTGTCGTTGACGTTGCATGGTAGCCAAGTCAATCGACAGAGGGTGGTAAGTCTCCAGTTCACCCCATAGTCCCTTGAAGGTAGAGAAGTAATCTGCAAGGTCAGGTTTTAAGAATTGTAGACGAGTCAATTGCTTATTTATGTCGAACACCTTCTTGGGATTTTTGTTGTGAGAGTAAGTGCTAGCCAGCTGATCCCACATTTCCTTCGCTGTAGGTAGACGTAGTAAGGTAACTGATTTTTGTCTCGTTGCTGTTTAGAATCCATGTCATCACAGTCGAGTTGTCTTTGACCCAGTCATCATAGGCTTTGATATCCTTGGAGTCGGCAGTAGGAGCAGGAGCAGGAGGTGGATCGCGCGTCAGGTGAGAATGTTTCCCCTGGGATTTAGTATAAATCTCCATGGAACAGACCCAATGCTGGTAGTTGCGCCCATCCAGCTTGACAGTAGTAACCTGACGGCGATGATCGTCATGTGAGGAAGCCATGACACAGGAGGCAGAGAACCAACACCCAAGGCGAGCAGTAGAAGGCAGGTACAAGCAGTAGATGACCGCCTAGGTCCTCAGCTAGGCGGCAACATGCATAGTAGAAAAACTGGATGGACCAGTTACATACGAGCTACGCTTAGGCGCAACAAAAGACCCGGCGGCTCAAAGGCCTACACTGGCAGGCAGTAGACGGAGCCGAAAAAGGCTCACACAAGTACCCGGGAGTTGTGGGCAGCTTGGAGGAGATAATTGCTAGGAGGAATCGGCGAGGCGGGTGGCCGGTTTGGGCGGGATCACGCCAGCCGTGTGGCGGCGGCGGCGCCCGCTGCGCTGCAGCTGGCCGACTGGGCTGCGACGGCCTGCTGGCCGGCGGGGTGGGGGGGCGGCGATGGGGAGAGAGAAGAAGGGAGGGAGTGGAAGAGAGAGAGAGAGGCGGCGGCGCCTAGATCAAGCCTGCTCTGATACCATGAGAAAAGCAAAGTGAGAAAGCGTAGGGTTACACAATGTGTGTACCCAATATATATATAAGTGGAACAATTACAAGTAAGTCCATATAGAAAAGTAAAATAGCAAACAGAATAAGTAAAGACATTATTTAACAACTTTCATTGCTAGCATTCCTGTTTTCAATTAGAGGACCAAGTATATTGAAGTCGACTGTCATTTTCTTCGAGATGCTGTACTAGATAAGAAGATTGCTAGTTGCTACTCCTTTCCTGCCATCAAATGAGCAAACTGCCGATATATTCACCAAGCCTCTCTCTGGCAAGCGAGTTGAGGAACTGTGCTGCAAGTTGGGCATGATTGACATCTATGCTCCAACTTGAGGGGGAGTATTGAGATGTATTATTGTATATATTGTTTATTGTATTTCTGTTTTTGTAACATGGGCCTTTGAATAAAGAGGTCCATTAGGGTTTTCAGTTCACTTCCTTGTACAACCTCCTCCTATTTATACGAGTGAGTTTCCTCCTTTGTGAATATAGAAAATACGGCACACTTTCATAAGAACAAATAAATATCAGCTCATAGCCAATCTTTTATGTACCCCAACTGATGTTCGAAGTCTGGGAGTCTCCCCCCTAGAAGCCTGACGCTCACAATTGAGCTACTAGACATGCCTTTAATTGAATCAATGTAATGAATTGGGACACTCTTATTCTCCAAAACCTGCCGAAGCACTTCCCTTCGTACTTGATAATAAACCTTTCCAGATCAATGGAAACCAAATGAAGATCTCTTATGTTTTTCTGTACTTCTCCATAAGCCACCATTAAAGCAGGTGCATTTGTTGTGGATCTTCGAGGCATATTCCAAATTGGTTGTTTGATATTTGCATTAATGATCTTAATGTTTGCTAAATAATTCTCTCCCAAAGCTTCATAGTATGGCACATAAACTAATACCTCTTATCGTTTATGTACCATCTCTCTTGTTTTTGTAGATGGGGACTGCATACTTTTCCTCCACCATTTGCCATTTTTTTGTCCCCATAATCTTATTGAAGGAGTCGCTAACCACAACTCTGTTCTCCCCCAAACTCTTCCAAACATCACTAGCAATACCATCTGGCCATCATGTTTGTCCCATTTTCATCTTTTTATAGCATTCTTGGCTTCTAATAGTGTAACTCGTCAAGTGTAGGTGTTATCTCTTGTGTATCCACAACACAAGCTTTTGAGATTATTTAAAGTATCTGTTTTGAAAAACTTATGAAACTATTTTTTCCGTTGGTTTTTGATATCATCATCCATAGTGTTACTCTACGTGTTCATTCTTGATGCATTTCACATGGCCCTGGCCTCTTCCTTTTCTCTCTTATACAAGCTATTTTATATGAATCCTTTTCCCCTTCTCCGACATCAAACTTCTTATATGTATGTGCGAAGTATTATGTTTTGCTTGTTTAACTGCTTTCTGAGCTTGTTTGCTAACTTGTTCTTTGGAATGTTCATCTCAAGATTCAGAAAAGCTTCTAGATTTCTCTTTAAAGTTTAATGATTTTTTTTTCTTTCTTCATTGAACCACCATGGCACTATGTCTCTTTCTGTAGAGGCCCAAGGCCTTTTGATTCCCTTGAAACTTCTTTGGCTTATTCTTGTAATGCAGGAGCTTATAGTATGCCACGTTGCATTTGATTGTGGGAAAAAATATTCACCCATTGCCTTTTTGTGCTGATACTTGTTTGATTTCATAGCACAAATTTTAGCTTCTCAGTTAATCTAAATCAATGACTACAGAACCCCATGCACACAAAAGTGGCCATGATCATGTCCATGATCCCGGAGTTTCCTCTGTGAGCATAGTATGCGAAGGAATCTTGGATCTTGAGAAGGTACTACTATTAACAGTATTATCTTTCTCTTAATACATGTTTTAAAAAATTGCATCTGTCCACCATACAAGATGCAATCTTCGAAAATTGTTGAAAGGTGGAATCTGCTGTATTCTGTGTAGGCAAATATGTGGTTGGGCTCATTACTTCTGGAGCATAGTGATGATATATACCGAATGAAAGGTCTTCTTTCTGTGGATGGTATGAACGAAAGATTTGTGTTTCAGGTATGTCTTGGAAATAATTTAACTGTAACTCATAATGATCATTCATTTTTAAAATAAAAAATCAGCAAGACATTATCTTCTGTGTGTGTCTGAACGTATATTTCTTATTTAAACAATTGCTTGATAAAATAAATTTCAGTCTTGAGTTAGATCATAAACTCAAAGAGATATAAGTCTCAGGCAACTCAAAGATATGCAAATCTCAAGCAGCTTTGTCTTTTTCTTGTTGGAAATATGAAGAGATATCAGTCTCAGTCATGAATCAGAATGTGTCAATATCCAAACCATAATTATTATCTTCTATTGATATGCTGCAGTAACTATACAAGTTGTCGATAGATCCCTTTAAAATATTCTCTCAAACATATTTGTGTACTTATTTTGCATTGATGAGTCAATTGTCACTGCTTTAATTTGTTTAACATGAGAGACACCTGTAACTTCTAATGGTCTGCACACAGTTTTAACAGAAGTTAACCTTGCAAACAACTGAGCACTAGAGAAAATCGAGGGTGAAAATGAGAATATATATTCTGACAGTAGTTTCTAAGGCTCCAAAGCAGTGGCCTGACTTGGCGGTGCATCGAGGTGCATACGGTTTTTTAGATTTAAAACATTTGCTTATATAAAATGCCTAAATAGCTAAATTGCCGAAATACTCCCTAAGAGCTGCAATTTGAATAAATCTGATATAAACTTTCATCTAAATTTTTTAGAAATCATGATCATAATGCATAACACATAATGGAAAATAAAATATTTATGGACATTGCGAGTAATTTCATGAACATTATTAACTAACAGTAGACTCCAATATAAAAGCCAAAAGTGCAGGCAAGAAATATTACAACTCTACCTAAAATGAAAACGGTATAGTGCTTCCGTGCATACTTGTTAAGGCGCGTGCCTAGGCACACCGCCACATGTGTAGGTGGCAAGGCGCCCCAAGTTGGTGTGCCTTGCCCTGCCATGCCCTTTGGTCATATGTTGCCTTGGCCATTTTTTACAGGTGTTGGGGTATATACTTGGGTTTTAATGTTCTTTTGTATTATCCAAATGTTTAGATTTAATTTTTCCTTATACTATGTGCAAAGTATCATTTATAATTGGGGTATTAGTATATGTGCTTTATTGCATTATGTTTAGGGATAATCCCACGAGCCTTCAATCCCACGAGCCTCTTTCGTTTGATCACGGCGGGGGACAAACAAAATAGAAAAACTCGCATTTGGTTTAGGGATAATCAGGCTCGAACTGATGACTTCCACCACGTCAAGGTGACACTCTACCGCTGAGTTATATCCCTTCCCCTATCCAGAAATAGAACTGACTAATCCTAAAGCAAGGGGTCGAGAAACTCAACGCCACTATTCCTGAACAACTTGGAACCGGGCCTTCTTTTCGCACTATTACGGCTAGTAAAATAGAAAATAATGGAAAAATTGGGATTCAATTGTCAACTGCTCCTATCGGAAATAGGATTAGTATATGTGCTTTATTGCATTATGTTTTGTTGTTTCTTTTGTTATGGGCTTTACACTTGTCTTGTCTCTAGCCTTTTTCTTTTATCCCATATTGCCTAACTCTGTCTATTGGCTTACTTTCTCATCCTATAAAAGAGAGTCCATTGTATTCTGTTTTGATCATCCAATAAACATTTTCCTATTTATATCGTATCTGAGCCATATGATCCACCCTAACCTCTACTGTCTCCATCAACCCTAGCCGCCACCCACCCCTTCATCAACCCTAGCCGCCATCCACCCCCATCACCAACCCTACTCGAGCCGCCATCCACCCCCCAGCTTCCACCGCCGCCAACCCTGCTGTCGCCACCCCTCCTTCCCCCCTCTCTTGCTGCCGCTACCCCCTTCCCTTCTCTCCCTAGCCGCCGCCACCAACTTCACCCTCTACCCCTCATCCTGGCGCCGCCCTCCCCACCTTCCTCCCCTCATCTCGTCAATGTTCCCCCCACCTCCTCACCACCGCTGCCCTCCACCACCTCCTCACCCGCCGCCACCACCACCTCTCCATCATCATCTCTCCACCGTCTAGCCTTCACCTCCATCTCCCTTCCTTCTTCCTTGTCTGTCTCTATCTCTGGACAATTTTTCAACATAGCACGTTGATATTCTAAACGTTCTATGTTTATTATGTGCCTACGCCTCATGGCTGAGTGACTTTTCTCTCCATGGTGGCGTAAGTCTCTGATATCTACTGCCCCGTTTGTGGGTTCCTCGAATTTGATGCTTCAGCCCCGTTGTGGGTTTCTGCTGTTTTGTTGATCCAGGCCTTTTACCGCCCATGCGTTGGGTTATTACTTTTGCTTGCTGACTACTGCTACTATCTGCTGTCTGCTGCTATAATTGCCTGCTACCTGCTGTTGCTTACCCTGAGTTGGGTCCCTTGTGTTCGTTTCTGCTTCTTGTCGACATCTGACATCTCCTTCTCATGGCTCTACTTATTCGCTTTGGACGCTTTGCGTCACTACTGTGAAGTTGGATGGCTCCAACTTTCACACATGGTCTGCGACCTTCGAGCTCTATCTCAAAGCTCAAGGAGTTACTCACATCTTATCATTGATGGTCCGACTGTACCTGCTAAGAATGTCCACGCTAAAACCAAGCCAACTTATGATCTTTAGTCGAAGGATGATTCAGACAGCATGACATGGATGTCAATAGTTTTAAGCCTAAAATTAGTCAGTCACTTCGCCTAAAGACTACCAAAACCATTTGGGACCAACTCTCACATGTTATTCTCATCAACAAAACTAGAAGAAAGTATTTGAAATTTTCAAACAACTGACCGAGGAGTATTGTACGACTGACTCTGTGGAGGATTATTATAGTCAATGTTGTGCTGTCTGGGACATGTTTGAAGTTTATCACCTCCTTTTTGCTGATATCATTAAAGTACAACGACAACACAACGAACCACAACTGGTGTGATTTCTTGCAGGCTTACCCCACTCATTCTTTGGGGTAGTAGATCAGATATTGTCCATAGACCCATTGCTCACTTTGCGTGATGTCCTCAAATGGGTTCAACGACTCCTGTCGGTCTCCCTGTTGTCACTCGACCACTCTGATGCTGTTCTAGCTGCCTACTCGGGAGATTCCTTCTGTGGCCGAGGCCGTGACCGAGGTCATGGTTGCTCTACTGCTGGACCGGGTCGTGGTGCTTCTTCGTTTGGTCCCAATCCAACTTCTTCTGAACATCGCTACTGTCAATTCTGTAAAAGCACCAACCATACTGAAGACCATTGTTGTATCAAGCATGGTAAATCTGCATGGGTAAATCAGGTCACTACTGATCACTCTAATTCTGCACCATTATCTTCATCTAACCCATCTCCAGATTGGATTTGCTCCGAGTTCGAGAAGCTACTTCAGGCCCGTCTCGCTCCATCCACTGCTGATGCCTCTACTGATGGAGGTTCTACTCTTCTTGCATGCTCTGCACCTTCTTGTAAAAATACATGGGTGATTGATTTTGGCACCACCTCTCATATATCTGGCAACTCTGCTTTATTTTCTGAACTTTAGAAAACTTCTTCTGTTCCACCTGTTACACTTGCTGATGGTTCACGAACACCTGTTTCGTGCATTGGAAATATCTGCACTCCTGGCAAATTATTATTGCGTTCAACCCTGTATGTTTCGAAATTTCCTTTGAATCCGTTATTTGTTAATATAACTGTGAAGAGCCTGCGCTGCTCTATTATTTTTGACCCAGACAGTGTTGTTTTTCTGGATTTGCGCACGAGGATAAGGATTGGTTCGAGTCATGAGGGACCAAACAAGTTATACTACTTGGATGCGCCAAAGACAACTGCTCTACTAACTGCATTTGTTTCAGGTCTCCAATAGCATTATGGACTAGGGCATCCATATGCTACCAGATTGAAGCATTTAATTCCTGCTATTTCTGATTCAGTTTTTCATTGTGAACTTGCAATTTGGGCAAACAAACTCATGCAACTTTTTCTAAGAAAAACTGTATTGAGTTCAAACAACCTTTTGATATTGTGCATGCCAATATTTGGGTCCCTGTTCCGTTCCAAGTATTTCTGGTATTTGGTACGTTATGAGCTTTATTGACGATTTCTATAGAATTACATGGTTGTTTTTATTAAAAGATCGTGTCCACATGCTAGATACTATCATGTCCTTTTTTGCTGAGATCCGTACCCATTCAGCAAACCTATTAAAGTTTTTTGCACTAACAATGCTTTAGAATTTGTGCAATCATCTGATAACCAATTTTGCCACAAACTGGGTAACAAACTTCATGTTCATACACTCCGCAACAAAATGGAGTTGTACACGCTAAAAACCGACATCTCCTAGAAGTTGCACACCCTTCTTTTTCATTATCATGTACCCTAAACCAAGGAATGAGATACCGACGATATCGGAGGTATACTGCGCAAAATACCAATACCGACGCCATCAGGTATGGAAACGTGCACACGTACCAATAAGCTTGCAAATATTGGTATGACGACGGGCATATTGCCAATACCGACACATTTCCATCATTTCAGTGCAAAATACACTACTGACTTCACAAAACCGACCGAAACCGGCGGTATACCGATGAGTATTTCCGATTTTTGTGAGAGTAATTGTTATTGATTCTTAGGAAGAGAAAACAAGGCACATTTGGATGGTTTTTGGCAATGAGGACTCAAATCAACCCAATTCAAGGTAAGTTTAACTATTTTTTCCATTTTCTACTATTTGCAATCTCTCCATCTCTTTTTCCTACTAATTTCTTCCACTTTCACCTACTTTCTACCCCTAAAACCTAGCAATACTCCAAAATTGATATGTTTGATGCTAATTATATATACATCAATAAATATATTATCTAGGTCTACAATATTATCATCAGATTTAGCTAGTTCCTACACTATTAATTACTGTTAAATAGTGTTTTATTCAGTCCTTTATATTCTCTTGTTATTTTCCTATTCTATGTGGACCTATATGTAATTGTTTCTTTTATAAATATATGGGGTACACACATTGTGCACCTCAATCCTTCCGGGAAACCCTGTTAAGATGGTACCAGAACAGGGATCCTAATTCCCCCTCCCCTTGCGCCGCCACCCCCCCTCTCCTCTCCCCGTCAGCCTCTGTCGGCGCTGTCAACCGCCGTCGTGGCCCGCCCGCTCGCCGCCGCCGCCCGCCGGCACCCTCCCTGCCCGCTGTTACCCGCCGCCGCCGGTCCCTTCCTGCCTCGTACGGCTAGCCGCAGCCGCTGTGGGTTGCTGTCGGCCGCCCTGCTGTGGCAGCTCACTGCTAGCAGGCGTCGGTCTGCTGCTGGCTGCCGATTCGGATCCTTGAGTTTCTGGAGGCTTCCTGTCCTGTCTGCCCGCGTCAGCCCTTAAGCCGTCGGGTTTCCTGCTGTGCCTCGACGTAGTTTTTATATAACTGGTCTATCCGGTCTATCTTCTCTATCCGCTGCCGCCTAAGACAAGGATCTAGGCGGTTCTATATTGCTTCTTTTCTCTGTTGCGTTGGACTCTGTCTTTTGTGTCATGGCTTCCTCCCATGATGATCACCGTCGTCAGGTTACTACTGTGAAATTGGATGGGCGCAACTATCTATACTGGGTCTACTCCATAGAGATCTATACCAAATCCTAGGGCAAGCATTCCCACCTGATACGTGATCCGCCTCCAGCGCCAACTTCTACTGCAGAGTCCAAGGATATCAAGGCTTATGATGATTGGGTCAAAGATGATTCTACTATGATGACATGGATCCTCAACAGTAGTGAAACCCGGATCAGTGTCACTTTACTTTGTCTACCGACTGCCAAGGAGATGTGGGATCAGCTGGCCAATACTTATTCTCACAACAAAAATCCAAAGAAGGTGTTCGATTTGAACAAACAACTGACGCCTGCAATTTTCTGGGCCAGACATTGCTGATTACTTTTCCTCTTTCAAAGGCATCTGGGTTGAACTTGAGAGTTATCATCCTCTGTCTACTGATTTAGCCACCATGCAACGCCAATGTCAAGAACTTTAGGTGGTTCAGTTCTTGTGTGGCCTTCCTGAGTTGTATGCTGGAGTAGTTGATCAGATTCTTGCTAGTGATCCACTGCCGACGTTAGAGAGTGTGTATCAGCGTCTTCAACGTCTGCCAGCTTCTTCATCTATTCCGCCCTCTGACACTGGTGATACTATTGCTCTTGCTGCCATGACCGACCGAGGCCGTGGACGAGGTCGAGGTCGGTTTCAGGACAACCATCCCCCTTATTCTGGTAGAGGACGCGAGTCCCGTGGTCGTGGCTCCCTTGGTCGTGGTTTCTCTGCTGATGCTTCTGGCCCGCTGCTCAGCGGTACCGTGACTTTTGTGGTCGCTCCAACCATACTGAGGACAGGTGTTGGAAGAAGCATGGCACACCTGCGTGGGCCAATGCTGTGTCTGAGGGTGCTTCTCAGACTCCTGCTGCTCATAATTCAAGCTTCTCCACTGTTGAGTTCATTCGCTCGGAAGTAGAACGACTGCTGCTAGAGAAAATCGACGCTTCCTCTACTATTGCTGAGTCTGGAGCACATGCGACTACATTCACTGGTTGTGATTCTGCTTTTCTGATTTCCCTATCTTCTAGTATTGGTAATACAAAATGGGTGATTTGACTCTGGGGCCTCTTCCCATATATCTGGAAATAGATCTCTTTTCTATAAATTATCTAAACCCTGCACTAAATCTGCTATTATGCTTGCGGATAGATCCAAATATGTTGTGTCTGGCATTGGTGATATTTATACTCACTTCCTTCTGAGATGCGGTCTATATGTGCCAAATTTTCCTTTGAATCTGTTATCAGTTAGTAAAATTGTGCGTAGCTTGAACTGCAGTTTGACCTTTGTACCGGGTACTTGTGTTTTTCAGGACTTTCGCACGAGGATGAAGATTGGTGGGGGACATGAAGGACCTGATGGACTCTACTATCTGGATGATTTAAAAAGAATCGACACTACAACTCTTGCTTCAACATTATCTTCTTCTGTGTCTGCATTACAGTGGCATTATAGACTTGGGTATCCATCTGTTGATAAATTGAAACATGTTATTTCTGGTGTAGGAGCGCATAGTGTCTAGTGGGAGTCATGTCAATTAGGCATACAATCTAAAACTGTCTTTCCTAAAAAATCTCAGATTGGTAGTACAAACATTTTTGATTTAGTTCATGCTGATGTATGGGGTCTTTGTCATGTTCCAAGTTTGCCAGACAATGAATATTTTATTCTGTTCATTGATGATTTCTCCCGTGCTACTTGCTTGTTTTTGATGAAAGACAGATCTCAAGTTTTGCCTACTATTAAGTTCTTTCTTGCTGAAATTAAAACCCAATCCTCTATGCCTATTAAGATTCTGCGCACTGATAATGCCTTGGAATTTGTTTAAAAAAATGTGAGTTATTTTGTCGCTCTGTTGGTACCTTTCATCAGACATCCTGTGCCTACACACCTCAACAAAATTGAGTTGCTGAAAGGAAAAATAGGCATTCACTTGAAGTTACTAGAACTATAATGCTGCACTTTAATGTTCCTAACATTTTTGGCCGGAAGTTGTTCTCACTTCCTGTTTTCTGATTAATCGCATGCCCTCGTCTGTTATTGTGAACAAAATTCCTGTCCAAGTCCTACAACCCCACCTTCCTCTTTTTTATATTCCTCCAAGGATTTTTGGGTCAACTTGTTTTGTTCGTTTGCTTGAACCGACTCAGGACAAGTTGTCTCCTAGAGCTGAAAAATGTATTTTTCTGGGATATTCACGTACTCAGAAAGGATATCGTTGCTATAGTCCTATTACTAAGAAGTGGCTCACGAGCAATGATGTGGTTTTCTTTGAGGACACTCCTTTGTACTCCTCTAAAGGGAACACTTTGGGTTCATATATTATTTCAACACCTCTGCCTGTTATCAGTGATTCACCGTCTGCGTTGCAGCCTGCTGAGACTACGTCTCCTCCTCTTATTGTTTACCAATGCAAGAATCGACCTCAACAATCTACTCCTGCCCAAGATCTCCCCCACAGGACACCAATCTTCTCCTTCAGAAGATCCTGCACCTGTCGAGGTAACTTCTGATCTGGATTTTACTTATTGGTTTCAGGAAAGGCACTCACTCATGTACCTCTCATAGTATTGCTAACTATGTTTCTACTGCACATCTTAGTGTCCATGTTAGTAATGTTGTTGCTTCCCTTTCTGTTGTTTCTGTTCCTAAAAATGTTCACGATTCTTTACAAAGTACAGCCTGGACACATGCCATGACTGTGGAGATGACTGCTCTTACTGAAAGAGGTACTTGGGATTTGGTGGATCCTCCATCTGATTGCAAGCCAGTTGGATGTCGTTGGGTGTACACTGTGAAGTATCATCCTGATGGGACCGTTGAACGCCTAAAGGCCCGCCTAGTGGCCAAAGGGTACACTCAAACCTATAGTATTGATTATTTTGAATTTTTTTCCCTTGTTGCCAGGCTAAATTCTGTGCAAGTTCTTCTCTCTGTTGAAATTAATCTGGATTGGGCCCTTATACATCTCGATGTCAAGAATGCCTTTCTTTATGGTGATCTCCAAGAGGAAGTCTATATGGAGCAACCACCTGGGTTTGTTGCTCAGGGGGAGTCACACAAGGTTCGTCGCCTCAAAAAGTCTATTTATGAACTCAAGCAGAGTCCACGTGCCTGGTTTGATAAACTGAGCAAGATTTTGTCTACTTATGGCTTCCTGAGATCTCATGTTGATCATGTCTTTATTAAGAAGACTTCCTTTGGTATTGTTGTTCTGATTGTGCATGTTGATGATATTATTTTATCTGGCAGCCATCTTTTTGAAATTCACGCTACCAAGGCCTATTTATGCAAGCACTTTGTCACTAAAGATTTGGGAAAGCTATGGTATTTTCTGGGAATTGAAGTCTCCTGGACCTCTAATGCTCTTGTTTTGTTCCAAAGGAAGTATATTCTAAATCTTCTGCAGGAGACAGGGATGTTTGGAGCACGAGCTGTTGATACTCTTTTAGATCCTAATGTAAATTGGAATGATGATGAATCTCCCTTGTATCCAGACAGTAAACGCTATAGGAGACTGGTTGGTTGGAAAGTTAATTTATTTGACTGTTACTAGAGTTGATATTTCTACTGCAATTGGCCTTGTTAGCAGGTATCTTGACTGTTAGAGAGTCCATATTAATCTATTAGTTAATAGGCTAATTAGTTTAGTGGTCCTTTATATTCCAGCCCGTCTAGTTTACTTGGGTCCTAAGTAATAGGGCGTCTCTCCTCTCTTATATAAAGGAGAGGTCGTCAGTCTTTGTAAACATCACAATTACATTAGTTCAATTCTTATATTTCACATGGTATCAGAGCGTGTTCGCTCCTGAGGAAACCCTAGCAGCCGTCCTCCCTCTCCCTTCTCCTAGCCGTCCACAACAACCCTAGCAGCTAGCAGCCGCCCCTCTCAAAGAGAATGACTAAGGGGGAGCGCCCGTCTGCGGGCGGCCGACCCCGTCACCATGGCTTGGCCGGCTGCCCGCTAGGCATATCCCGACCTCCGTGGCTTATCCCCTTTCATATTCATTCATTCTTTTTCAACGATCACTGCTCCTATCTCCTTCCCGACGCCATCAGTCTCGCTGCCCCATCACCCAGCCGCCGCCGCTGGCAACTGGCAGCCAACAACCGCCGTGGACAACAGTCACCGCCGCCGCTATCATCAGCAACATCCGCCAAGCACCGTTCAACGCCAAAACACTGCCGCTCATCACCGCCGCCGCCCCTAGCAGTCACCATCTCCAACATCACTTTTTTCATCAGCCGCCGGCCACATTCAAAGGTTCACAACCGCCGCAAAACAACAACATAGAACAACAACTTCGGCCGCCATCAGTAGTACCAAACAACAACAAACGTTCAACATCCATCGCCGACTGATTCAGCCCTATTTTAGGGCTTCATCTTGTGGCATTTTGCATTTCAATCACATCTATACCTATTAGATTACAATTACATGTTATTTCCCTTAATATGCATATTTGTGTAAAATGCACTTATGGACATTATTTGCATGTTTTTCAGGTACTTGGACCACACTTGGATGGATGAGAGAGATGGAGGGGCCCAAAGAAGGCCCCAGAGCTCCCCCAACCTACCCCTAGTGGCCAAGAGTCAAGCTTAAGCAAAGAAGTCCATCGATAACAAAGTTTGAAGCTCAAAGTGCAAGAAAAGCCCCCAGTACGGCCGTGGCAACACAGAACGGTCGTGCTGCAAATGAAGAAATCACAGGAAAAATCTCAATTTTGAAGCAGCTGCAGAGCATACTCTACAACGACCGTGCCACGTAGCACGGCCGTGCTGCGACCTCCCACCACGGCCGTGCTCACGGCCGTGCTACGTGATCCCACCACGGCTGTGCTACGCAGCACGGCCGTGCTACCCTCAACCCACCACGGCCGTCGTGACCACCACAGCCGTGGCCATTTCAGCCCAAAATCGACCAAAATCCTGTAACTTTGATGGAATAAACCCACGACCGTGCCCCATCCACCACGGCCGTGGCCTACCCTACCCACCACGGCCGTGCTACTCACCAAACCCACCTAGTTTTCACTGCTTTACCCATTTTGCCCCTACTTGACCTAGTGCTTCCTCCCCACACCTATATATACCTAGGTGGCGGCTGGGGCACAAAGTCAGCTACCTTCCACCACCTCCTAGCTCCCCATTTTCGCCCCTTAGCCATCCCACACCATTTTCACCTCCATTCCACTCCATTTCACCATTTCCACTACCAAATCACTAGTTTAGACTAGTTCCTACCCATAATCCCCTTCATTCTTCACCCTTGCACCTTGGAGGAGGGAGGAGGACGACCTGCAGCTGCTGGAGAGAAGGATTTCTTCATCTACACCGAGCTCCATGGCTTCTTCTACCTCTTTCTTCTCTCTTTTTATATTTTCCATTTCTATGAGTAGCTAGGCCCCTGTGGATGGGCTGTTTGGGGGAAATTATGTTACTTTGATACCATGTTGGGGGAAAATGACATGTAAACGTTGTAATTCCATTTGTTAATGATTATATTCTATTTGCATCTCATTCTCCATGGATTGCTTGTTGGTTTGTGTGTGGAATCACCTAGGAATTTAGGTAAATTGCTTATGTGTGAATTTTGGGATTTGCCCCTAGGTCCAATTCTTGGATCCCTAGGTTGCCTCTCATCTTCCTACATCTAATCAATCTCCCTAAACCTAAGTGAGAGATCTAAGTAGCTAGATTAGATAATTCTAGTGCAATTAGCATGGAGCCTTCTCAAGGCTAGAATGTGGGGGAATTGGGGGTCCAAAGCCCTAATTTCACCTCCCCATTACTACCCTCGGCCCCTAATTGTCATAGGAATGCATAATCTAGAAGCCTAGACTTGATTAGACTCTAATTGAATTGAACCTAACCCCTAACCCAATTGAGCCTCGTAAGGGTAGTAGGGAGTGTTAGGGACTAGTTCCCCTATGCACAACCTAGCATATCCATGGCCAGTTAGTAGCTTAGGTTAATTCATTAGACTATAACTTGTTGTTTGGTTTGGATAATCTAAATGGAATCATAATGTTCATATGTCACCCCCCAACTTAAGTGATAAGTTCATACCCCTAAACAACACACACATCTCTTTACTGTTTGAAACCCTAGTTTTGTGCTTGCTTAGCTTAATTAGTTTTTTCCTTGCTTAGTTAGCTTCTTGCTTTGCTCTTGTCTTGTTCATGCTAGTGTAGCTCTTTAATTGATCTTTTACTTCTCTCTTGCTTGCCTTAGTGTAATTTGCCTTTTCATACCTAGCTTAGTCCTTTCTTTCCTGCTTAGTCTTAATCTAGTCTAGGGTTAACGTAGATTTCATTCTTGCCTTTAATTCCTCGCTTGTCCATAGTAGTTTAACAATTAAAACAACCTTTAAACCCTTAACCCTAGTCTCCGCAGTAGGAACCCAACAAAACTAACCTAGCTCTAGCGCCCCCTCTTTTCCCTGTGGATCGACCCTATACTTGCCACCTTCCTATACTACGACACGACCTCGTGCGCTTGCGGGCGTAGCTGTTTTAGTAGAAGTAGGTGTGTTAGTTAGGTTTATAAATATTGAAAGTGAATCCTCCCGTGTGTTTCGATCTCGTGGGGCGCGTCTAGTCGAGTCAAATCGGCTAGTGTGTATCACCTCTAGCGGAATCACACCAAGCTTTCTGGCGCCGTTGTCGGGGATAGATGCGCTCGGCCTAGCTAGTTAGTTTTGCTTTGACTTTTCCTACTGCCCTCATCATTGCTATTCTTTATTCATTACTCTTTGCATTCTTTGTGTATATTGGTTTGCTAACTTGCTTTCTTTTGTTTGGTTGTGCCTTGTGCATGTGACAAGCCACTCAGAGAAGACAAGATGGAAGGCCAAAATGCACAAACCCATCCATTTACTCCACCACCCTACCTCCAAGGCTATCCAAAGCCTTACACACCTCCATCACCTCCATTGCCGCAACCTTCCCACCACTTCACTTTCCAACCTCAATTCCCTCCTCCACTACCCTACCTCCAAGGCTATCCTAAGCCTTACACACTACCACCACCTCCATTGCCACAACCCTCCTACCAGTTCACCTTCCAACCTCAATTCATTCTACCACCTCCATCACCACAACCCTCCCACCAATTCACCTTCCAACCTCAATGCCCTCCTCCACCTAAAGTCCAACGACCATCAACACTGATGCCACCACAACTGTCACATGCTCCCCCTACTTCCCATTAGCAAATTGATATGATTGAGACCCCTCTCTTTGGTGCCTATGAAGACCCGTTCCTCAAGAGAGAGAAAACCTATGGCATGAGATTTTTGAGGGTCTTAAGGCTGATTAAGATCTATGATGATGATCCCCAAGGAGAGAGAATTGCTGAAAAAGACTTACGAAGCTCGCATGACCCTTGCGAGGAAGATCAAACAAGGAAAACATTTGAGAGGATTGCTTATGATGGGGGTGAAAATATTTTGTTTTTGGACCATGGTTGATGATGAAAGAATAACAAGCCCAGCTGAAGGCATGAAACTTAGCGCTTGTGGGAGGCAACCACCTAGGTTTGGGATTTTTTCACCCAAACTTCAATTTTTGATACTTTTGCTTTGCGTTTACACTTTTCAAGAAAACACACACACACACACTTTATGCTTGATGGTTTTTGTTGTTTATGTCATTTTAGGACAGGTACATTGGAAGGAGAGTGATGCATGGATGATATTGACAAGGAGGAGAACAAAAATGAAGAGAAAATTACAAATCAGTAGAGAAGCTACGAAAAGGATATCAGCACGACCGTGCCACACAACACGACCATGTTGCATGCATTCCAAAACGGGCGCGGTGCACACCACGGCCGTGGAGGCTATCCCCTACTCAATGGACATATTGGGATCTCTCTCCCCTCTTGCATTTATCTACCACGACTCCATGCCCTCTACCCTACCATTCTGAGAGATCCCAATATGTCCATTGAGTAGGGGATAGCCTCCACGGCCGTGGTGTGCACCGCACCCGTTTTGGAATGCATGCAACATGGTCGTGTTGTGTGGCACGGTCGTGCTGATATCCTTTTCGTAGCTTCTCTACTGATTTGTAATTTTCTCTTCATTTTTGTTCTCCTTCTTGTCAATATCATCCATGCATCACTCTCCTTCCAATGTACCTGTCCTAAAATGACATAAACAACAAAAACCATCAAGCATAAAGTGTGTGTGTGTGTGTGTTTTCTGGAAAAGTGTAAACGCAAAGCAAAAGTATCAAAAATTGAAGTTTGGGTGAAAAAATCCCAAACCTAGGTGGGTTGCCTCCCACAAGCGCTAAGTTTCATGCCTTCAGCTGGGCTTGTTATTCTTTCATCATCAACCATGGTCCAAAAACAAAATGTTTTCACCCCCATCATAAGCAATCCTCTCAAATGCTTTCCTTGTTTGATCTTCCTAGCTTCTATTTCATGTTGAGGACAACATGGTTTAAAAGTTTGGGGTGGTAGGGCGGTAAGCCCCTGTTTACCCCACTTTCTTCTATGTTCCATGTTCTAAGTTTTTGCTCAAGATGACTGAACAGTATAACCATCTCTCATATTTCTGTATCCATACTTTGTGTGCTTGTTTTGCATACTTGCATGCCATGTAGTTTGCTTCCTTGCTATTTTTGTGTAATTTTAAAAAATGTTGCTATTTTTGCCATGCATGGCATATCATGTAGATTTTTGGTAATTTTTGCATGTTCTGGCTAGGATTTCTTTGTTTGCTACTTTAAGTTTAATAATATAGGATTAGATGTGATTGGAGGCAACTTGGCACAGTTTTGGCCAATTTTACCCAAATTTTAGATTTTTTGTCTAAAAAGTGTGTTTTGACCCAATCTCTACTGTTTTAAGTAAAAATGATGACATTTGACAAATGCAAGTGAATTACCATTGTTTGTTGCTAAGTGGTATCAATGTTTGACTTTTTACATGTGCATCACCTCTCTTAGGATTGTGATTGATTTGGTTGAATTGTGAGTTGAGCAAGCTTTGAACGCTTAGTGTTTGTAGAATCACTTAATTGATATATCAATTTCATCTTGTTCATTCATGTGGTGTGATATCTAGGATGAAGTATTGGATTAATTTTCATGCAGGATGTCTTATGTGGAGAATCATACCAATGACCCCTCTTTGATCCAATTCTTCTTCCACCATCTTCATACCCCTCCGCCTCATAAAAAGATGCCTTAGTGCACATAATCAGCCTTGGCCACCTCCAAAAGTTTGGGGTGGCCATATCTTTACCCCCTCGCTTCACTCTATCCACCATATGCCCTATCTACACCAAGGGCAAGAAAAAAAGAAAAAAAAAGAAAAGCAAAAACAAAATAAAAGGATGCTCCTGTTTAAGAGCATTTAAATAAAGAAAAGATGAGTGTGTAAAAATACTCCAAAAATCTTAATGCAACCCTTTCTTCCACTTTCATACCTATTGAGCTAGGAAACATCAAACCTAGCTCATTTTGCCTTTTTTCGCAGCCACGTGGGTCTTTTGATATGATTTGAAACATAAGATTGAATGCATAAATGTGAAACAATACTCCTAATCGTCCTTGATTAACACCATCATGAAACGATTTACCCGAAACTTTATGGAAGAAATATGGATAACTTGTGTATTCTATGCGCTATATTTGAAGTTCATATGCTTTGTGCTCTTTTCATGATTGGATTGTGAAAGAATGAGAGGAGAGAGGTGGAATGCATGTACTTAGTCATCTTTGATACCATTCAACAATAATAATCTTTTAAATTGCATATGTCATTTCTTATTTGTGGAAGATTTGTAGAGAGATTGAGTCGGAACATACTTGAGGACAAGTATGTTTCAAGTTTGGGGTGGTAATTCAACCCTATTTTAGGGCTTCATCTTGTGGCATTTTGCATTTCGATCACATCTATACCTATTAGATTACATGTTATTTCCCTTAATATGCATATTTGTGTAAAATGCACTTATGGACATTATTTGCATGTTTTTTAGGTACTTGGACCACACTTGGATGGACGAGAGAGATGGAGGGGTCCAAAGAAGGCCCCAGAGCTCCCCCAACCTACCCCTAGTGGCCAAGAGTCAAGCTTAAGCAAAGAAGTCCATGGATAACAAAGTTTGAAGCTCAAAGTGCAAGCAAAGCCCCCAGCACGACCGTTCTGTGTTACCACGGCCGTGCTCGGGGCTTTGCTTGCACTTTGAGCTTCAAACTTTGTTATCCATGGACTTCTTTGCTTAAGCTTGACTCTTGGCCACTAGGGGTAGGTTGGGGGAGCTCTGGGGCCTTCTTTGGGCCCCTCCATCTCTCTCGTCCATCCAAGTGTGGTCCAAGTACCTGAAAAATATGCAAATAATGTCCATAAGTGCATTTTACACAAATATGCATATTAAGGGAAATAACATGTAATCTAATAGGTATAGATGTGATTGAAATGCAAAATGCCACAAGATGAAGCCCTAAAATAGGGCTGAATCACCGACCATCCGTGAAGCAACCTGCATCCCCGTCAATACTATCAGCAGAAGTCGATGGTATCGAGTTTATCACAGTGACAGAAGAGCGTCTGTCGATGGTATCGAGAGTTGATCAGCGGCGATGTGAAAAGGATACACCTATCCCGCAAGCTATTGCCTCTCGCCGTTGTATCTGTGCTCGTAGACTGCAATGTTGCTTTATCCAAGCAACCGTATCCCAAACATTGATTGCACTTTTTCAACCGGCACTCCATCTCATGAAGTCTTTAGATCAGCCTTCATCGCCGCTTTGGAGAGGCTCCGCGTGCATCCTCTTGACATGCAATATCTCCGGAGTCACGTAGGAGACCCTTTGTCATCTCCTATGTTGTGACAAAGTGCTTCATCAGCCGAGCGTCATATCTAGCCATCATCCGCAAGCTGCTCCATCATCATCCCGACGATCCTCATTGGACCATTTACTGCTTTGTGCGTCATCATGCTACTGCTGCCATCTACAGCCGACGATCACCCATCACTCTCCACCGACCAAACAACCATGTTTACTACCCCCATATGCATTATCCTTGTCTCTATTCGGATCCTTAATCGGTCCTATTTTTGCTAACAGGCCAACAAACCCCCTTTTCAGGTCGGGACTAGATCCATTTATTTTTCTACCCGGATCTCATGTTGACCCATTTAGTATACTCTCTCCGATTATCGGTTTCCATTCTCCACATTTTTATACATCTCCATATCACATAATCCTCTCAAATCCATCAATTCCTTTCCCACCCACCCATATCTTGTGTGTATCCCTTTCCACAGTACGAGGGGGTCATGTATCCTTTTCTCCACACTAAACACTCACTCTAGTCGTATTTGGTGTGCAGGGGGGATAGAGGAGAGGAAGAGATGAGAAGAGAGAGCGAGCATGAGAGCATATGAGAGAGAGAGAGTATGAGATGAGATGATGATATATGTATTCAGGTTATATGTTCCATGCTATTATCTTCATGGAGCTTCACATTGTTCAACACACTAGTTCTCTACTTCAGCCAGCATTGAAGGATCTTCATTCAGCGTCGACACCGTATCCGCGTTATGTACGTCAGGTGTTGATGGTGTATTTCTTCAGTTGGATTCATATGAGACAGATGGGTGCTTCTTCAGAAGCTCAGTTTATCTTCACCGAGCTACTTCATCGCGTCTTCTCCGAGCCGCATCTGTTGTATCGACATCACCTGTTGCCGATCTACTTGGGACCTTCCTTGATGGATGATCTCCTTTCCCGTCAAGCCCCCAAGTTTCATGCGTCAGAGTTTTATGGTTCCTGAATCGTATCAAGCAGCAGATCGTCCGTCCGTATTCGTGCCGCGTTAAGCACGTATTCTAGTGACGTATTATTGTTGTAGTATCAGGTCCATTCTTCAGATGTCCTCATTCCAGATGCACTTCAAGGAAGATCTTCAAAGCTCGAGTATCTTTAACCTGCAAAGTCATCATCACCATATGATTCAGGGGGAGTATTATTTCAGGGGAGTAACATATTTCGTATGGGAGTGATATTTATCTTTTATCTTTCAGTTATCATTTCTTTTATCATTTTATCGAGTCTTGTAACCTCCAAGCTTTGGACATGTGTTTCACCCATGCTCCAGCTTGAGGGGAGTGTTAGAGAGTCCATATTAGTCTATTAGTTAATAGGCTAATTAGTTTAGTGGGCCTTGATATTCCAGCCCGTCTAGTTTACTTGGGTCCTAAGTAATAGGGCGTCTCTCTCTTATATAAAGGAGAGGTCGTTAGTCTTTGTAAACATCACAATTACATTAGTTCAATTCTTATATTTCACTTTGACAAACCTAGACAATGTCACTGGGAAGCACTGTGTCATATTATGAGGTTTTTGAAGAAATCTCCTCGTAAAGGCCTTTTCTATAGGAAATATGGCCATTGCTTTCTTGAAGTCTGTTCTGATTCTGACTATGCTGGAAGTAAGATTGATAGAAAATCCACTTTTGGCTACTGCAAATTTGTTGGTGGAAATCTTGTCACCTGGAGGAGCAAAAAGTAGAATGTTGTTGCTAGATCTAGTGCTGAGGCTGAGTACCGGGGCTATGGCTCACACAACTTGTGAACTTTTGTGGGTATAGTCCCTCCTAAAGACTTTGGCGTGGGGTCTTCTGTTCCTATTCCCATGCATTGTGATAATAAGACATCTATCTTTATTGCTAATAATCCTGTTTATCATGAGCGGACTAAGCACATTGAAGTTAACTGCCACTTCATCAGAGAAGCCATCCTGACTGGTCGTATCTGCACTCCTTTTACTCGCTCAGAAGATCAAGTTGCTGATCTCTTCACAAAGCTGCTGGCCAAGAAACATTTCAACTCTCTTGTAGACAAGTTGGGCATGATTGATATCTATGCTCCAACTTGAGGGGGGGTGTTAAATAGTGTTTTATTCAGTGCTTTATATTCTCTTGTTATTTTCCTATTCTGTGTGGACCTATATGTAATTGTTTCTTTTATAAATATATGGGTACACACATTGTGCACCCCAACCCTTCTGGGAAACCCTGTTAAGAATTACTATCATCATGTAATTACCTAATCACTAATAATATTCCAATATTACTTTTATAATTAGTTACTAATTACTATCATCGAATTACTAGTAATAATACAAGATGTGTAATTATCTAATTACTAGTAATAATACTAGTAATAATACAATATTATCTAATTACAAGATGTGTAATTATCTAATTACTAGTAATAATGCTTGTAGAAGATGTGTAATTATCTAATTACTAGTAGTAATACAATATTATCATTAGATCTAGCTAATTCCTACACTCTTAATTAGTACCACCATGCAATATGAATAAATCAAATACAATATTACTGTTATGATTAGTAATACACAGTATTGTATATGACGTGCATGAGCAACATGTACCTTCATATAACCAAGCTTACGTAATGTACATGTCATGTGAGCAATATGTCCACCATATCAACTCAATATTGTATCGAATACCAGGGCGACGCCTCTCATAGAACTGATATGAGTTAGTAAGTTACTATGATATTAGTGTGTTCTTAATTGGATATCATGCATGTGTGTTTATTTACTTAATAGATTATGCTTGTAAAATTTCCAGATCTTAATTTCTATATTTTACCATCAAAATCCCTAGAAAATAAGATAGACTTCTTAATTCCCACATGATGGACTCCTACCCCCACATACCTGGTATATAATTTTATTGCATAAAATGATTCATTTAGAGATTAAACCTGCAAAAAAACATCATTTAATTTGTTCATTTTGGCGTCGAAACGGTCAAGATTGCATCTGTCGAAATTTCCGTCGTTACATCGGTAAATACCTATTTCAAGGCCGTCGAAACGACGTCGCTATCAGATACCTCGTTCCTTGCCCTAAACCTTTTGGCCTGAAGCTATCTCGACTGCATGTTACTTGATTAATCACATGCCCTCTTCTGTCCTTGGCAATTAGATACCTTATCAAGTACGATACCCCGATGCTCCACTTTTTTGCCTCAGATCTTTGGAAGCACTTGCTTTGTCAAAACCCTTTGTCCTGGTTTAACTAAGCTTGACCCACAGTCTACCAAATGTGTGTTCTTGGGTTACTCTCAGACTCAGAAAGGTTACAAGTGCTATGACCCCTCTGGAAAAAAATGGTTTGTTAGCGCAGATGTAGTATACTTTGAGCATATGCCATACTACTCTACAACAGGTTCTACACTGACATATGATCTGTTACTTGATAAACCTCTACCCGTGATAGTTGACACTGACATGCCTCCTGCGGATATGGCCCCATCCACGCCTATGAAAGTGTATCAACAACGCCTGAGAACTACATCTCCCTCTATAGCCCCTCCATCTCTAGTCCCTCAATCCCCGTCGGTAGATCTACATCCACCTCAGGTAATTTCTAATTTAGATGTTCCTATCAGTCTGAGAAAAGGGACCAGGTCTTGCACTCAACATCCTATCGACAATTTTTGTTCATTGCTAACCTGAGCATGAATTTTGCCAATTGTACATCTGCTTTCTCTGCTATATCTATTCCTAAGAATGCTGCTCAGGCTTTACAATATCCTGCGTGGCGTCAGTCTATGGAAACTGAAATGCAGACTCTGAATGATCGACATACGTGGGACTTGATTGATGCCCCTTACTGCTTGCTCATCTGTCGGGTGTCGTTGGGTTTTACTATAAAGTTCCTAGCCGATGGCACAATTGAACGATTGAAAGTGTTAGAGAGTATATATTAGCCTATTTAGTTAATAGGTCAATTAGTTAGTGGGCCTTTAGTATCTCGACCCGTTTAGATTACTCGTGTCTGAAGTCTCAGGATTTCTCCCTTGCTCCTATATATAGGATAGGTTGCACGTCTTTTATTAATTGAATCAATATAACATTATTTCTCACATGGTATCAGAGCGTGTTCCGTCCTAGGGAACCCTATCCGCTGCCGCCGCTTCCCTCTTCTCTCCGCCGTGCACGCAACCGTAGCTGCTGCCGCCGCCTCTCTCGTAGAGAAAGCGACCAAGGGGGAGTGCCTTCACCTGTTGGCGGCTGCCACCATCTCCATGGCTTAGGCCGACCGCCCGTTAGATATATCCCGACTTCCATGGCTTCTCCTTCTCTTTTTTAAAGATCCAATTTAATTTCCGCGCGTCGGTGCTATCCACCCGACTATCTCCTATCTATCTGTCATCTCCCGTCGCTATCAACCATCATCATCAAGCCGCAGTCGACAACAACTCCCGTCACCGCCACATCATGCTAGCCATCCAGCAGCTATCGCCACACGTATCTAGCAACAAGTAGCCGCCGACAGCAACCACCACCAATTATAGGAGCAGCAATCAGCGCCATCGCAATCGCAACCATTGCCTCTGTCGTTGCATTGCCCTGACGTCCTCAACACCAACCTTCGCCGCCTTACATGGAGAGGCTTCGCACTTGACTCCGCATGCAATCTCATGGCATGCAATATCTCCGGAGTTGTGCAGGAGACCGCTATCATCTCCTTCGTTGCGGCCAAGTGCTACATCAGCTGAGCGACACAATCTTCGCCATCTTTCGTGTCCGTCTGCTGCTGAGTTGTTGCCCCATTATTCGACAAGTATCCCCAACCGACGAGCACACCCTTCAGTCGTCGCCGTCGTCATCCATGTCCCCGTTCGTTGCTTCACTGCTGCTCTCCATCTCGTCGCTGCTGCCCCAATGCCTTCGCTTATCCTTGGCTAAAGCGCGACCACCCATCACTCTCTACCGCTACCAAACAACCCTAATATTTTTTTTCTACTGCCGCCCCATATACAATATGCCTGTTGATAGTCAGATCCTTAATCAGACCCGTCTTTAATTAATCAGATCCATTTTTAAACCTAATTGGATTTTTTGTGGGGGCTTCGCCACTGCACCCCCTCATTTGTCGGCCTAAGGGCCGAGCAGATGCCGTTTCGGGTCGAGATTAGATCCATTTAATTTTCTACCCGGATCTTACATTGACCCATTTAGCATACTCTCCGATTATCGGTTTCATTCTCCACATTACACATCTGCATATCACAAATTCCTCTCAATCCACCAATTCCTTTCCCACCCACCCATCATGTGTGTATCCCTTTTTCCACGTGAAGGGGGGGGTCATATATCCATTTTTCCACACCAAACACTCACTCTCGTCGTATTTGGTATGTATGAGAGAGAGTATGAGAAGAGATGATATATGTATTCAAGCTTCATATTCCAGGTTGTCTTCATGGAGCTTCGTTCAGTACACCTGTTCTCTACTTTTAGACAACATTATCACTCTTGCTGCATTCTTGAGAGACAAGTGGGTGCTTCTTTAGACTTCTCAGAAGCTCATCAATTTCTAGCCTGCCAAGCCTACATTTGCAAGGTTGATTCATCCAGACTTATCTTCATCGAGCTGTTTCGTCATGTCTTCTCCGAGTTGCATCTATTCTTACGGCTGTAGTATGCATGTCTCATTCACCAAATGTTTTCCTTCCAAATGCACTCCACAAGACCATCTCCAAAGCTCGAGGATCTCCAGCCTACATAATACAATTTCAAAGAAGAGAGAGGCGTCGTCATATGATTCAGGGGGAGTTTTGTTTAAGGGCGAGTGTCGATCTTTTGTATGGGGAATGATATTTATCTTTTATCATTTCTATCTTTTCTTTTATCGAGTCTTGTAAATCCAAGCTTGGACATGTGTTTCACCCATGATCCAGCTTGAGGGGGAGTGTTAGAGAGTATATATTAGCCTATTTAAATAATAGGTAATTAGTTATTGGGCCTTTAGTATCTCGTCCCGTTTAGATTACTTGTGTCCCAAGTCTCAGGGTTTCACCCTTGCTCCTATACAAAGGACAGGGCTGTACGTCTTTTATTTATCGAATCAATATAACATTATTTCTCACAGATAGCTCGCCTTGTTGCCAAAGGATACACTCAAACATTTGGAGTTGATTACTTTGAGACTTTCTCTCCTGTTGCATGTCTAAACTCTGTTCATGTTCTTATATCTGTGGCTGTCAATGTGATTCACCTCTGCTTCAATTACATGTTAAAAGCACCTTTTCATATGGTGATCTGCATGACGAGGTATACATAGAGCAACCATCTGGATTTGTTGCTTAGGGGGAGTGCTCCAAAGTGTGTAGGTTGCGCAAAACGATCTATGGACTGAAACAAAGTCCTCGTGCTTGGTTTGACAAACTGAGTAGTATCCTTCAAAAATTCAATTTCCGCCGCTCTCATTCTGATCACTCAGTGTTCATTAAGAAAACTTCTTCTGGCCTTCTCATTCTGATTGTTTATGTTGATGATATAATTTTATCTGGAAGTGATCAAGCAGATATCCAGGCTACTAAGGAGTATCTGGAAAAGCACTTTGTCACTAAAGATATGGGAAAATTGAAATATTTTCTGGGTATCGAAGTTTCTCACTCTTCCTCAGGAATTTGCTTATCTCAGAGGTAATATGCTCTAGAACTTTTGTCAGAAACTAGAATGCTTGGAGCAAAACCCACTACTACTCCCTTGGATCCTAATACAGACTGGACGATGATACTTCTCCTACATACCCCGACAACCAACAATATCGCCGTTTGGTTGGTAAACTTATATATCTGACAGTGACATGGCTGATATCACTTATGCAGTAGGTTTAGTCAGTAGAACCCATACAATGCCATTGGGATGCCGTGTCACACTTTGAAATATCTGAAAAATTCCCAGGAAAAGGCTTATTCAATAGAAATCATGGGCATTGTAAAATCACAGGGTACTTTGATTCAGATTATGCAGGCAACAGGATAGACCGCAAATCTACTTCTGGTTACTGTACCTTTATGGGAGTTAATCTTGTTATTTGGCACAACAAGAAACAAACTGTAGTCGCCCTCTCTAGTGCCGAAGCTGAGTATAGAGCTATGGCTCATACTACGTGTGAACTTTTATGGGTCTACGGTCTTTTGAAAGAGTTTGATATAGCTGCCCAACTTCTATTCCTACGCATTGTGACAACAAGGTTGCTATATTCATTGCCAACAATCCAACCTTTTATGAGCGGACTAAACATATTGAGGTGGATTGCCATTTCGTCAGAGGTTGTCTTGTCTGGCAATATCTCTACTCCATATACTCACACTTCCAATCAAGTTGCTGACATCTTAACAAAACTTCTTCCCAAGGCCAGATTCACTACCATGGTTGACAAGCTGGGCATTGTTGATATCTATGCTCCAGCTTGAGGGGAGTATTAGTGTATGTGCTTTATTGCACTAAGTTTTGTTGTTTCTTTTGTTATGGGCTTTAGACTTGTCTTGTCTCTAGCCTTTTTCTTATATCCCTTATTGCCTAACTCTTTCTATTGGCTTACTCTCTTATCCTATAAAAGAGAGTCCATTGTATTGTGTTTTGAGCATCCAATAAACATTTTCCTATTCTATAAGGGTTTACTACTTAAAATGCATAAATTTGTTCTTTGTCTTATATGCGCCTTAAACTCAGACTTAATTTTGGGAGCCATGTTATGAAGAATAATCATTATTTCGGTTAAGACTTGAATCCATGTTATTGCTCTCAAGTTATTGATTGATTCTTTATCTCTTACATTATTTATGATTATTCTCTTCTTGTTTCGGGCATTAGTGTTGAGCAGGAAGCATTAGAAATGTAAATTGGTTATATTTTGATACCATAGAATATATGTTTGAGGAATTAACCTTAACTATTTGTATATTCCCTCATAAAACCATAAAATATCTGGAAATGAGGGGAAACTATAAAAACAAACTGATGTGGAACACATCGTGAAGAAGAACGAAGAAGATAAACCGAAATAATCTATTTCTCAAAACATATTCAATTGCTCGGACAAAGGCTCCAAGGATGGCTTTTATAACACTATATGACTAGACCCACAAGTAATGGAAATAAACTCCTATTTAATCAAAATTGGAATTAAATAAAATGTATATAAATAAGAACATATAAGATTTATGACTAAGTACATAAAGTAGATAAATTGCACTTAGTCCCTAAATATGAAAATAAAGCAAAAACAAGTAGAATAAAGCCTAAAACGTCCTACATCACATAAATATGTATATTTATAAGTAAAATGAACTGATTTATATATTCTTTAAAGATGCCTAGGCGATACCGAGACGCCCAGGCTTAGCGCCATGCTTCCTTAAAAAGTATGCTGCTGTAAAAAGCACAAAATTTGAGGTACAAAAGAATGTAAATATACCAAAAGTCTTACACCATAGTCGTCTAAATCCCAAACCACTCCTTGTTGTTCTCTTTTGGCTCTTCTTCATCACTGTGTTAATCCTGATTTAGGCTTTCATCCTGTACTAGCCACTAGGTCCTTTCCATAACATCCACACCATCATCATCTTGCCCTTCTTGCGCTAGTAGCATGGTTGCATAGGCGGCCAAGCGACCAGGCGTTCCATATGGACGCCCAGGCAGCCTAGGTGTTTTTAGGCATTTATATATATATATATAATATATATATATATATATATATATATTATTTTGATATATATATATTATTTTAATAGATATATCTAAATTGCATATATAGTAAAAATAATACGTTCAAAAACCTGAATTTGTAGTACTTTTTAGGAGATATTTGCCATTTTCCTATATTGGGCTTATGTAAAGCCCATTTGAGTTAATCACAAATTGATTACTCATAAATCAGAAATGTTAACTATATTTGTATTTCTATTCATGAGGCAGTACATATATAAAACAAAACAATAGTAGACAAGTTAAAACAGTACATTAATACTAATCATTAGATCATCGTCGTCATCATCATCATCATCATCATCATCTAAGCCTCAATCCCAACTCTGTTGGGGTCATCCTACATGGATCCTTCATTTCCATTCAGTTCTATCATGGGCCATATTCTGGTTGAGATGTAGAGATTCAAAATCTCTCTTTATAAGTTTATCCCATGTTAATTTAGGTCTTCCTCTTCTTCTATTTATTGTGCTTACTCAATAACATTTCTTCGTATAGGCGCATTAGTCAGTCTGCGTTGCACATGTCCGTACCATCTGAGTTGGCCCTCACGCAACTTGTCCTCAATGTCGCCACCCCCCACTTTATTCCCGATATAGTCATTTCTCAAGCAATCTTTTCTTGTCTTCCTACACATCCATCTTAGCATACACATTTCAGCCACGTTCATCTTGTTAAGACCTTGTTTCTTCACCGCCCAACATTCACTCCCATATAGCATGGCTGGCCGTATAGTTGTTCTATAAAATTTACCTTTTAACCTGAGAGGGATCTTTAGATCACATAATACTCCAGTTGCACTCCTCCATTTCAAACATCCTGCAGTGATCCTATGACAAACGTCATTTTGGACATCCCCATCTATTTGAATAATAGAACCCAAGTAAAGAAATTGATCACATTTTGGTATATCTACTCCGTCCAACTTGGCTCCATCATTCACACTGCGAGATTGACTGAAATTGCAATGCATATACTCAGTTTTGCTCCTACCAATCCTCAATCCATTTGATTCCAATGCCTTTCTCCAACATTCAACTTTATCATTGTATCCATCTCTAGTTTCGTCAATCAAAACAATATCATCAATAAATAACATACACCACTGAATATCATCTTGAACATTCTTTGTCAGCTCATTCATAACAAGAACAAACATATATAGGCTGAGTATGGATCCTTGGTGTACCCCAACTGTGATAGGAAAAGTTGGTTTCTCCTCCAAGAGTCTTCACACTTGCAGTAGAGCTATCATACATGTTCTAGAAGTTGTAGCTAATAATCCTATTATTGAGATGATGAAAAAAGGAGTATAGGGGTTCTCTTTTATAAGACAAGAGAAGACCACATGATTTAGAGATAACCCATGTGGGATAAAACTAAAAACAAGAATAACACAGTAAAGAGAAAAATAGACTAAGTAAAAAAACACAGGAAAGTCTATATACTAATACTCCCCCTCAAGCTGGAGCGTAGATGTCTATCATGCCCAGCTTGGATGTCATATCAGTGAACCTTGTCTTTGGTAGAATCTTTGTGAAGATGTCATCCACCTGATCAGTCGTATGAATGTAGGGAGTAGATACCTGGCCAGAGAGAACAGCTTCGCGGACAAAATGACAATCCACCTTAATGTGCTTGGTGCGCTCATGGAAAGTAGGGTTACTGGCAATGAATGTAGCTGCTTTGTTGTCACAATGTATTTGGAATAGGAGACGAGTCAGAGATACCAAAGTCCTTCAGTAAGCTCCTAATCCAGAATAGTTCACAGGTAGTGTGCACCATGGCACGATATTCATCTTCAGCACTTGAGCGAGTAACTAGAGACTGCTTCTTGCTTTGCCAAGTGACAAGGTTGCCTCCCACAAACGTGCAGTAGCCAGAAGTAGAGCGACGGTCAACCTTGCTGCCAGCGTAATCGGAATCAGAATAGCCAAGAAGTTTGCAGTGTCCATGTTTCTTGTAAAGCAGGCGTTTTCCAGGAGAACTTTTCAGATATTTCAGAATATGACAGACATCGTCCCAATGACATTGTCGAGGCTTATCTAGGTAACGACTAACCAATCCAACAACAACAGTAATATCGGCCCGTGTAACAGTAAGATAGATGAGTTTACCGACCATTCTTCGATATTGATGATTGTCAGGATAGGCAGGAGAATTCTCATCATCCCAATCGGTGTTCGGATCCAGAGGTGTGCTAGTAGGCTTAGCACCTAGAAGACCAGTTTCAGATAGTAGATCCAGAACATACTTGCGCTGAGATAAGCAGAGGCCAGAAGAAGACCGGGACACCTCTATCCCGAGAAAATACCTGAGAGACCCAAGATATTTAGTGAGGAAATGTTTTTCCAGATAGTGCTTGGTGGACTGAATACCAGCAGGATCACTTCCTGAGAGGATAATATCATCAACATAAACAATGAGAATAATAATGCCAGCATGAGTATTCTTGACAAAGACTGAGTGATCGGACTGGGAGCGCTTGAATGAAAAATTCTGAAGAATAGTGCTTAACTTATCGAACCAAGCTCTGGGACTCTGTTTGAAGCCATAGATCACCTTTTTCAGTCTGCATACTTTAGAGGACTCCCCCTGAGGAACAAAACCAGGGGGTTGTGACATGTAGACTTCTTCATGAAGGTCACCATACAAGAAAGCATTGTTGACATCAAGCTGATACAAAGGCCAGTCAGAATTAATAGCAACAGAAATAAGAATTCTCACAGAGTTCAACCGTGCCACCGGAGAGAAAGTCTCAAAGTAGTCGACCCCATAGGTCTGTGTATAGCCTTTAGCCACTATTCTCGCCTTAAGTCGTTCAACAGTTCCATCCGGTTGATACTTGACCGTGAAGACCCAGTGACAACCAACAGGACAACAATCAGCAGGTGGATCAACAAGTTGCCATGTATTACGCTCAGTGAGCACCTGCATTTCGGTTTCCATAGCCTGACGCCATGCAGGATTTTTAATGGCCTGAGCAACACTTTTTGGAACAGATAAAGCAGAAAGGGCCGTAGTAAAATTAGCAAAATTAGCACCCAGATTATCAATAGAACAAAAATTCCCAATGGGATGCTTAGTACAAGTCCGTGTCCCTTTTCTCAGGCTAATAGGGAGATCAAGGTCAGAAAATACCTGCAGAGGTGTTTGATCTGGCACAGAGGAGGAAGACGATGGAGAGGCCATATAGGGAGCTGTCGGCTTCTGTCTTCTGTGATACACTTTCAGAGGTGGCATTTCAGGTGGGGAGGCAGCATCAGAATTATTAGTCAAATCATCCACAACAGGTAAAGGCGTATCAACCAGTAAATCCGATGTGAGTGCAGAACCAGCCGGAGAATAGAAAGGCATGTGATCAAAGAATACTACATCCGCAGAGACAAACCACTTTTTAGAAACAGGATCGTAGCATCGATACCCTTTTTGAGTGCGAGAGTATCCCAAGAAAATACACTTAGTTGCTCTAGGATCCAATTTGGTAAGGCCAGGCCGGAGATTTTTAACAAAGCACGTGCTCCCAAAGATACGAGGCACAGAGAAAGGAGGTGCATCAGGAAACAAGACCTGATATGGAATCTTATTGCCGAGCACAGAGGATGGCATACGATTGATGAGGAAGCAAGCAGTAGATATCGCCTCAGGCCAAAAAGACTGAGGAACATGGTAGTGAAAAAGAAGGGTACGCGCAACGTCAAGGAGACGACGGTTTTTGCGTTCAACGACACCGTTTTGTTGCGGGGTATAGGCAGAGGAAGTTTGGTGGATGGTGCCCTGGCGACGACAAAAACTACTAACAGAGGCTTGCATAAACTCTAAAGCATTGTCAGTGCGCAAAATTTTAATGGGCTTAGCAAACTGGGTACAGATTTCAGCAAAGAAGTCAATAATTTTCTCAAGAATGGTAGATCTATCTTTCAGAAAAAACAGCCAGGTTGCTCTAGAGAAATCATCAATGAAGCTCAGAAAATATTTAAAACCAGAAGTACTCGTCATAGCACATGGACCCCAAACATCAACATGTATAATATCGAAGATAGCTTTAGAACTAATGCAAAATTTTGGTGAAAAAATAGCACGAGTTTGCTTGCCAAGCTGGCATGTCTCACAATGAAAAACAGAACTACATCAGGTAATAAAGCTTTTAATTTTGCAGCAGAGGGATGTCCCAATCTATAATGCCACTGAATGTCGGCCACAGATGATGTCAAATATGCAGCTGGCTTCGGATCGTCCAAGTAGTAGAGTCCATCCAGTCCCTCATGGCCTGAACCAATCTTCATCCTCGTGCGCATATCCTGAAACAGAACACCATCCAGATCAAACGTAATGCTCTTCACAGCTTTACTGACAGATAGTAAATTAAGGGGAAACTTAAGGACATAAAGAGTGGACTGCAGTGGCAAACTACCAGTAGAACTTATATCACCAATTCCAGTAACCGGTGATTTAGAGCCATCAGCTAAAGTAACAGGCGGTATAAAAGATGTCTTGTGCAATTTAGAGAATAAAGTAGGATTGCCAGAAATATGAGAGGTCGCACCAGAGTCAATCACCCATGAAGGTTTACCAGTTGTGGTCAGAAGGGCGGCACTACCATCATTTGAAGCATCAATAGAGGAAGCCAGGCGAGCTTGAAGCAGTTTTTCAAATTCCGAGCGGATCCAGTCAGCTGTTGGTGGAGCAGGTTCAGTCTGGTCAGAAGTCACTTTATTGGCCCAGTCAGGTTTGTCGTATTTGATCCAGCAACGATCTTCAGTATGGTTGGTGCGCTTGCAGTGAGTGCAATAGCGAGACTCCATAGGATCAACTCCTGAGCCATGACCAGGAGCAGAAGAACGTCCTCCGCGGCCACGACCTCTGCCACGACCGCGACCACGAAAGGAATCATCAGAGCGGACAGCGAAGGCTGCCCCATCAGAAGAGTCAGGCACGGACTGGGACACAGAAGGTAAGCGCTGGACCCTTTTGAGCACATCGCGGAGAGTGGGTAAAGGGTCGCTGGAGAGGATTTGGTCCACAACACCAGCAAATGAAGCAGGTAGGCCCGCGAGGAACTGAACTAACATAAGTTCGTTCCGCTGTCGATGAACTTCATCGATGTCAATAGAAAGAGGATGATACACCTGGAACTCATCCCAGAGGGCACAGCAGGAGTTGTAGTAATCCTCGACAGAGTCAGTAGCAAAATACTCCTGTTTGGCAAGTTGCTTGAAGATCTCAAAGACCTTCTTAGGATTCTGTTGGTGCGAGTAAACATGAGAGAGTTGCTCCCACATTTCTTTGGCAGTCTGAAGACGGAGCAGGGACTGGCTGATCTTGGCTTCAGCACTGTGGACCATCCATGTCATGACCCCATAGTCCTCTTTGGACCAGAGATCATAGGCTTGTTTCGTCTTCTCGTCAGCATCATGGGCAGGAAGAGACGGGCCTTTTGTAGTCAGATGAGAGTGGCGACCTTGGGATTTGACATACAACTCAAAGGAGGCAGCCCATAGGTGATAGTTGGAACTGTCCAACTTCACCGTAGTAACACAGAGAGTGCGCGGGAGATCTGGAGTCGCCATCAGACCAGAGCATAACAGTAGCACGGGCACAACAAGGATCAATAGTAGCAGTAGTTAGTAGCAGGAGTCCACCACATGGACTAGAAGTCGTAGCAAGTAGGAGATCCACATGGACCTCAGAAGACCCTCACGGGACAGATAAAGAAGTAAGAAACCTACGCCACCATGGAGAAAGGATCACTCCACCATGAGGCGTAGGCAGGCAGAATCGAAAAGTTGGTTTACGCCTTCAACGTGCCAGAACTGGAAAAGACACAGGCTGCACGTAAGCTTTTCGGAAGAGCGTACGATGACGAACGGAAGCCTGTAGCCGAACTAGATGGTGATCGAAGAACTAGGGAAGAGAAACAAGAGAGAAGAGAGGATGGGGAGGGTGGGTGTGGCTGCGGGAGATGGTAGTGGTGGGTGTGGGGTGGCGGCAGGCAGCGGGGGGGGGGGGGGGGGCGGTGGAGACGGAGGAAGAAGAGGGGAGCTGCGGTGGAGAAGAAGGGAGGGAAGGAGGTGGGCGACAAGGGAGGAAGGTAGGGGAGGGGGTGACGGCGGCTGGAGGGGCTGGTGGTGGTGGCGGCGGCACTAAGGGAGGTGCTGGTCAGCGGCAGTAGGTGGGGGGGCAGGGTGGGCGGCGGCTTGGGAGAAGGGAAAGGGGGTGCGGCTGGGGTTGATGGGAAAGGATCAGGGTTAGGGAGGATCGGGAGGCTCTGATACCATCTAGAAGTTGTAGCTAATAATCCTATTATTGAGATGATGAAAAAAGGAGTACATGGGTTCTCTTTTATAAGACAAGAGAAGACCACATGATTTAGAGATAACCCATGTGGGACAAAACTAAACACAAGAATAACACAGTAAAGAGAAAAATAGACTAAGTAAAAAAACGCATGTAAGTCTATATACTAATACATGTCTTTGATGAAGTCAATGTATTGGATTGACACACGCTTTTTCTTCAAAACCATCCACAACAATTCTCTGGGTATTCGATCATAAACCTTTTTCAAATCAATAAACACCATATGAAGATCTCTTTTGCTTTCTGTATACTTCTCCATACGCCTCCTTATCAGAAAATAGCATCTGTTGTTGGTCTTCCAGGCATGAAACCAAATTGGTTGTTTGATATCTGCGTTATAGATCTTAGCCTCTGCTCAATAATCCTCTCCCAAAGCTTCATTGTGTGACTCATCAACTTGATACCTCTGTAGTTTGTGCATCTCTGAACATCACCTTTATTCTTGTAGATGAGGCCTATAGTACTATTTCTCCACTCATCCGTCATCTTCTCGGTCTTCATGATCTTGTTAAAGAGCTTTGTTAACCACATAACTCCTTCATCCCCCATAGTCTTCTATACATCAATGGGAATACCGTCTGGTCCGCATGCCTTTCTCATTTTACTCTTCTTTAAAGTATTCTTGACCTTAAATGGTGAAACTCATCGTGTGTAAATGATATCTCTTGTATTCATGTCACACAAGTCTCTAACATCATTTGCAGTATCTCCATTGAAAAGCTTTTGGAAGTAATTTCTCCATTGGTTCTTGATATCATTGTCCTTCACCAACACCTTGCCATCTTCATTCTTGATGCATTTTACTTGACTCAAGTCTCTTCCTTTTCTTTCTCTTATACGAGCCATTATATATATATATTTTTTCCCTTCTCTTGTGCCAAACTTCTTATAAATATCATCAAAGTATCTAGATCTTGCCTCCTGAACAACCTTTTTAGCTTCTTTCTTTGCTTGCTTGTATCTTTGGAACGTCGCATCATCTCGAGATTTGGGTAAACTCCTGTAGATCTCCCTTTTTAGTTTAATAGCCTTATGTACTTCATCATTCCACCACCAAGTCTCATTCTGTGGAGGTCCACAACCTTTGGACTCCCCCAAAACCTCTTTGGAATTTTTTTTTATGCAGGAGCCCATATTATGCCACATAGTGTTAACATCAGACTCCAAGTTCCAAGTTCCCTCCTTGCCGAGCTTATCATAAAAAGTCAATTTCTTTTCTCCTTTGAGATTCCACCACTTGGTCCTGCTATCTTGGTTTCTGTTATGTTTGCCTTTATTGATCTTCATGTTAATATTTAAAATCACCAACCTATGCAGGGTCGTGAGTTCTTCGCCAAGAATCACTTTACAATCTTTGCATATAGTACGATCCACCCGCCTCGTAAGGAGATAATCAATTTGGCTACAATTGTGCCCACTCTTGAAAATAATCTTATGATATTCTCTTTTCTTGAAATGGGTGTTTGCCAAAATCATATCATGTGCAACTGCAAAACAGTAGACAATAAATACAAATCAGTAGATAAGTAAATACTAATATGTAGATATATAAATACAAATATGTAGATAAGTAAATACAAATCAGTAGATAAAAAGTTCAAAACATTACATAAGTAAATACAAATGAGTACATAAATAAATACACCGCATTAGATAAGTAAATACAAATCTGTAGATAAAAAAATTCAAAGCGTTAGATAAGTAAACTCAAAGCATTAGATAAATAAATACAAAGCATTAGATAAATAAATACTAATCAGTAGATAAACAAATACAAAACATTAGATAAAAAAGTACAATTCAGTTGATAAACAAATATAAACCAGTAGATGATTAAATAATTTTAAAAAGTAGATGAACAAATACAAAGCCCCAAATTTAAATAATGTGTTGAATAAAAAATCAGTAGATGAAAAAAGTAGATAAGTAAACACAAATCAGTAGATAAGTAAATACAAATCAGTAGGTAAGTAAATACAAACCAGTAGATACATAAATTCAAATCAGTAGATAAGTAAATACAAATCAGTAGATAAGTAAATACAAATAAGTAGATACATAAATACAAATCATTAGATACATAAATTCAAATAAGTAGATAAGTAAATTCAAATAAGTAGATAAGTAAATACCAATCAGTATATAAGTGAATACAAATCAGTAGATAAGTATAGAGAATCTGGGAAATTTCTATTGAGTGAATAAAACAGTGTACAATACAGTCTTTTATATAACAGAAGAGAATAGAGACTAAAGCAGAGGTGAGCAATATGGGACTAAACTACAGAAGTGAAAAGCATAAATGAGGCACATGCTATGCACATGGCACTCAACAAAACATAACAGAACACACCATATCTCTATACTCCCCCTCAAGTTGGAGCGTAGATTTCGAACATGTCCAGCTTGTCAACTAGAGTCTGAAAACGAGGTTTGGGAAGTATCTTCATGAAGATGTCCGCAACTTGCTTGTCAGTGCTGAGATATGGAGGGCAAATCCTGCCAGAAAGAACTGCTTCTCGAACAAAGTGACAATCGACCTCATGAAAAGTGGGGTTGATCGCAATAAAAATGGAGGCCTAATTGTCACAAAACATCGGTATAGGGCTGGAATAAGATATATCAAATTCCTGAAGGAGACTCTGAACCCACAGAAGTTCGCATGCAGTATGAGCCATCGCTCGGTATTCCGCCTCTGCACTGGATCTGGCGACAACAGTCTGCTTTTTGCTTCACCAAGTGACAAGGTTTCCGCCAACACATGCACGATATCCTGATGTTGATTTACGATCAGAACGACTTCCTGCATAGTCAGAGCCCGAGAAGCCAGATAGGTTGCAGTGGCCATGCTTCTTATACATCCAAGCCTTTCCCTGGAGAACTTCTAAGATATTGCAGAATATGACATATAGCATCCCAATGACATTGCCGGGGTTTATGAAGATACCAGAAGATGAATCCGACAACATCAGTAAGGTCAGCTCGTGTGACATTCAAATAGATAAGTTTGCCTACCAGCCTTCTGAACTGGTGATGATCAACATAGGGAGGAGAGTTTGCATCATCCCAGTCCATGTTTGGGTCAAGTGGAGTGTTGGCTGGTTTGCAGCTCAGCATGCCAGTTTCCTGCAAGAGATCAAGTACATATTTTCTCTGAGAGAGACACAGTCCTGCAGATGATCTGGAGACCTCAATGCCTAAGAAATACCTAAGCTTTCTGAGATCTTTAGTGACAAAGTGTTTTTCTAAGTAGGTTTTAGTTTCTTGTATACCCACAGTATCACTGCCAGATAAGATAATATCATCCACATAAACAATAAGAATGACAAGTCCAACCATTGTCTTGCGAATAAAGACTAAATGATTAGAATGAGAGCGACGAAAGCCAAAGGTGACTAATATCTGACTGAGCTTGTCAAACCAAACTCGCGGACTTTGTTTGAGACCGTAGATAGCCTTTTTCAGCTTACATACTTTGAAGGCAGACTCCCCCTGAGCAACAAACCCAGGTGGTTGCTCCATGTAGAGTATTAGTATATACACTTTATTGCTTTTCTTTACTTAGTGTATTTTACTTATCGTCTTTTCTTTTTTACTCTTTATCCCATATTGGTTATCTCTACATCCTCTACACTCTCTTGTCTTATAAAAGAGAGCCCAATGTATTCTTTTTGATCATCCAATAATAAGCAATCTTGTTGTCGACTTCTAGATGGTATCAGAGCGGGCCGATCCACCTTAAACCTAATCCGTCCCTCACCAATACCCTAGCCGCCATCTTCTCCACCAACCCTAGCCGCTGCCACCCCCTTCCTTTTTTTCCGCCGCTGCTACAGTGCTGCCGCACTGCCCGCCGCCCTCCTCGCCTCCTCCACGCGCCTCCGGCTGCCCCTCTTCTCCTCCTCATCCCTTCTCCTTCTTCCCCTCTTCCACCTACACCCTCTCCACCCTCCATTCACCGCCGCCTACCCCTCCATCTCCTCCACGCCGCCGACAGCAACTGCTGTCCTCCCTGCCGCTGCACCATCAACCCTCACCGCCATCTCCTAGACCCTCCTCCACCCCTCCAATCTCTCCACCAACCTCCTATCTCCTATCTACTCCCATCCTTGTGGCCTAATCTACCACAGGTCTCTCTTTCGTGCTCCGTTTCGCTTTCTGAAACTCTCCGGACAGCCCCGACATTTTCCAGTTCTGGCACGTTGACGGCGTAAAATGCTTCTCCTTCTCTATCTGCCTGCGCCTCATGGTGGAGTGATTAATCCTCCATGTTGGCGTAGGTTTTTTTTCTCTATCTGCTGCCCCGACGTGGGTTTTTCTAAGATCCATGCGTGGATCTTCTGCCCTCTACTACTAGTCCATGCACTGGACTTTTGCTGACTTATGTTGCTGCTGAATTCTGCTCCCCTCTTTCCACAGACTTTGTGTGTTACCACTGTGAAGTTGGATAACTCCAACTATCACCTCTGGGCGGCTTTCTTTGAGCTCTATGTTAAAGCACAAGGGCGCTACTCTCATCTATCTACCAAGGGACCAGCGGTCCCCGCTGTTGAGGCTGATGAAAAGACGAAGCAGGCCTACGATCTCTGGTCCAAGGAGGACTACGGTGTTATGAGATGGATGGTCAACAACGTCGAGCCAAAGATCATCCAGTCTCTTCTTCGCCTCCAGACTGCAAAGGAGATGTGGGATCAACTTTCCCACGTCTACTCTCATCAGCAAAATCCCAAGAAGATTTTTGAAATCTTCAAGCAACTGGCCAAACAAGAATTTACTACCATGGACTCTATTGAGGACTACTACAACAGTTGTTGTGCTCTCTGGGATAAATTCCAGGAGTATCATCCTCTTTCTGCCGACATCGCTGAAGTTCAACGTCAACGGAATGAATTTATGCTTGTTCAGTTCCTCGCTGGTCTACCTTCTTCCTTCGCTGGAGTTATTGATCAGATCCTATCCAGTGATCCTCTGCCCACCTTGCGAGATGTTTTAAAAAGGGTTCAACGTCTGCCATCTGTTTCACAGCATCTTCCTGACACTTCCGTTGGAGCAACACTCACTGTTCGTATTGGCGACTCCTTCCGAGGCCGCGGTCGTGGCCGGGGCCGCGGATGTGGACAATCTACTGCACCTAGACGTGGCTCTGGCGTTGAATATGTTGAATCTCGTTTCTGCACCTTCTGCAAGCGGGCAAACCACAATGAAGACCGTTGTCGGATCAAACATGGCAAGCCTGCCTGGGCAAACCAAGTCATGAAGGATCAACCTGAGACTGCTACTACCTCTGCTCCCGCCTTCTGCTGATTGGATACGGTCTGAATTTGAGAAACTTCTCTAGGCTCGTCGTGCTTCTTCTGCTGACGTCTCTACTGATGGTAGCACCGCCCTCCTGACACAGTCTGGTAAAAATTCGTGGGTGATTGATTCTGGTGCGACATCTCATATTTCTGGCAATCCTGCTTTATTTTCTAAACTACAAACTACTTCTATTATACCTCCTGTTACACTGGCTGATGGCTCTAAGACACCTGTTACTGGAATTGGTGATATATGTACCACTAGTTGCCTGCCTCTGCGGTCTACTCTTTATGTTCCTAAGTTTCCTATTAACCTGCTATTTGTCAATAGAATTGTGAAGAGTCTTCGTTGCTCGATTACGTTTGATCCGGATGTTGTTATTTTTCAGGATCTGTGCACGAGGACGACGATTGGTTCGGGCCATGAGGGACCAGACGGGCTATACTACCTGGACGTTTCGAAGACCGCAACATACTTGACATCTTCTGTGATGGGCATCCAGTGGCACTATCGCTTAGGACATCCTTTTGCAGCGAAGTTGAAACAGTTATTACCTGATGTATTAGATTCTGTTTTTCATTGTGAGACTTGCCAACTAGGCAAACAGACCCGAGCATCTTTTTCCAAAAAATCATGTATTAGCTCTAAACAGCCATTTGGCATTATTCATGCTAATGTTTGGGGACCCTCTTCTGTGCCGAGTACTTCTGGATTTCGATATTTTCTGAGTTTTATTGATGATTTTTCTAGAACCACTTGGTTGTTTTTGCTCAAAGACAGGTCTACTATTCTTGACAATATCACTGCTTTCTTTGCTGAGATTCGAACCCAATTTGCTAAACCCATTAAATTTTTTCGAACTGATAATGCCTTAGAATTTGTGCAAGCCTCAGTCAGCCTCCTTTGTCGAAAACAGGGTACCATACACCAAACTTCCTGTGCTTACACGCCACAACAAAACGGAGTCGCTTAACGCAAAAATCGCCACCTTCTTGAAGTTGTCCGCACTTTACTGTTTCATTATCATGTTCCCTAGCATTTTTGGCCTGAGGCTATCTCTACTTCATGTTACCTAATTAACCGAATGCCCTCTTCTGTGCTTGGAAATCCAGTTCCATATCAGATTCTGTTTCCGGATGCACCCCTTTTTTCTGTGCCTCCGCGTATCTTTCGGAGCACTTGCTTTGTCAAAAACCTTCGTCCCAGTCTAACCAAACTTGATCCCAGAGCGACTAAGTGTGTCTTCCTAGAGTACTCGTGCACTCAGAAAGGGTACCTCTGTTATGATCCTGTGTCAAAGAAATGGTTTGTATCTGCTGATGTTGTTTTCTTGGAGCATATGCCATTTTACTCGTCTGCCGTGTCGGCTCTTTCTTCGGACTTATTACTGGACACACCTTTACCTATCATGGATGATACTGCTGATATTACTGATACTGCCGATACTGCTTCTCCTAATGAAAAGCCGCCTGTAAAAGTATATCAAAGAAGACAGAAGACAGAAGACAGAAGACAGAAGACAACAACTCCCTCTATGGCCCCTCCAACGTCTTCATCCTCTGTGCCAGATCAAACACCACCGTAGGTATTCTCTGATCTTGATGTTCCTATCAGCTTGAGGAAAGGAACTAGAACTTGCACTAAACATCCAATTGGAAATTTCTATACTACTGATCATCTGGGGACTAATTTTGCAAATTTTACTACTGCTCTTTCTGCTATATCTATTCCTAAAAATGCTTCTCATTCTCTTAAACAGCCTGTTTGGCGACAAGCTATGGAAGCTGAAATGCATGCTCTTACTGAACGCAACACCTGGCAGCTGGTTGATTCTCCTGTAGATTGTTCTCCAGTTGGCTGTCGCTGGGTATTTACTGTCAAATATCAACCGGATGGCACGGTTGAACAGCTGAAGGCGAGACTTGTTGCGAAAGGCTATACACAAACTTATGGGGTCGATTACTTTGAGACCTTTTCTCCTGTGGCTCGGCTGAACTCTGTACGGATTCTTATTTCTGTTGCTATTAATTCTGATTGGCCCTTGTATCAACTTGATGTAAAGAATATTTTTTGTATGGGGACCTACATGAGGAGGTCTACATGGAACAACCCCCGGGATTTGTGCTTTAGGGGGAGTCCTCTAAGGTCTGCAGGCTGAGGAAGGCCATTTATGGTTTGAAACAGAGTCCACATGCTTGGTTTGATAAATTGAGTACTATTCTTCAGAAATTTTCTTTTAAACGCTCCCAGTCATATCACTCTGTTTTTGTCAAAAATACTATCGCTGGCATTGTTATCCTTATTGTATATGTTGATGACATCATTCTCTCAGGGAGTGATCCTGCAGGCATTCAAGCTACCAAGTGCTATCTGGAGAAACACTTTGTTACCAAAGACCTTGGCTCTCTACGGTATTTTCTTGGCATTGAAGTTTCTCGGTCCTCTTTTGGTCTTTGTCTGTCTCAACGCAAATATGTTCTGGATTTGCTTTCTGAAACTGGACTTCTAAGTGCTAAGCCTGCTAGCACACCTCTGGATCCAAATACTAACTGGGATGATGAGAATTCTCCTGCCTATCTCGACCATCATCAGTATCGACGCATGGTTGGTAAGCTTATTTATCTGACTGTTACACGAGTTGATATTTCTTCTGTTGTCGGGCTTGTTAGTAGATATCTGGATAAACCCCGACAATGTCACTGGGACGTTGTTTGTCACATTCTTAAATATTTGAAGAGCTCTCCTGGGAAAGGCTGCTTTATAAGAAGCATGGTCACTGTAAACTCCTTGGTTATATAGATTTTGACTATGCTGGGAACAAGCTTAACCGACGCTCCACTTCTGGCTACTGTACATTTGTGGGAGGAAACCTTGTTACTTGGCGAAGCAAGAAACAAACTGTGGTTGCTCGCTCAAGTGCTGAAGCTGAATATCGCGCCATGGCGCATTTTTTTTTTGATGACCGGGAAACCCCCCCTCAGAAAGCGCCACTTTGTGACCCCCCCTGGAAGGGTAAACCCGGGGGCCCACCCAGCCGCATGAATGGGTACCCAAATAGTAGCATCGTTGGCCGGCCGACGCTATCCTGGATTCGGAGCCTGCTGAAGGATTTTGGTGTTTCTGACTCCTCTCCTATTCCGATGTATTGTGATAACAAAGCTGCTACGTTTATTGCCAGTAATCCTACTTTTCATGAGCGAACTAAACACATTGAGGTGGACTGCCATTTTGTTCGCGAAGCTGTCTTATCTGGCCAGATATCCACTCCCTACATCCCTACTTCTGATCAGGTGGCTGGCATCTTCACAAAGATTCTTCCAAAGACGAGATTTGCTACTATGACATCCAAGCTGGGCATGGTTGACATCTACGCTCCAGCTTGAGGGGGAGTATTAGTATATACACTTTACTGCTTTTCTTTACTTAGTGTATTTTACTTATCGTATTTTCTTTTTTACTCTTTATCCCATATTGGTTATCTCTACATCCTGTACACTCTCTTGTCTTATAAAAGAGAGCCCAATGTATTCTTTTTAATCATCTAACAATAAGCAATCTTGTTGCCGACTTCTAGATAGACATCTTCCTGCAGATCTCCATAAAGGAATGCATTTTTAACATTTAGCTGGAAGAGAGACCAGTCTTTATTAACGACAACTTAAATCAGAATTCGAACAGAGTTTAGTCGTGCAACAGGAGAGAAGGTCTCAAAATAATTGACACCGTATGTTTGTGTGTATCCCTTTGCAACAAGACAGGCCTTTAGGCGTTCAATAGTCCCATCAGGTTGATATTTAATGGTAAAGACACAACGACAGTCCACAATAGGGCAAGAAGAAGGGCGATCCACAAGTTCCCATGTCTTGCGATCGCATAGTGCCTGCATTTCCTGGTCCATTGCCTTTTTCTATGCAAGAATAGTAAGAGCCTCTGTAGCATTTTTGGGAATGGTGATAAAAAAAATTTCAGAAATAAAACAGGCGAAGTTGTTATGCAGATTGACAAAAGTGCAGTAATGACTGATAGGATGTTTAGTATAGGAGCGAACACCTTTCCGTAAACTAATAGGAAGGTGCAAGTTAGAAGCTACCTCAGTGTTTGTTTAATCATCCGCAGACGGAAGAATTGGTTGGGGAGGGGCCATGGAAGGAGTGCTTGTCTTCTGTCGGCGTTTGTAGACTTGCAGCGGACGCTCGTCAGGTTTGTTAGAAACAGACAAGTCTTCAACAATATCTGGTAGAGGTGTTGGTGCCAACATATCATGAGATAGGCTTGCTCCATCATCAGAAAAGTAGGGCATATTTTAAAAAAAGATCACATCCGTACTGACAAACCGCTGTCTGAGTATCAGATCAAAGCAACAATAACCTTTTTGAGTTCTCGAATAACCTAAGAAAATGCATTTAGTAGACCGAGGGTCAAGTTTCGTCATTCCTGGGCGTAAATTTTTAACAAAGTAGGTACACCCAAAAATGCGAGGAGGAACAGAGAAAAGAGGTGCATCTGGAAACAAAATGGAGTAAGGTATCCGATTCTGTAAAATAGAAGAGGGCATGCGATTTATAAGAAAACATGCCGTAGTGACCGCCTCAGGCCAAAAAGGGTGAGGAACTTTATAATGGATAAGAAGAGTGCGAGCAACCTCTAATAAGTGGCGATTTTTCTGTTCAGCAACACCGTTTGGCTGTGGAGTATAAGGGCAAGTGGTTTGGTGGATGGTGACATGATCAAAACAAAAAGAAGTGACAGGCTTCTGCATAAATTCCAGGGCATTATCGGTACAAAATTTTTTAATGGTTTTATTGAACTGGGTATGTATATCAGAAAAGAAAATGCGGATATTGTCCAAAACAGTACTCCGATCTTTGAGTAAAAATAGCCAGGTAACTCGGGAATAATCATCAATAAATGTTAAAAAGTATTTAACACCAGTTTGACTCGGGACAGAGCATGGACCCCAGATGTCTGCATGAACAATATCAAAAATATCTTTAGAACCAAGTTCTTTCTTAGCAGGAAAGACAGACCTTGTTTGCTTCCCCAAAACACAAGATGCACAAGAGAAATTGTTTTCAGATAATGCAGGAAATAAAAGCTTCAATTTAGCAGCAAACGGATGACCCAGCCGGAAGTGCCACTGAAGTCCTGAGAGATGTAGACAAGAGAGCTGAAGCTGCAGGCGGTCCATCCTAGTATAGTCCATCTGGTCCTTCATGGCCGATCCAATCCTTGTCTTCGTGCGGAGATCCTTCAAACACAACCAGAGGGATCAAACTTAATAGAGCACTGAAGTTGTTTAACAGTTTTACTGATAGATAATAAATTAACAGGAAATTGTGGTATGTATAAAACAGAGTGAAAATTCAACTTGCGAGAGGAACTGTGCCAACGCCATCAACAGGCGTCTTCCATTTGCAACCGTGACCGATGGAATATTAGAGGTTTTAGACAGAACATAAAATAAATGGATGTCGCCTGCCATGTGGACAGACGCACCAGAATCAATGCACCACTTATGGTTACTAGCAGAGGGAGACACAAGCATTGCAGAAGAACCAACAACAAATGTCAAAGGCAGTTGAGTCATGCGCTCCTGGATGAACTTCTCAAATTCAGAGCGAAGCCATTCAGTGGTCGGAGGAGTAGCTGGTGGATCGGATGCAGCATCAGTAGTAGTTTCTGTAGAGGCCTGGTTTGCCTAGGCTGGCTTGCCGTGCTTGATCCAACACCTATCTTCAGTGTGATTATCACGGCCACACCAGTTGCAGTAGCGCGGTCCAGTGGCTTGATCTCGTCCAGGAGCAGTAGAAGAGCCTCGTCCGCCAGAAGGAGGTGGACGTCCTGCACGTCCACGACCGCGACCACGTCCAGAATCAGCAGCGCGAGCAACCAAAGCAGGATGCTCAATAACAGGAGTAGAGGATACAAATGGTAGTCGTTGAACTCTCTTGAGGACGTCACGAAGAGTAGGCAGAGGGTCACTTGACAAAATTTGATCAACCACGCCCGAAAAAGAAGCAGGTAGGGCAGCCATGAATTGAACTAGTTGTAGTTCATTGTGTTGCATCTGAGCCTCTTTGATGTCAGCAGTCAGCTGATGGTAGATGTCATACTCATTCCAGAGAGCAGAACATTGGTTGTAGAAGTCTTCAATAGAAGTATATGAAGAGAACTCCTTCTTGGCTAGGTTTTTGAAAATTTCAAAAACCCGTTTACGATTTTGCAGATGCGAGTAGGCATGAGACAACTGGTCCCACATTGCTTTGGCATCATGAAGGCATAATAGAGACTGACTAATGCGCGGCTCGGTGCTATTGAGAAGCCAGGACATAACGCCCGAGTCGTCTTTGGACCATTGAGCATAAGCCTGTTTGCTCTTTTCATCAACAGTAGCAGTAGGAGGATCAATGGTAAGATATGAGTATCGACCTTGAGCCTTGACGTAGAGAACAAATGACGCCGATCTTAGATGGTAGTTCAAACCATCGAGCTTGATGGTGGTAACACACAGAGAGCGAGGAGGCTCAACGGAAACCATAATGAGTAGAAGTAGGCAGTAACGAGGTGGTGGCGTAGCAACAACCGGCAGCAAATAAGGAACCCACTATGGGGCAGTAGCAGTAGGGATCTGACACATCAGATCAGAGGAACTCGTGTTAGGCCGATAGATTGATAAAGGAACCTACGCCGACATGAGGAAATCAATAATCCATCATGAGGCACAAGCAGAAAAAGAACCGGAGAGTTAGGAGACTCTCAACATGGGATGGCTATGACTGTCCGGAAGATTGTACAAGCAAAAAAAGCAGAAGGGGGACCCGAGAAGAAGAGGGCAACAAGGAGGAGGGTGGTGGCTGTGGAGGAAGAAGATGGAGGATAGGAGGAGCAGCCCGACAGAGGCCTGTAGAGGGGTGGAGAGGGGCGGCGGGCGGTGGAGGTGGAGGAGGGGGGGCAACAACAGAGAAGGGAGGAGAGGGGTGGGCGACGGGTGGAGGAGAGGGGCAGCGGCGGAAGGTGGTAGCTGGCGGCGACGCGGGGGAAGGAGGGGCTGCGGCGGCGGCGGGGGGGGGGGGCTGAGGTCTCAAGGCATAGGGGTAGGGTGGGAAGAAAAATAACGGAGAACCGGACCTACTGTTGATACCATATAGAGAAACTGGGAAATGTTTATTGAGTGAATAAAACAGTGTACAATACAATCTCTTATATAACAAAAGAGAATAGAGACTAAAGCAGAGGTGAACAATATGAGACTAAACTACAGAAGTGAAAAGCATAAGTGAGACACATGCTATGCACATGACACTCAACAAAACATAACACAACACAACATATCTCTATAATAAGTAAATACTATTCAGTAGATAAGTAAATACAAATAAGTAGATAAGTAAATACAAATCAGTAGATAAGTAAATACAAATCAGTAGATATAAATACTAATCAGTTGATACAAATCAGTAAAAATAAAAGCTTAGTACGCGTATTACTTCTGGGCGTCCAGATTGGGGCGTGGCTTGGGTCACCTGGGCGCCTGCCTGTACAACACAGGGTAGTAGTTCCTTGTGCTAAAGAAGTGAATCTTCTTATCTTACTAGATTTTCTTGATACTCGTCCTAATAGCAATATCAACTTGACTCAATGTAACTCCTACTACGATAAGATCCTATAAGATTCACGTCTTCCACCCACTACCACAAATTTTATCTAATTTCCTACAATAGTATCGTATCTCTTCTTTAGGTTCTGTAATGGTCTAATCTTGTAATTTTGATTGAGTTGGTCGTTTTATTAAATGTAAACAAGCTTGTCCATTATTTTCACTTCAAGCACCTTCTTCCTCTTTGTGTAAATCTCCAAAGCAAAAAAAAAATGTTAATAAAACTTGCAACATTTAAGTGAAAACGTTCTCTAATAAGGGTAACACTCATATAAAAATGACACGAAACCTTTTCCAATACTTTACACCTGGACATCCATTGAAGTGATCAAGTCTACCACCATATACATCCTTTTAGCAATTGAAACAAAAGTTATTTTATTTTCTTAAGTAAAGATCTGTATGTAATTAGATTTAGGAAATTAGTTTATAACTAAGCACTTGAGTGGTGGTTTCATTGTCCTATCACTAATGGCTATGTCACTGCTAACAACCCTCAACCCTCTTTGTACCAATAAAGCTCAAATGAATTTGTCTTACAATGTTTTTTGTCTACCGATTACCATCCTCAAAAGACAATCCACTTCAAAAAATATAACATTTTAATCAACTTTTAATCTACTTTTGGCTGTTGATCGTTTTTAACGAATAAAAAATACCTTAGATTTTACCTTGTTAGAGCTATTTTTATCGTGTTTCCGATGTATACGGGCCTAACCATGTTTATCCCATTAGGGTTTGAGTTCATGTTGTAAGTGTCCCCCTCTCTTATATATAGTTGTGGGGTTCTCCCTAATAGATCATCTCACCGCCTCATAACATTTTTTTCACATGGTAGTAGCGACATACACTCGTGGGGAACCTAAAACTAGCCACCACCACCTCTCCTTTTCATCCACCCCTAGGGTACCTCCACCCTCAGTCTTGTTATGTTGTTGAATTCTCCACAATGATGTCTCCCACCACCATCAAATGTCTGCCTTCCACATAGAACCATCACATCCAAGTGTTGGTAGCCCTAATGAAGATCAATTCTTTTCTTTTGCCTACTCTACCCATCCTCCTCTGCACAACCTACTCCCCTCATGGTCCATGGGCATCTCCATCTTTACACCCCTCTCTTCCCATAAACCAACAACAACAACAAAGTCTCCCAGCTCAATGACGCCTTCCCTTTCCTGTCTACTTGTTGTGACCACGGGAGGCACTTGCCTACCCAACCTGTTGCACCGTCAGCCGCCCAATCTGTTATGCTGTTACCTGTCCCGCTCAACACCGGCGAGGGGCATCCAATGTTGCCTCTTTTAATCAATGTTGGCATCCCTCTCTTGGCCAACTGTCGACATCACTGAGTAGCATGGATTGGCTCCACTGCGTTTTCTCCAGGTCCTTCAGGCACCACAAGGAACTAATCCATGCCATGATTCTCCGGCCCGTGTTCACACACAAACAATTGTGCAATACAGATGGGGTTGCCACGCCGCCGCCGCCTATTTGGTTAGGTCATGGTTGTCTCCAAGAGAAACTAGACGATTGTCGGATCGGGCAGTACTACGACCAATTTGACGAGTCCTCTTGCCATTGTCTACCCACAACCGCTATCTTGTTCTTTGTGGTTGGTGTGAGGGGCAAATATAGAGGAACGAAGATCAATCATCCAAACAATGTTATGAGATTTTGCATATTCATCTGTGCTTTGTTGGCACCTGCTATAGTGCATCTTTTGTATAGTATTAGCACGTCTAAAACACATTGATATATCTATCTATCTTTCTATCTGTCTATCTATATGTATATATAAATAGCACAATATTCCTTTAGTAGTACTCTCATCCCAATTACCGTGCATCATTCCAGTGTTTATGCTCCTTAGGAAGCACTTCAATAACAGTGGTGACTTAGATTACTTCTACAAATTTCCACCATCTACTGCTTTGTATGCTTGCTAAAGTTCCAAATGTTTGTTCACAATTGCTTCTATTGGCCTGGCGATCATCAATTTCGAGGGGACTCTACTTTGCTATTATGATTTCTGCATAAATATTATCTTCATCAAGGGGAGAAGGCTGATTTGCTACCTGCAATGTGATATCTTCTTCATGGGGAGTGTTTGAGTGCTTTGCTTATTGTATTGCAACATTCGGGGGGAGATCAATCTTATATGGGCTATAGCTATTAAAGAGATATGTTTCTATACTATACTCTACTTGTTATTTAACCCATATTGCTTAGCTTTACTTATTGTTTTATTCTCTTGTCTTATAAAAGAGAAGGCATTGTAAACACTTTTACTCAAATAATAGAAAACATTTGATTCTCAATATGGTCTCAAGACCAGGCTGATCCTTTCAACCCTAATCCCTCCCATGCCCTAGCTGTCACCCCCCTACCATTGCACCTTGCCCCTCCCCTTCTCTTCTCCACCACCACCCTCCCCTCGTCCCTCCTTCCCGCCGCCCCCACACCCCAGCCCCGCCGTCGCTGCTCCCCCTCACTGCCGCCGCTGCCCGCCGTCCTTCCCTTACTCTTCCACCCATCCTGTTCCAGCAAATGGCCCATCCTAGCTGCTGCCCCTCCTATCCCACACCATAATCCCCACCCTTTAGCCTCCTCACTTTTTCTATTCTTCTCTTCCAGATTTCTTCATGTCTATGGGCAATTCTTAAAAATAGCACGTTGACCATTTAAAGGTCTTCGGGTGCTTACTGCCTACGCCTCATGGTGGAGTACTAATTCTCTCCATGGTAGCATAGGTTCCTCTGCCGTCTTCTCTGCCCCATTGCGGGTTTCTACGATCTGATGCCTCAGATCTACTGCTGTCCTCTACTGCCCCTTAGCCGATTTCTTCAGATCAATTGATCCCGACTCTATTTTGTCTATTCCCTCGACTTCTCTGTTGTTGTTCTGACTGCTACCTACTTCTACTACTGCTCTACCTCGACTTCATAATAGTACGCCATGACATCTACTGAGACTCCTCGTTCTCTATGTGTCACCACGGTGAAACTTGATGGCTCCAATTATCATCTTTGGTCGGCCTCCTTTATTCTGTATTAGAAGGCACAAGGTCGCTACTTACATATTACTACCGACCCTGAAACTCCTCCTAATGCATCGACATATGACAAGACGCAACAAGCTTACACACAATGGAGTAAGGATGACTCAGGCGTTATGTCCTGGATCGTCACTAACACCGAGCCGCGGATCATTCAGTCCGTTCTCTGCCTACATGATGCCAAGGTAATGTGGGATCAACTTTCTCATGTCTACTCCCATCAACAAAACCCTAAGAAGGTCTTTGAGATTTTCACGAACCTAGCAAAGAAGGAATTTTCTTCTGATACCTCTGTTGAAGATTACTACAATTAGTGCTCTGCCCTCTAGAATGAATATGAAATCTAAACCCGTTATCTGCTGACATCAAGGAAACCCAGAGACAGTGCAATGAACTACAACTTGTCCAGTTTTGTTGCTAGTCTCCCGTCCTCGTTTTCTAAAGTTGTCGACCATATTTTGTCTAGTGATCCCCTGCCTACACTTTGGGATGTACTTAAACGTGTTCAATGTTTATCATCCATGACGTCTGCCCTTGCTGTTGAACATCCTGCTCTCGTTGTACGCACTGCTGATTCTAGCCATCGTTGTGGCCGTGCTCGTAGACGTGGCCGTAGTAGTCATCCTCCTACTACCTTGGGTCGCACTTCTACTACACCAGGTCAGGGCCAACTTGTTGGCGTCCGTTTATGCAATTTCTGTGGCTGTGACAATCATAATGAAGACCAGTGCTGGATCAAACATGGCAACCCGCCTAAGCTAACCCATGGTTGTCATAACCGAACCGGACCGGCCGGTTCAACCGGTTGGACCGGGAACCGGCTACTCTAACGGTTCGGTCCAGCTCCAGACCCGAAAACAAGCAGAAACCGCTTTGAAACCGGCGAACCGGTCCGGTTTCTAATAACCGGTCGGTTGTTTCTGAGGCTGCTTTTTCACTTCCCATTATTGACCCGCGTGCCTCCAAAGGGGAAATAACCCCGATACTCCCGACATCTCCCCCCGACACTCCCGACCCTTCCCCACGAACAGCGTTGCTCCCTGCCCTAGCGAGGGAGAACAAGAGAACACATGGAGCTCCAGACCACCACCGACGACGAGGAGCTGCCGCCGTCGACGATCCTCCGCCGTCGACGATCCGCCACAGCCAAAGACACCGCTAGAAGCTCCTGCCCTCCGCTTCCGCCACCCCTTCTTGCAGCAGCTGCCGCCATCCTCCCACAAGCTGTAGGTACAGTTGATTCCTCCTTTTCTTCTACTTTTCTTTTTGTGTCGCTCCTCATTTTCTTCTAATCGTGTTCTCCCCTTCGTCTGTTGCTCCTATTTTTTGCTTCAATTGTCTTTGTGTGCTCTTATTTTTTTGACCCAGTTGTCTCATATGCTCCTCCCCTTCTTCTACTTTTCCAATCTACGGTTCTTCATCCCCCCCTTCTTCTGCTCCTCACCTTCTTTCACGGCTTTTCTTTTGTTCTCTGCTCTTCTTTTATTCATCTTCTTCTATGCCTTTTCCTTCCTTTCTTTTATGTGTCTTCCTCCTCTCTGTACGATTTTTCTTCTTCTTCTTCTTCTTCTTCTTCTTCTTCTTCTTCTTCTAGTAACCTCTATGTTGCCTGTTTCTATATCGACTGTTCTCCTTATATCTGGTCTTTTTCTTTACTCTCGCCCCATCCTGATCATGCACAGCTGCTGTTTATGTTGATCCCATTGAAGGACGTGCTGCTGATTGGCTGCTGCTGTCATTTGAATTCTACTATGATTGTAATTTGATTTCTAGCTTTTCTGTGAGGTAACACTCTGTCCTGTATATAAATCACTAATTTGATTGCTGTTCTTCATGATGTTGTTATACATACCCAACCAGTAATGATTGATTTGGTTTCTATCTTTGTTTAATTATCATATTAATTAAGTTCCCAATTTCCTGGTTGCTTGTAATTGACGATTACTTGATTGTGGTTAACTAATGCTATATAAAATTATTTGGTAATGTATTCTTAATCTGTAATTATGGTTCTTAGTTACCAATTGTTGAATATGTTTGTATGTATTATTTGATTCATTTCCTAATGACAACTTTTGGTAGTGCTTGTTATAGCTATGTGGAATGCACCAATGTATAAATTGCTGAAAGTCAGAGTAATAAGCTATTAAGTATTCCGTGAAATTATGCTTTTATCCATGTCTCACATATGTATATTTGCCATGATTTTCATATATTTTAGATTTATTTGATTATTTATGACGTCTTGTTGACGTCACCGGTTGAACCGGTCCGACTACTGGTTGAACCAGTAAACCGAGAACCGGAGGCCTCACCGGTTCGCTCACCGGTTCGGTTCTGAAAACTATGAGCTAACCAGGTCACCGCAGATGCGACTGATGATTCTTCTGCTTCTGATCACCCCCAACTCAACCCTTGTCTGCCTGGATCCGGTCCGAGTTTGAGAGACTCTTCCAAGAGCGCATCTCCCATGTCCCATCTACGTCAGAGGACGCCTCGTCTGCCTTGCTTGCTGCTCCATCTACTGGTAAAAATAAATGGTGTTTTGACTCTGGTGCTTCAGTTTATATGGCCGATAACACTGATTTATTATCTGCTCTTATAAAATCCACTGGTCTTGCTCCGGTTACAGTAGTTGATGGCTCTCAGACAACTGTCCATGGCATTAGTATGATTTTATTATTTCGCAATATGCATCTAAAATTTGTCTTATATGTTCCGAGATTTTCTATTAATCTACTTTCTGTTAGTAAAACTGTGAAGAGCCTTCAATGCTCTATTGCATTTGACCCTCCAAGTTGTGTTTTTCAGGATCGTCGCACAAAGGCGAGGATTGGTTTGGGCCATGAGGGACCAGATGGATTCTACTACTATCAGTGACTGCTATGCTATCGACATCTGTGACCAAGATTCAGTGGCATTGTCGACTTGGCCACCCGTATGCGTCTAAGTTGAAACATTTATTTCCTGCTTTAGTTGATAAGAATTTTTTCTATGAATCTTGCCAATATGGCAAACAAACCCGTTCTACGTTTCCTGTTATGAAAGATATTGGCTCTAAATGCACTTTTGAAATTGTTCATGTGGATATATGGGGCCCGCTGTGTAGTTACTAGTCATTCTGGAGTTAAAATTTTATGACTTCCATTGACGACTATTCTCGCACTACATGGTTATTTTTATTGAAAGATCGCAACACTATTATGGCCACCATCACCACCTTTTTTCTGAAATTCAAACTCACCGATAATGCTCTTGAGTTCATGCAAAATCAGTCACCTATTTTCGCTCAACCCGTGGGATGATCCATCAAACTTCTTGCCCCTATACCCCACAACAAAATGGGGTTGTTGAATGCAAAAATCGCCATCTTTTCGAGGTTGCTAGCACTATTCTTCTTCATTATCATGTTCCTCAGCGTTTCTAGCCTGAGGCAATTTCTATGGCTTGCTATCTTATCAATCGCATTGCCGTTCTCTGTTTAAAAAATCAGATTCCATGTAGCATCCTCTTTCCTGATGCACCGCTTTATTTTGTCTTGCCGCGCATCTTTGGGTGCACTTGCTTTGACAAAAACCTTCGCCCAGGGATGACAAAACTAGACCCTCGCTCCACAAAATGTATCTTTTAGGGTTATTCCAGAACCATAAAGGGTATCACTGTTATGATCTCATCATGCGACCCTGGTATGCGAGTCTAGATGTAGTGCTCTTTGAACATCTGCCTTTCTACTCTGATAAAGGGGATTCCTTAACATGTGGCATTTTGGCACCTTCTCCGTTGCCTGACATTGTAGATATTGATCCGCCTTCTGAGCTGACACCTGAAGGACGACCGCTGAAAGTCTACAAAAGAAGACCCAAGCTGACTATCCCCTCCATGACCCCACAACAACCAACTCCTCCTTCGACGGAGATCACAACACAATTCAGGTACACTCTGACTTACACCTTCGATTTGTCATTTTTGTTCATTGTCTAATATGGGTGTGAGCTTTGCATGCTTTACTACTGCTGTGTCTGCTGTGTCTATTCCGAAAATTGCTATAGAAGCACTTCAAATTCTTGCATGGCAACAAGCAATGGAAGTTGAAATGCAGGTGTTCTCTGATCGAAAGACATGGGATCTTGTGGATCGCCCTTCTGCCTGTCCTACGGTTGGCTGCCCCTGGATCTTCACTATCAAATATCAACCTATGACACGATTGAGCGATTGAAAGCACGCTTGGTAGCAAAAGGATACACACAAACTTATGGCGTGGGCTATTTTGAGACCTCTCCAGTAGCTAGGCCCAACTCTATTCGTGTTCTCATCTCTGTTACCGTAAACAAAGATTGGCCGCTATTTCAGCTAAAGAACGCCTATCTCTATGGAGACTTGTAGGAAGAAGTTTACATGGAGCAACCACCTGCCTTTGTTGCTCAGGGGGAGTATTCTTCGCGAGTTTGCAGTTGAAGAAAGCAATTTATGACCTCAAACAAAGCCCTCGTGTCTGGTTTGACAAGCTCAGTCAGATTCTTATAAAATTTGGCTTTCGTCGTTCTCATTCAGATCACTTTGTATATATCAGAAAAATTGCGACTAGTCTAGTCATACTTATTGTCTATGTTGATGACATTATATTATCTGGCAGTGGCACCTTGGGCATTTAGGCTACTAAACATATCTATTACAACATCCTTGGAAAGCTGAGATATTTTTTGGGCATTGAAGTATCTAGATCATCTGCAAGGTTATGTCTCTCCCAACGTAAATATGTTCTGGATCTCTTACAGGAAGCAGGCATGCTTCGCTGTAAGCCAGCCAACACCCCTCTAGACCCAAACACTGTCTGGGATGATGAATCCTCCCCACCTTCTGTTGATCACCACCAATTCAGGCAATTGGTTGGTAAACTTATTTACCTTACTGTCATGAGAGCTGATCTTACTGCTACTGTAGGGTTTGTAAGCAGATATCTTGATAAACCTAGACAATGTCACTGGGACGCTGTTTGTCACATTCTGAGATATCTCAAAAGCTCTCCAGGAAAAGGTCTATTGTACAAGACACATGGCCATTGCAATCTTTCTGGTTTCTCTGATTCTGATTATGCAGGGAGTTGATGTGATCGTAAATCTACATCCTGATACTGCACCTTTGTTGGTGGCAACCTAGTTACAATGCGTAGCAAAAAGCAAACAGTGATAGCTAGGTCAAGTGTAGAGGCAGAGTATCGAGCCATGGCTCACACTGCATGTAAACTTCTGTGGGTGCAAAGCCTTCTCAAAGAATTTGATATATCTGATTCTAGTCCTATTCCATTGTTTTGTGACAACAAGGCCTCCATTTTTATTGCGAGCAAACCCTACCTTTCGTGAGCGCACAAAGCATATCGAGGTAGATTGCCACTTTGTTCGGGAATCTGTTCTTTCTGGCCGCATTTGTACCCCGCATCTCAATACTGACAAACAAGTGGCAGACATCTTCACCAAGCTTCTACCTAAAGCTCGTTTTAGGACTCTAGTGGACAAGTTGGGCATGTTCGACATCTATGCTCCAGCTTGAGGGGGAGTAAAGAGAGATGTTATTTCTGTACTCTACTCGTTATTTATCCCATATTGCTTAGCTTTTCTTATTGTTTTATTCTCTTGTCCGATAAAAGAGAAGACATTGTGAACACTTTTACTCATTTAATAGAAAACCATCTCATTCTTAATAGCTATCTCTCAAGTACTCTGTTTTTCCTTTGGAGTCTGTCTAGGCAAGCTGGACACGTGTTTTACCAATGCTCCAGCTTGAGAGAGAGTGTTAAGAGTTATTAGTTATTGTTATTTAATGTAAATGGGCCTAACCATGTTTAGTCCATTAAGGTTTGAGTCCATATTGTAAGTGTCCCCCTTCTATATATTGGAGTGGGGTTTCCCTAATGGATCATATCATTGCCTCACAACTTCTTTTCCACACGCCGAATCTGATTTGATGCATTTAAGTAAAATGTTTAATTAATAGTGTTTATGCGAATTTAATATTTGATAACTTTTATATCAAAAACACATTTGATACAATAACATTTACGTAATATTTAGCATGTAATATTTATTGATCTTATACAGTTTTACGAGAAAGGGGATGATCTCTGCCAGCTTTATTATGAGTCACCTCTTGCATTGCATGTCAGATCAGGTCATACTTGGTTTCAGACTGCATTACCTTGTTGTTAGCTAGAAACACATATCTGACTACGCCCGACCAACCTTTTCAGGCATGGTATTTTTTTGTGGATTTTGAGACAGATTATGTAGTTTTGGATGTGAAATTTTGCCGAAGTTCCGAAATTCGACTATAGGCGAAGTTGAATACCATATACTTTGGCCTCGTCCAAACTTTGGGGCAAAATTTCATTGATTTTGACGATGTTGACTCTTTTGTGTGTATATATGTCTGAACTTCTCCTAAGTTGTCGAAGTTTCTTTGAAGTTGGCAAAGTTGAGGCGAAGTTGAGACGACCTAGAGCATTAATCCTAACTAGTGCCCTAATGGCCATATAAGGCATTAAGTGTCGCCTCCAACCCTCTTTACAACTTCTAATATCAACTCCTATGTTTGTTGTTGCCTCTCTTTCCTAGAGAGGGTGTTGTATAGAATACATACGGTGAATTATATTTGTATGTGTATTGAAGATTGGACCCTTGCAAGCAACACATTGTATTATCAACCTAACTAGGGCTAGAGAGTTGTAAATTGTGTTTTTGTGTTAAATTAACATATATAAGATAAGAGGTATAACAGAATTAGAAGTTTTCAATCAAAGTTTCCTACAAATTTACATCATTTTATTAAAAAACGACATCGAAGTTTATCAAAGTTTGCGTCTGAACTTCTTCGAAGTTTCCACAAACTTCCACTTCCACACATGGCAAAGTCGACACGAAGTCGAAGTTTTGTACCATGATATGCATTTTGATATATATGGACATGCATCTACATACACACATTTCCACATATTTTCATATATTGTATATACATTTACATGTCAATATGTATATATCTACATATAATACACATACATATATGAATAGTTTAATATATTATACAATATACATGTATATATGTATGGACACTTATAAATATACATAATTTTGTGTTCCTCAAATGAAATATATAATTTCTATGCTTAATATATATTTTATGCTATATATAATTAATTTATTAAAAAATTTCAGAACTGCATATACTCTCTCATACCACATATACTCTATAAGATGACCTCTCCGCACGCATAACACATACCACTTTTTGAAACTATGATGGCCATCCCCACTGAGTTTTTACATCTAAATAGTTCCAATGGACAAGCAAATGAATTAGTGAATATCCATAAATTTCACTTGGCAAACGGCTACTAGTTTTATAATGCTCTATTCGAAAGGATACTCAATTACTCATGTGTTGATTGTAATGTGATAATAATCGATAGCCCATTATTAATGAGTAGTGTCATATGAGGGAATTATGACTTAGAAGTGTAAGAAGCAAATACTGGTGCTCAAGTCTCTACATGTATATGGCACATTGCATTATAAATGATAGTGGATGGATCAAGGAAGAAAATGTCCGATTTTGATGCCGTTTTGGTGGCCACAGAAATAGAAATTTCAACAAATTTCGACGGAAATTTCGATAAATGCGTTCTCGTGTTTCGACGGCAAAATAAACGAATTAATTAATGAAATTTACCAGAATGATCTACTAGTGTAGATCTACTCAAATATGTAATAATATTTCATATTGGATATGTGGGGGGTGGGGTCTCATCATTTTTGGGTGAATGACCCTGAATTGTTTCGATGGGGATTTTGATGGGGATTTTTGATGTTAATTTTCAATGGTGAAATCAATGAATTAAGTCATTATAGTTTGCAAGCACATTATATAGACTTAAAACACAAAACTGTGCAAAAAAATATGCTCTAGGTAGTACATAGTATATGAAAAAGTAGAAAAAAAAATCGATGATATGCCTGTTTCAAGATTTTCGTCAGTCAATTTCGATGTCCGATTGCCACCGAAACAGAAATTTTGACCAAAATTTCGAAAATTTTGTCAAAATTTTGAACATTGGTATGGATATCTTTAATTATTTGTGAGATGTATAAAATTCGTTGCTTGATAATCTGGTATACAACTACTAAGTGCTGACGAGCTTGAAACTTCTGTTACACGAGAAGCAAAATTGGTTGTTTTTGTATTAGAGATCTAGAATTTATAAGAAAGCTGGAATTTCTGATGCACACCTGTAGAGGTTATGCAAAACCATTGTGTTGAAAAGTGTGAAGGAGACTTCATTGATTGATTAATAGACGACACACCCGTCCTAAAGGGGGGAAACATTACTGACTTGGGACTCAAGTAAAGCCATTTGGGCCGAATCACTTAAGTCCATATGCAAATTAACCTATTAACCAAATAGGTAAATAATACTTTCTAACACATGGGTTCCATCCTTTCTATATGATATCATTTCCAAGCTAGGTATTGAGTGTGCATACTGTAGGTTGAGAGAATTGATGACTGAATGTACCTTTCTTTTGTGTATTTGAATATTTCTGTAATATCATCGTAATTTAAAAGACATAAGCCATTTGCATTCACACAATTAGTTAAATATAGTGTAATTATTGCCTCCATGATGCATTTGGTTACCTGTTTATATGAATGACAAGAAACCTTCTACTATAATACCCTTCCAAGGTTTTGGCAAGGTAAGTGGCCTTTTGTTTTGCACTCCATTCAGCTAATTTCTGTCAGCTCAAGCTTGTTATAAAGAATCAGAAACATAAATTTTATGGATCTTCAACTTGACTTTTCTAGGGAATGCATTTCTTATTAAGAAATATAGTTCTTATTATCATTATTTAGTGTTTGTTGGGATACATGGGCACAACTTTTCTGTTTTATATGTAATTCTTTCATTAAAATATTGAGGTTTGGCAAATTTCTTATTAAGCAATATAGTTCTTATTATCATTATTTAGTGTTTGTTGGGATACATGGACACAACTTTTCTGTTTTATGTGTAATTCTCTTTCATTAAAATATTGAGGTTTGGCAAATTGAAGATTTTGTGTGTGGATGGATAGGGTGTTCATGACATTTTCCAAGGATCTCCTGATAGACCATGGGCACCTGATGAACCAAGGGTTAACAAAATTGTATTCATAGGAAAGAATTTGGAGGCCAAGGATATTGAGAGAGGATTCAAAGCTTGCCTCCTGTAATATTTTTTCCCCAGTAGGTATTAGAAATAAATGACCCCCTTGAGGCATTGTTTATGGGGATGGCATGAATAAATCCCCCTAATTATGTAACAAGGTAACTTTATGTATCAAATATACTAGAGAACTTTTTCTATCCATATATATCTTCTCAGAAGGTTTGTTTAAGTGTTTATTCATCTGTAACATATGTCAACGATTGCTTAAATGAATTGAAAAGCAATGTTTGTAATAGCACACTAGTGTGACCTGATACCACTGATAATAGATGAAAAAAGATGGTATTATGCGTCTTATTCTTTATGCGAAATTGTAACATGGTCATATCATTGACCTTTTTCCCTCTCTATTGCATTCCAGTATTATGTTTTCCTCCACTTTTATGAGATGCTATAATGTTAGGATATTAATCCACGAGTTCTCTTTGCGTGGTAATAAATAAAAGATTTACTGATTTGAAACAAGTGGATAAAACAAGGAAATTTACATGAATATCTGAACTTTTCAACCAGGATTGCACGGTGGACTATAAATTGGTGATGGTACCTGATTGATTCAAATTTAAGGAAGTGCTTGACCAAATACTTTACACAGTTACGAGTAACCTTTTGACATGGGGTCAGTGTTTGTAATTTAACAGTCATATATGGAAGTCTGCTTGGGAAGTTTTAAACGGTTCCAGATCATTCACACATTATAGACTGAAGTAGACTTACTGGTTTCCTTTGGCTTGGTTCGATCTATATTGGTCTGAGTTTGTTTATATCTTCATCGTATATTGTGTTTGGCTTCCAACGTTATATGAAGACTATTTCTGACGCCAAAATCTCAAACTGTTGCAGTAGTTACTGCAGAGTGAGGGTGTCCTCTGGAACTGAATCTTATGAACTTCTTTCTCTGAAAAATCCCAGTCTTTTCTGGTAACTTAGCAAGCCTCTCATAGTTTGGCAAATCCTAAATAACCTCTACTAAATCAAATGGTAACTATATCAAAAGTTCTTTAAACTCTTATCACCATTTGTTTCATTTGTTTATATTTTTCTCTCTCTTTCTGTATTGCCATAGACCAAAAAGTATACTCAGGTTAGTTTAGGTCTGGATAGGTATCTCGGTAGCAACTCTGACTGAAATGGCCAAGAATTTTGTTGTTGCAAAATGCTGAATCGGTATCTAGATCGGATTTAACAGTGTAAGCATAATCAAATATAAGTTCTACCCTTTTTTGGTACTTCCATGAAGTATTATTACCAAATTTCCAAGTGATGCATACATAGGCATGGAAAAGAGGCCCACCCATCTCAATCTGACCTAAAGATTTAAGGGGTTTCAGGTGTTAGCTTGCGATTCGAGTCTAGTCAGTAGAATTTGGGTTGCAACAAGTTTACTATAGGTCGGGTGGGGTGTTATCCGTTGGGTCAATGTCTATTTTCCAAATTTGTGTAATATTACAATAATTTTTTTATATTTGGTTCAGTTTGTGTCAATTTGGGTCATGTTTCTGTAACTATATGTTGATGTTAGGCTGGGTTCGAGTTTACCTGGTTATCTGGGTTAATAAAATCTGACCTTAGAAAATCAGAAACGATTCTCAAGTTTGAGAAATATCAATAAACTCTAAACACTTCACCTATTGAGATATATTGAAAAAGCATCATCAGTTCTTTTTTACTTTTCTTTTTAATATAAGAGCAGTCAGTACTTGCTGAATTCGTTTGTTCATTTTTTTCTTTCAATCTATTTACTTTTTTCTTTCCTTATGTTACTACATGACTACAACAACAAATTATATTTGGACTTGTTTGAAAAGTATCTTGGTTGCAACCTGAACCCATGTGGACTCAACTTTTTTTAGCAAGTTTATATAATCATGCCTGACTATTTAGTGTAACCCGAAACTTAGTCTACGTGCAATCGTTATATATACATCTTCAAATTATTACTATGTAAAATTTCAAGTAATGCATCGATAATCATTGTGTTTATTTATAAAAATCTACATTCAAATTAGTTCAAGTTGGACTGCTCTGTAGTGATCCAGATACTAATTGAATTATACTGGTCTCCACCCAATTTCTGTCTATGCTCACATAGTAGGTGAAGCATGTAAATACATCTAAATGGAAAAAAAATGAACTAAGCATTATATAAAGGCCAAGCGGTGAGGGAATAACTATTAGAAATAAAAAATTTACACGATGTGGAAGTGGTAGTGAACTTGAAAATTTCTTTTGGGAATTGAGGGTCCATTTATTATGAACCTGACTCGACTTGAACAAGGTCAACTTGAACCCTATTCGACTTGAAAATGAGGTACAAAAAGGTTTGTTTGATCCACATTGACATGATTGGTCTCAATCATGATGATTTTTTTTTATTATAGTGGTAAAAAGTAAAAAATGCAGGCAGAATGAAATTTGACCTAAAATAAACTGGACAAAGCTTGAGTTGACCTAACGTGAACTGAATCGGACTAGTAATGGAATAAAGACATCAACTTTTGGGTTGATTAGGGCTGAATCTGGTTTTAATGTCATGTCTATCAATCTACCAATTGTATATTTAGTAATAATAATCTTAACAAATGTAGAAAATGATGAACTTGTACTCGATTCTAACTACATATTGTAAAATTTGGTCTTGTTATGAATTTAACATTTTGAGAAAAATCTGAATCCAAACCAGTCTTGGTTGCAACCGAGAAACTTGTCCAAGCCTAAGTTTACTTAAACGCATTTTTAAGACATGGCCATGTAGCAAGCTAACATAAATTATATGAAAAAAAGAAAATAAATAAGTGGAGCGTGGTGATGGGGTTTCAACATAAGCTAGACAAAAATTGAAAGAAAAAATGTAACCGTACAATTGAGTGGCTGGGTTATTTAAGATTTTCTATGGTGATTTTTGTGAGTTACCATAAAAGACAGGTCTTATTTTCATAGAAACAACTTGAAATTTTGATACACATGTTTTTTAATTTTTCGAGAAGAGACTCATTTTTTTGGATAATACCTATTAATAGTTTTGCAGACCTCGGATTGAGCATTTATATAGCCCCATACAAAAAAGGGGGTTCCCTAAATGTTCGAGTAATGATCTAGTGTTAGGAATTTCCAAAAGCTAAATGTATGTAGGGATTGCAGGGTGTAAAAGGGCGCATTTAGATCCAATAACTGCGGCGTTGTCGGAAGCATTGGTTCAGCGAGTCTCGTCTACAACCACGTGGGAGGAAGATTATTTGTTACACCTTTTTCTTTGAATAATTCTAGGCGTAACCAGTCACCTACCGGGCTACCGACCCAGCTGGACTGACCAATATGGATTAGTTTTATTTATTTTTAAATAGGAGGGAAGTAGGAAGAAATAAAATAATTGTATTGCTCATAACTTTCAAGCTAATATGAATTTTTCAATGAAACAAAAGTACTAGATTCGTAATAAAAAATACTTTCCAACAAGATCACTGTTGATATACTTTGAAAAAAATAATAGTATGAGAAAATATAATACACGTGTTTTGGGTATAATAGTCCATATTCTGGGTACTGTACCATAATGAGACTGTACATTTTGTCTCGTACAACCAACAACATTAAAGATAAAAAATAAAAGAGAGAATGATTGTATCCACAACTTTAATCCAGTTTTCGTTAAAAGTAAAGTGCACATCTGGTCAAAAATCAACTATAAAATAAATCCATAAGTACTGTATCCACTTGTTAATTCCAATCAAGTTACTCAAATATAAGTACAATATCTATTAAATTATAAAATTAAGTATAATCGTATAACTGGTATAGAAGCATAAACACAGTACCTACGAATCTCATAGCAACATTGATCATCTGGACAATTTTTTTTATAAAATGTAGTCATAATTTGAGTACCAACTTGTTAATAATCTCAAAAGTACAATGCACATCAGATCAAGAATCAACTATAAAATGCATCCATAAGTACGGTACCCACTTGTTAATTTCAACTCATTTACTCAAGCATATGTACAATACCTAGCAAATTACAAAATCAAGCATAATTGTATAACTCGTCTAGAAGCATAAGCACAGTACCTACGCAATCTCATAGCAACATTTGTCATCTGGACAATTTTTTTTTACAAAACACAGACATAAGTTGAGTCCCATTTGTTAATGATCTCAAAAGTATAGTGCACATCCGATTAAAATCAGTTATAAAATACATCCATAAGTACGATACCCACTTGTTAATTTCAATTCATTTACTCAAGCATAAGTACATTACCTAGCAAATTACAAAACCAAGCATAATTGTATAACTGGTCTAGAAGCATAAGCACAATACCTATGGAATCTCATAGTAAAATTGGCCATCTGGACACACATTTGTTTCAAAATCCAGACATAAGTTGAGTACCCACTTGTTAATGATCTCAAAAATACAGTGCACATCAGCTCCAGAGATCAACTATAAAATGCATCTATAAGTATTGTACTCACTTGTTTATTTCAACTCAGTTATTCAAGCATAAGTACAATCCCTAGCAAATTATAAAAGTAAGCATAATTGTATAACTAGACTAGAAGCATAAGCACAATACCTACAGAATCCCATAGCAACATTAGCCATCTTGACAAACATTTGTTACAAAATGCAGACATAAGTCCAATACCCACTTGTTAACGATCTCAAAAGTACAATGTATGAATGTTTACTGATGACGTATTGTACCTCAAAACACAAGTACCGTACCCCAAAACATCGGTACTGTATCCTGACATACAAATATTATATTTCTCTCATATTGTTATTACTCCAAAATATATCAACATTGGTCTAGTTAGAAATTATTATTATAAAGAATCTAATGCCTTTTGTAAAATAAATCATTTGGAATTAAAAGTTATAAAGAAAACCATTTTCTCTCTCCTCTTTTTATTACATTGTTAACTTTTAACTGGACTTTCTTCCACATCAACAGTGCCCCCTCCCAACCACCGGGTGAGCGCCCGGGTGGGGGAGCGGGGGTGTGTAGCTTTACTCTTTTTCTTTTTGTTCTTTTCATCCACATGTTTACAACTATACTACGCATGGTGTCTGATTACTAGGGTTGTTAATGGGTAAGGTAAACCCATTTACCCTTTACCCATACCCTGTAGGGGAAAGGTAAGGGTAATGGTAAATGATTTTCTTACCCTTTACCCGCCTACCCGCTACCCTCAAACCCTCTACCTTAGTGGGTAAAGATAAGCAAATACCCATACCCTCTAACCCGCTACATGTCCATTTTTATGTATTATACATAAAATTATAGTCATTTGTTGTTTGAATCTATGAAATATTTAATATTATGTGGTTATCATTTTATACAATATATGATAATTTATCTACTTCTTATGTAGTTAACTTGGTTGTATATGCAACACTATTTTAAAGGTACAACACACTTGTATAAAGATAGTCTAGGTTCTATCAAATACTTGTGTGGTGTAACACAAATATATATATAATAATAAGATTTAATCTTTAACATACCATTTTATACATATGAGAGGTGGTGTTATTTACTTTATTTGATCTTTACTTTTTTGGTTTCCAATAATAGCACCTCGTGACATATTATCATTTAATATCATTTAGTGCAACAATTTTATCTTTGGAGAACAATTTATTTGATCACACACCAATGTTAGGGTACTACCATTTGTATATGCATTCAATACAACACAAACCATTTATACAATGTTGTACAAATTACTTAGAATCATTTTAGATATTTAAAAGCCATTCTGGAGCATCTTGATATTTCACTCAAATATGAAAAACCACTAGAGGGGGGTGAATAGGGTTTTATAGTTATTTTAATCTAATTTAACTCAAACAACCACAATTGAAATAATAAGAAGGAGACAAGGTGTTTAGAGTGGTTCCAACCTTAGCAAATACTAAGACAGTCAATCCACTACCCGGTTGCTTACCCAACCGAGATTTTGAAAGTATTAAATTTTATTACCTCTCAAGGACTTTACATAAAATTACAATACTTTCTACACCCTTTGGACAACCTTCACCTTGAAGTAGTTGCACCAACTTTGAAGCAGCCTTCTTGAAGTAACTTCAAGCTCCCCCTTGGAGTAGCCTTCCTCTTGAAGTAGCTTCCCGTTGCAACAGCCTTCTAGAAGTAGTCCAAAGATCTCCTTCTTCACCAAGAAGATTAAACCCTCTTCAATCCGCAATCTCCAACCCTAGGAGTAGCAATGAGAGTACAAACAATAAGAGAGAACAAGAAAGGAAATGGAAATTACAATTACCACTTTGAAGCACAAGGCTTGATTTGCCTATATCAAGCGTATAGATCTCCTAACCAATGAATATTGAAGTGTAGGTTTTGTGGATAGGAGATGCTAGCCTATAGGACATGAAATTAGAGCAAGGGAAATAAGTAGCCAATGTTAGTGTTGCTCAATTGCTCAAAACAGATTGCCAATTGCAAGTATGTAAGCTCAAGTGTAGATTGGGGGTGTCCTAAGGCATGTCCTATTTATAGAAATGACCTACAAGTGCTTAAGAACGTTCTAGACACTTTTTAGGGGGTTCTAAGTGCTTAACTAGTCGTTAGGTACACATTAGTTGCTTTAGCAACAACTAGATAATTAATTCTGAAAAGTGCAGACAGAGACATTCTCGGTTGAAGATTTGTCGACCGAGAGTCTTTTTCGGTCGAGGATTTGTCGACCGAGGGACTGTCTGGAGCAAGTGTGTATAACGTTCAACTCCAACTGCCAACTACCTTGTCCGCTGTGTCTAACGGCTACTTGGGTCTTTCTCGGTCGAGGAGTTTGTCGACCGAGAGTGTCTCGATCGAGAATATTGTCGACCGAGATTGTCCTTGTTTCAATGTTTTAAACTGAATAATAAGTGTATGTACGAGTGTGCAATTTGTGACACTATTGAAGGGGATGACCTATCTAAGTATTGTGATTGACTAAGATCTAACACTTGATTTACATGATGTCTAAATACTTGTACATTATATATTTGTACAAGTTTTACAATTGATTACATTCATGAAATAACAACGATTCAAGCATATAGATCTCCTAAATATTTGTCATCCACCTTATTCCTGCAACACTCAAGTAGCACGTTAGATTCACAAGAATGAAATGTTTGTCATCATCGAAACAAAGAGATTATAATAATATCCAATTTAGCCAACAAAATATATAAATGTATTATCCATGCCATTATTCTTAATATTACCACAATTTGAAGAAGACATATAAATTCCCCGCTTCACCCTTAACCTCCCCGTTTACCTTGTGGGTGATAGAGTAAGGGTAAGGGGAGGGTAATGATATTGGTAGAGTGGGGAACTATCAAATCCTTACCTGCCATACTTGGTGGATAAGTATAAGGGTAAGACCTTACCCTCCCATACCCTCCTCATTGACAGTCGTATTGACTACTTTAGTTTGATAATATAGTTTTTCCCATTTACCCCCTTACCTTTCCCAAAATTCCAGAACTCCCCTCTCCTTTACCTAATTCTAACTAGCCCCCTCTCTCTTTCCCATTATTCCAGCTAACCCCCTCTATTCACTCCTTTTTTTCTAATCTCATTTAACATAAATTGTTGAATCTTATTTATTTCTTTATCAATGATGATATGGATAACTTATATTTGGTATTAAAATTTCTTGTAATATACTGTAGAATAAAAATATTATTTTTGTGATATTGTATATATACGTTAGTAGGAATGGAAAAAAGATCCGCCTTGACTCGGCCAGACCTGGCACAAACTAACCGAATGCCATCCGAAAATACTAGGTTTTTATGGATTTATTTGGGTTTCAGGTATGTTCTAGTTGGGCCAAATTTGGTTCAGGTCTACTCAGGACAAGTCAAGTCTAGTTTGAGCTCAGTCAGTTTGTGTCTGATTCCAATCGGTGAGGTGAAATTCTGACTTGTGACATATTCTATTTTTTCTTTTATTCTAATATTTTTTAACTCATGTTGTGTCCATGTGGATTTGTCTTAATAAATTGGTATTTTTAATAGTCTAGTTAAAAAAGAGCAGTTCTAACTTTTCAAATTTTTTATTCGTAAAGATCTGACTTGTAACTCAACAGGACCCAAAGTGATCCAGATATTATATTTTTTGTGATTACAATTAGAGGAAAAAATATAAGCAAAAACACGTGAACACATTGTACACAACTCGATCCAAACTAGACTGGCCAACCATAATTGACCTAAATTAAATTGGATCAAACAAGACACTCGATGAAAACCCTAAAAGTCTAAAATTTGATCGACATGGCCGGAAAATTTATAAAAGTATCAAATGAAAAAAAGATAAAATATGTCACAATTCGAAATTTGACAGACAAGAAATGAACACGACTCAACCTGACACAAACTAAATCTGGTCCACCCTGAATAGTCCTTCTAACCAAATTCAACACAATGTGGACGTACCTGCTCGAAAAGACCCGTAAAAACCTAGCCTTTTTGTGTTGGATTCGGCCAGGTTGCGCCAGTCAGCTCAGGTTGAGGTGGATTTTTTGTCATTCCTACTAAATATATACAATATTTCAAAAAAAAAGATTTTTAGTCTATAAGATTATATACTTTCAAAAATTAAAAAATAGTATTGAAATCATAGTTGCTGAATATATAGATTAGCTTCAGCACAAATAAGATTGAGCAAAATGAATAGGTTTTCTCGTCACGGCATGTGACGGAAAGTAAATCTGAGGGGGTTAGGTGAAATAATGGGAAAGAGAAGGGGCTAGTTAGAATTAAGCAAAGGAGAGGGGGTTTCTGAGAGTTTGGAAAAGGTAAGGGAGTAAATGGGAAAAAACTCTTGATAATAAACCCACTTCTATTCTTGTGAGGGATACAATACAGACATTAAACCACTTTTATTAACCAAAAAGGTATACATACAGTGGCTGTCACGTTACTATCTTATCTGATACATGTTGTCGCATAATTTCGTTTCTCATTATTATCTTTCCATATCACGCGTAGTTTGTCTAATTTCGTAAAACGGCAACTATTTGGATCCAAAGTTAAGAAACTTCATGTATTCAGAAATACTACAAGGATAGGTTCCATATTTGGGTAGAATCTTAGTAAACCAGGATTACCAGAATCGAGGACGCAACACATGGCCTAAACGAGAAGACATACAGATCTGATTGACAGTGGAAACAGTAAGTGAAGACGGGCAGTGGTGGAGGCAGAACTTAGCTAAAGAGTGGGCACCTTGTTGCTGCAGGTGAATAGATAAGGCACAAAACACAATATTGCATGTATATTCTTCAAAATCTATAATAAAATTGCTTTGATCAATGTACATTTTGATAAATACAGGTGGGGCCCGTGCCCACCTGTTCCTCCATGGGGCTAGAGAGTACTGACCGAATGGTCATGTAAAGTACAGAACTATTGCATAGTTGAAAACATTGATTTTCATTCTTTCTCCACTTCAGTAAACAATATAATTTACACGTAACTTATAGGAAGCTGGATTTTGAAACACAATAATATACAGGTTATTCCATGCAGCCAAACTTACCTAAACGTGCAGTGTTCCTGCAGAAGTCTCTGAAAACAAAATAGCAATTTTTTTTATTTCACTTTAGCTAGCACACCATTCATGAATTTAGAGTCCGTTTGATTGGGAGTAGTCGGATGACAAATAATAAGTTTGATGTTTATTTTAGATAATAAATTTGTAATTGCAATCTGATTACACACTGCCAAACTAGTCCTTACATACAGCTAGGTCTACCATATTATGTTGAGAAAGGAAAACGACTACCGAGTATGGTGTGGGAGGAGGGCTATATAGTTCTCTCATTAAGACTGATTTGTTGATATATAACTTCAATATCCTAATAGGTTCCGAACCCACAATTTATGCGACAACTGTTGGCGGGCTTTGCCAACCGAGCCGACTGTTAAATACACCACAATCTAAAAAAAAAAAATGTGTTTCAAAATAAAATCCTACATTTGAAGCACCTAAGGACATGATAAAAATATACACTTGGTCAAGGACAAACCCAAATACGATACATTTTAAACTTTCCTAGCCCCGTAATCCGTCCTCCTGGTGTCTAACTTAAAACATACATTAGCCGTTTTGTTCAACGGATGCCATTTTCAAAAATTCTCTATTGCACGTATTTGAATCTAGGACCTTTCATTGGGAATACCGAACCTTCACCAATTGAGCTACTCCACGTTGGCATCAAAATATATATTGAATGAACAAGCTATCTCCATAATGCGACATTAAGTTTCTAAAACTAAAACTATGTATGGTGTATGGTGAATGAAGGGAAGGGGCTGAGAGCAGAGGGAAGGAAAGAGATACTTATCTTAGTGTTTGGTTAGTATGGAGAGATTAAGTAAGAATATCTTTACAAAATTATTATATAAAGCACATGCATAATAAAATTAGAGTACATGTTTTTGTATTATTTATACGTCATGCAATTTGTCCATTTTTATATATTTATTATAAGATTTCCTTTCTACTACTTGAGTTCCTTTCATATTTCAATATCCATTCTAATTTTATAGTAAATTATATAAATATATCTATGTTTTAAATTTCTTACAAATTTTAAAATTTATCAGTATTTGGTAGAAGATTTTTTTTCTATGATTTAAAATTTTGCCCTACTTGCTAGATAAAATTTATTATAAGTTTTTTTTTATATTTTTTGTAACTGAGAAGAGACTGAGAAGAGACGACCACACCTCGGTCTATCTCACATATCATGTATACAAAGAAGATACATTAGACATTTACAATCAGGTCCCTGAATTTACACATAAGATCATAAGATTTACATTTAAGTCCCTACATACTAAGACTCCCCCTCAAGCTGGAGCATACATATCATATGTGCCCAACTTGGTACATAAGAAGTGAACTCGACAACCATTCAGGGATTTTGTGAATAGATCAGCTAACTGATATTTTGACTTGACAGGTGACAACTGAATCAGTCTCTCCTGGATCTTCTCTCTCAGAAAATGGCAATCGACCTCAATGTGTTTAGTTCTTTCATGGAAGGCATGGTTCTGAGAAATATGGACAACAACCTGATTATCAGACTTCAAATCCATAGGAGTGTCTAGGGTAAAGCCAAGTTCTTGTAACAAATGTTGAATCCATAAGAACTCACATGTAACTAAGGCCATAACTATGTATTCAAACTCTGCACTTGCTCTGGCTACAACTTTTTGCTTCTTGCTCTTCTGAGAAACTAAATTTCCTCCCACAAACACACAATAGCCAGTAATAGATCGTCTGTCAATGACTGATCCAACCCAATCAACATCAGAAAACCCTTGTACTTTCAGATGACCATAATTTTGATACTAGAGCCCCTTTCCAGGGGACTTCTTCAAGTACCTCAATATGCACATCACAACTTATAAGTGACCCGTGCAAGGCTTATCCATGAATTGGCTCACAACACTAGTAGAAAATGCAATACTTGGCCATGTGACTATTAATTAATTCAACTTTCCAACAAGTCGTCAATATCTCCAAGGATCATCAAGCACCTCCCCTTGCTCCATGGTAAATTTGACTTTAGGATCCATTGGAGTGTCAGAAGGTCTAGTCCCAAGCATCCTTGTCTCTTTGAGCAAATCTAGGACACACTTTCTTTGTGAAATCACTATCCCAAATTTTGACTTGGCAACTTCAATACCTAGAATATATTTAAGATTGCCTAAGTATTTTGTATGGAATTGTCCTTGTAAAAAAGTCTTCAACTGTGCAAAGCCCTGTCTATCATCACCGGTAATCACAATGTTGTCAACATATGCCACTAGGAATATACATCCCTGATCATGTCTCTTGTAGAAAATAGAATAATCCATAGTACATCTTTGGAGTCCAAACTCTATAAGAGCACTTATGAGTCTACCAAACCAGGCACGATGTGACTATTTTAGACCATACATAGACTTGTGAAGACAACACACTAGATTGGACTCCCCTGAGCGACAAACCCTGGTGGTTACTCTATATAAATCTCCTCATCAAGGTCACCATGTAGAAATGCATTCTTAATATCAAGCTGATGTAAAGTCCATGAATGTATGTCAGTAAGAGATAGGAAGATACAAACAAATGCCATCTTGGCCACAGGAGAGAAGGTCTCTGAATAATCCTCCCCATAAACTTGAGTTTATCCCTTAGATAATCCGATCAACTAATCTATATGTACCAACTTTGACAGTGAAAACCCAACGACATCCAAAAAGAGACTTTCCTAATGAATGTTGAACAAGAGACCATGTACTATTTTGAGCTAGAGCTGCCATCTCCTCTTCCATAGCATGACACCAACCTGGGTGATCCAAGGCAGATGAAATAGACAAGGGTATAAAGACAGAGGACATCAAGGATAAAAAAGCATAATATGAAGGTGGGACATGGCTATATGAAACAAAATTAGAGATGGGATGGAGAGTGCAAGACCGAGTGCCTTTCCTCAAGGCAATAGGACGATTATCAATACATGTATCTACTTGAATTTGTGATGAGGGAGGAGTTGGAGAAGGAGTTGAACTGGCAGGAGACTTTGTACCATTTGTGCCTGTGACTATGTTTGTACGAAGAGTATACACTTGAGTGATAGGAGGTCTTGTAGAAATGGGTGGCACTCTATCATGAGGACTATCATTGTCAAGACAAGTAGGGGCAGAGGACTCGACAACAACAAGAAGAGGCATGATCTCTTCCACACCTATAGGTGTCACTGAAGATCTATCAGTAAAGAATGATTGGTCTTCAAAAAAGGTGACATCAATAGAGACTAATAAACGATGTAAGGTAGGACTATAACACTTGTACCCCTTTTGTACTTGAGAATATCCTAAGAAGACACACTTGGTGGACTTTGGACTCAACTTATCCATAATAGGCCCAGTGGAGTGAACAAAGCAGACACACCCAAACACCTTTGGCGGGACATGGTACAATGGATTTATAGGATTAAGAATCTGAACAAGTATGCGGTTTTGAATAACATATGATCACATACAATTTATGAGGTAAGTGGCAATGAGAATTGCATCACCCCAAAATTCTCTTGCGATGTGCATACGAAGAAGAAGGGTACATGCACTCTCAACAATGTGTCAAATCTTTCTTTCTGCCACTCCATTATGTTGTGGTGTATGTGGGAAAGATGAATGGTGAATGATGCCATTGGTGGAGGTGAAATGGGTGAAATCATGGCTGAAATATTCCTTAGCATTATCAGAAAGAAGAATACAAACTTTCTTTTTGAAGTGGTTTCCACTTCCAAACAAAAAGATGTAAATATAGATAAAAGTTCAGATCTTTCTTTCATCAAATTAAGCCATGTAGCACATGAATAATCATCAACAAAAATAACAAAATATGTGGCAACACATCCCATTATCACACAGATAACGAGGTGTTACGCGAAAACGTGCGGAAATCACCATAACCACAGATTATGAAAATACGGGTTAATTAAAACCGATTGCGGAAAGCATATAAACTGTGGAACTATTACTTTCCAGTCCTCATCCTGCACAGAAACATGTCAAGTATATATATGTACATCCACGAAAGCTGATACGTGTCCACAGCTCAGAAACAGCTGTTCGTCCATCACATGAGTTCACCACCTGTTCATATACAGAAAAGGCCCACATCCGGCCAACAGCAGGATATACAAACATCATCGATCGATCATCATGAAACAACGTCAAAATACTACCAAGGACCTGAGAGTACATGGATGACTCTAGACTCTACTACAACACATCTAAAACAACAGCATGTCCAACGCTTGCCTTCTACTGCTCCTCAAGCTGCTCGGCCGCTACACCATGACCACGACCACGTCTACCTCGACCACCTAAAAAGGGGTTAAACCAGCGGGGTGAGACAATTGAACAATTGTCCCAGCGGGAAACATAACTCCCCACCGCAACTACAGAACCTCAGCAAGATATACTATAACAGCGGATATCTAATAACAGGTATAACAAGAGCAGTCTATATAAAACAGATTATTCTTACCGACAAGCTTACCCGCTATACAAAAGCATATAACCAGATATATCTCAAGGGGTATGATTAGCAAGATAAAATGTATCACTATGTAACATGATTGTCAGAACAAGATATAATGTCACATAACCTGCTTCTCAAGATAAGACATGTTGTCACATAACCTGCAAGATATAACAAAGATATTACACAAATAAGGCCTCAACCAATGTTACGTGTTTATCTTAAGCAGTAAATACTAAACGGCTGTGTTACATATTATTATGCCCTGAGGATTTGAACCGTACCGTTCAAATCCAACCTTCGGTTACGAAACCCAAGCCGGTGCCATGCAAGGTCAATGGAAGAGTCGGACTCCACGACCTCCCACCTCGTGGTCAGTACACGAGTACAATACAAGCAGGACCGTAGTCACATGCTGAAGTGGTCTAAGCCACAGGGTCAGCTCCATAGGCTACCCTCACGCTAGCCCGCCTTGGTACAGGTCTCGGTACTAGTAAAACTGAGCCACGAGCCTGTTCACCGTGCTCTGAGCCATGAACGCATTCATGCTCCTTACATCGCATGTCTTGAGCCATGGGCCTGTTCACCACGCTCTATATACGTATCTGAGTCTGCAACCGAAGTTACACTCTTACCTCCTCATTTTCAGGCTAGGAGCAACCTACACATATTCAACAATATGCGCTTCTAGGTTAACCCGTAGGAGAACCTGTTTCACCATCACCAAATCCTGACGATGATGGATCTATGGCCAGGGCAAACTACATGATATGTTTCACTGTGATTAATTAGTATCTTTTAGATGAATTGCAGGATTCAACCAAGTTGTATAACATGCAAGATATAACAGAAAATAAAGAACATTATATTATTATTGAAACCTCATCAACCTGATCCATCACAAGGATCCAGCATCACATGTTACCACTTGACCTCTTGCCAACCATCCAGATCCATATCAAGGATCATCACATACCATAGGATATCAATCCTTCATCATGTACTGTCACTGCCTCTCAAGGCTCACATCATCATCATGGGACCAACACATTACATATATAATCTCATAGAACAAATATCAAGGTAATGTTACTCATCACATATGTCACATAGCCCTTTCATGGCTACACATCACCTGCATGGTTAGGATACACAATAACCATAGATTCAACATAAGGAATATGCTCACTATCCTGAGCTATCATTCAAGATAACCTATTCATCAATATTACACTATTTGATAATCAAGCTTGTTAAGCATATCATACCATAATCATGCCTACCCTTATCTCAGAATTATACAAACAATCAAGGTATTCACTTTATATAACAATTATGTTGAGTATACAAAGCAACTACTATTGTTACCAAAATCTTTACTGTTACCATCCAATATCATATTTCATATCTTTGTCATTAAGCAACCATCAATGCAACTACCATTTATCATTATCATTAATAAGTAAGCATAAGACTCATATCAATATCATGTCATTACTACTCTTGATACCATTATTACAATTATCAGCATCATCATCTACTATTATCTTCATTGCTATGTCATTAAGCAAACTATTAATGTAACTGCCACTTAGCCACATTATTCCAATCATTATCATTATTATTAATTTCTCTTACTTAGCAAGGCATCACATTCATCAACACAACTAACATCACCAACACTATTGACATCTTAGTTATCAACAACATTATCATCATGACTATCATTAAGACTACCATGTCATTATTATTGTTACTAAGCAAGGTATTACTACCGAGATTTGGTTATACATAAGCGTCTACTGTCATGATACTTGAGACCGTCACCAAAGGACCTAACTGCCCTCACCTAAGACCTCACAACCCTCACTATAGCTAACTTGCTCGGCTAAGCATGGGAAGGCAGCAATGCTGCGTTGCACCTAGTGCCCAGCCCGCAACGCCCCGTTACTAGAAGAAGTGTCGTGCACCAGGGAGTGTCGCGCGATACACCCCATCGGGCAACGCCCGTCACAGCCAACACCTGATGCCCGATAACCAAGGGGTAACGCCCATCTAACAACTCCACAACAGCTAGGAGAGAGAAGGAAAGGAAAGAGGGAAGTACTCCTGATATCGTGCAACCACTCTCAAGGCCTAACAACTGACACTCATCCAGACTAGAGGCGTGACGCTCGTCACAGCCCCACTCACTGTCGCGCGTCACATCCTAGGCCTATCGGCTGACACACCAAGATGCAACGCCCGTCAGGGCTATCGGCCGTTACACTTAGTTGCATGTCATGCAACCCAAACCAAACCATCCAACCAAGCCCTGCCGTCCACCATAAGAACAAGGGCCTATCGTCCAAGAGAAGGACAAGAACATAGCTCAACAAGGTATACAAACATATCGGCCAACCAAAGCTTAGCTCACCCTATCGCCCAACACATGGGCAGGGTATCGACCAACCTCAAGGACTCACCATATCGTCCACCAAGGTACCCTATCATCCATCAAAGAGAGCACCCTATCGTCCAACACAGGGACAAAGGGAACCATGTCGTCCAACCTCAAGGATATCGTCCAACACATCCACAACAAAGGGATGTCGCCCAACCCTAGATCACCATCAACCTCCATCTCAAGGGAACCCAAACCCTAGATCACTAGAAACCCTAAACCCTAAGGGTATATCGGCCACCAAAGGAAACTCAAGCAAGGTACAAAACTAAGCTACTAAGCTAACTACTAACATTTAACAAGGTTATTTCTAGAGGTAAAGGAGTTAGGGTTAGAAGTTATGCAACCCGCCTTAAGCTCCATGCTCCAAGGTCCAAAGTTATCGTCCATCAAGCTCCTCTAGGAAGGTGTATCAGCCACCACTTCAACTCCAAGGGAGTGTATCGGCCAACACAAGCAAGATGGAGAGGGATATCGTGCACTCAAGCTGGAGGAGAGACCAAAAAATCAAAGGAGACCAAGGCAAGGAGAAGAGCTACCTATATAGAAGAAAGGGGAGGAGAAACCAAGGTACAACCATGCCAAGTGTCATCCACCCAAGGGACACTTGTCATAGGGTTCAAGCCAACACATTAGCACACCAAAAGACACTTGTTCAAGCTAGGCACCAAGTGTCACCAACCAAGGCCAAGCCACATGGGCGACACAAGCAACAACTCCTACTGGGTGACACAACAAGCTACTGGGCGACACACCATGGTGTTGGATGACACAAAGCTTCCTTGGACAACACACACTCACCTTGTACCACACAAGACAAGCCTTGGCCGACACAAGGCTCAAGAAAGCCCAAACAACACATCTCAAGGCCCAAACAAGCTCAACTCAGGCCCAAAGAGCACAAACAACAAGCCCAAGCCTTCCTCTCAACCCTAGAGGAAGCAAAGAGGGGAAAACATCTCACAAGATGGAAAACTTGCACACAAAACCCTAGACTTGGGTTATTTGCAAGTAGCCCCTCGAACTCTCAACAAAGCACAACAAAAACCCTAATCACCACTCAAGGGTGATTAGCAAGCATCAAACCACCAAGGTTAAGCAAAACAAACAGGGTAAACCCTAAACGCAGGTCAGGGTCCTTACAAGCTAACCCCCTTTAAGGGATTTCATCCCCGAAATCCGAAGAGAAAAGTGAGGGATACTTCCTCCTCATCTCTTCCTCAAGCTCCCACATGGCTTCCTCAACGCCACGACGCTGCCAAAGAACCTTCACAAGAGCCAGGTCCTTCCTCTTCAACTTCTTGATCCTTCTGTCAAGGATCGCCATAGGACCTTCCTCGTAGGTCACATCTGCATCAAGCTCAACCTCAACTGGCTGTATCACTGTACCTGAATCTGGATGACTTTTCTTCAGCATACTGACATGAAATACTGGATGCAACCTGTGCAACTCTGGAGGCAACTCTAACTCATAAGCTACCTTGCCAACACGTGCTCTGACTGAGTAAGGTCCCATGTACCTGGGTGCCAACTTACCCTTCCGTCCAAACCTTAGCACACCTTTCCATGGCGAGACTTTGAGATACACTTTGTCTCCTACCTGGAATTCCAAAGGTCGTCGGCGATTGTTTGCATAAGACTTCTGCATGTCCTGTGCCACTTTCAACTGTTGCTGTATCACTTTGATCTTATCTGTCGTCTGCTGAACTAACTCAGGACCCAAAAGCTGATACTCACCAGACTCATACCAACATAAAGGAGATCTGCACTTCCTTCCATACATAGCCTCATAAGGATGCTTTGCTGATAACTGTTGTTGTAGGCAAACTCTATCAAACTCAGATGTACATCCCAGTTGCCTAGAAACTGTAAAACACAAGCTCGAAGGAGATCTTCCAAAATCTAAATAGTCCTTTCAGACTGTCCATCTGTCTGTGGGTGAAAAGTTGTACTGAACCTCAACTGCGTTCCCAACGCCTTGTGCAACTATTCCCAAAAACGACTGGTAAACTGAGGACCTCTGTCAGAAACTATCGTCGCTGGCACTCCATGCAAACATACTATCTCATCCACATATACTCGATCTAGCTTCTCAGCTGTATATGTCGTCTTCACTGGTAGAAAATGGGCAGACTTAGTCAATCTGTCCACTATCACCCAAATGGAATCATGATTCCTAGTTGCCCGGGGTAGACCAACTACGAAATCCATGGTTATATGATCCCATTTCCACTGCGGTATCGGTAAAGGTTGCAACGTACCTACCGGCTTCTGATGTTCAGCCTTCACTTGCTGACATACCGCACATCTCGCCACGAACTCGGCTACATCCTTCTTCAAACTGGGCCACCAATACAAGTCCTTCAGACTATGATACATCTTGGTGACACCTGGATGCATCGCATACATCGACATATGTGCTTCCTCAAGCACCAACTTCCTCAGATCATCAGCATCTGGAACCACCATCCTATCACGATAGCAAACTAGTCCATCCTCAGACTCATGAAACCCATCACGCTTGTCGCTGCCAAACTCTGATCTAATCAACTGTACCACATCATCTGTCTGCTGCGCACCCTTGATTTGCTGTCTCAACGTAGGCTTAACTTGCATCTGTGCAAAAAGACCAGACAACAAAGAAACTTCCATCTGCACATTCATCTGTCGCAGAGAAACAAACATATCTCGCCTATGGCATACCAGAGAACTCAACTGTGCCTTCTTTGGAGAAAGAGAAGAAGACTTTCTGCTAAGCGCATCAGCTACCACGTTCGCCTTACCAGGATGATACTCAATAGTGCAGTCGTAATCATTGATAAACTCCATCCATCGTCGCTGTCGCATGTTCAACTCTTGCTGCGTAAAGATGTACTTCAGATTCTTATGATCCGTAAAGATCTGACACACTTCCCCATACAGATAGTGTCTCCAAATCTTTAGCGCATGAACCACTACTTCCAACTCCAAGTCATGAGTTGGATAGTTCTCCTCATTCTTCTTAAGCTGTCGCGAGGCAAAAGAAACCACATGATCTTCCTGCATCAACACGCAACCTAAACCTTTCTTAGAAGCATCACAGAAAACAACATAGCCTTTCCCAGGCTCTGGCAAGATCAACACTGGAGCACTGGTCAACTTCTCCTTCAGACTCTGGAAAGCTTGCTGACATCGATCATCCCAAACAAAAGGTACATCCTTCCTGGTCAACTTCATCATCGGCAACACGATCGCACTGAAGTCCTTGATAAACCTCCGGTAGTATCCAGCCAAACCAAGGAAACTACGAACTTCTGTCGGCGTCTTCGGTTGTTCCCAATCCGCAACGGATTCCACCTTCTTCGGATCTACTTTGACTCCTTCAGCAGATATCACGTGACCCAAGAAAGTCACTTCATCTAACCAAAACTCACACTTACTGAACTTGGCATACAACTGATGTTGACGAAGAAGAGTCAACGCTCGACGAAGATGTTGTTCATGCTCTAGTCTGTCCCGACTATAGATCAAGATTTCATCTATAAAGACTACAACAAACTGATCTAAGAACGGACGGAACACTCTGTTCATCAAATCCATGAAAGCTACAGGTGCATTGGTTAACCCAAACGGCATAACCACGAACTCAAAATGACCATACCTCGTCCTGAAAGCTGACCTTGGTATGTCATCCGCCTTTATCCTCAACTGATGATATCCAGACCGTAGATCGATCTTCGAAAACATTGTAGCACCACGCAACTGATCAAACAGATCATCTATCCTCGGCAACAGGTACTTGTTCTTGATCGTGACCTTGTTCAACTGCCGGTAATCTATACACAACCACATCGAGCCATCCTTCTTCTTAACGAACAACAAGGGAGCACCCCACGACGACGTACTCGGTCGGATAAAACCTTTCTCCAACAACTCTCGCAACTGCTTCTTCAACTCTGCCATCTCTGCTGGAGCCATCCTATATGTTGACTGTGCAACTGGCTGTGTTCCTGGAACCAGATTGATCTCAAAATCAATCTCTCGGGGTGGAGGAACACCAGGAAACTCCTCAGGAAACATGTCTGCAAACTCTCGAACTACGGTCACCTCCTCAAGACTAGGACCCTTCACCTTGGTAACCACAACGTTATCCACCACGTGAGCTAGGAACGCCTCACATCCTTGTCGTAACAACTTATCTGCCACCATAGATGATACCAAACACGTCGGAAGAATCTTCCTATCTCCCTGGAAGGTCCACCTCTCTCCAGCAACATCAAACACTGCCTGCTTGGAACCACAGTCCAAGACAACCTTATACTTCTCCCAGGTATCCATCCCAAGGATAACATCAAAACCATGCATATCAAGTGGTATAAGATCCACTTGAATACGATGTCCCGAGAAAGACAAAACACAAGATGGACACTCTTCTCGAAGCAAAGAGGAACCATCAAGAGGGGTTTCTAACAACAAGCTATCCTTCTTACAGCTAACAGGTAAATGACAATTTTCAAGCATACTATAGGCGATAAAAGAGTGTGTAGCACCCGGGTCAACCAGAACAGATATAAAGCAAGAAGAAGACATATCCGAATGAAATAACTCCATCTAACCTGTCACCACTCGCGGGTTGACTATCGCCTCTGGCTGACTCATGGCATAGAATCGAGCCGTTGCTTACTGTCCACGGCCTCTTCTTCCTTGAGCAGACGATCCTGCCTGAGACGCTTGACCGCGTCCTCATCCTCTGCTACCACTGGCCTGCGGTCTCTCAGACTTCTGGAAACTCTGCCTCGGCTGATGTGTCACTTCGACATCTCTATTCGGGCAATTAAGCCTGAAATGCCCGACTTGTCCACAAAGATGACATGACTTGTCCTCAAACTGTGGCCTAGCTGGCCCTATTACTGCCACATAGGCTGAACTGTGTGCCTTAGACGGTGAAGAAACATAACCTCTCCCCTTACTCGGAGACCACTGAGATGGTACACCAGAACTTCTCATAGCTGACGGTGCTGAAAATCTGGGCTTCTTAAAACCACCAAACCTCCGTCCTTGAAACTGAGCAGATCTTTTAAGAGACATAGACTCTCTCTTCTCCCGCACTGTCCTCTCGATCCGTCGAACAGATTCCACGAACGTAGCAAACCGCTCTCGGTTCTCCAACGCAGACACCGGGGTTGTCAACTCAGCACTCAAACCCTTCTCGAAACGTCTGATTCGTTCCTCGTCTGTTGCCGCCATGTGAGGACAGAACCTCAACAGATCCATAAACTTGGCTTCATACTCGGTAATATTCATCATTCCTTGTCGCAACTTCTCAAACTGACTGATCTTCTCATCCAGATACGTCTTTGGAAAGTATCTGGTGATGAACTCGCGTCGAAACACTTCCCAACAGATCGCCTCACCAGGCTGCTTCTCTTCCTCGATGGTCCACCAGTGACCAGCACTACCTTTCAGAAGGTAGACAACATGCTTTACCTTGTCCGCTTTGGGAATGTCAAGAATCCGGAAAGCCTTCTCGAGACTTGTCAGCCACATATCTGCATCCGCTGGATCAGCCGTCCCAGCATAATCCGAATCTCCAACTCGGCGAAGCCGCTCAAAGGTCTTCCCAATACTCGATGATTCTCCATGGGGAACCTGTGCTCGCGGGAGAGGCACTGGTAATTGCTCAACCATGAGATTCATCGTAGCCATTAACTGCCCCATAAGCTGTTGGTAAGTAGGATGTTCAAGTATGGCTGGGTTAGGTTGGGGGACCTCAGGCACCCGATCTTCATGTGCCTGTCCATCTGCTCCATCAACCGATGCAACATCACTGTACTCAGCAGAGTGTTCTTCATGGTTTCCAGACATCTTGACTTTTCTTCCGCTGAGGGCAGAATATATTGTAAGAAAACATGGACACTCATAAGAACAACTCAACCTAGTCCTAAATCCATGTAGACTCAGCAAACCTAAATCTCTGATACCAAAACTTGTGGCAACACATCCCATTATCACACAGATAATGAGGTGTTACGCGAAAACGTGCGGAAATCACCATAACCACATATTATGAAAATATGGGTTAATTAAAACCGATTGCGGAAAGCATATAAACTGTGGAACTATTACTTTCCAGTCCTCATCCTACACAGAAACATGTCAAGTATATATATGTACATCCATGAAAGCTGATACGTGTCCACAGCTCAGAAACAGCTGTTCGTCCATCACATGAGTTCACCACCTGTTCATATACAAAAAAGGCCCACATCCGGCCAACAACAGGATATACAAACATCATCGATCGATCATCGTGAAACAACGTCAAAACACTACCAAGGACCTGAGAGTACAGGGATGACTCTAGACTCTACTACAAAACATCCAAAACAGCAGCATGTCCAACGCTTGCCTTCTACTGCTCCTCAAGCTGCTCGACCGCTACACCACGACCACGACCATGTCTACCTCGACCACCTAAAAAGGGGTTAAACCAGTGGGGTGAGACAATTGAACAATTGTCCCAGCGGGAAACATAACTCCCCACCGCAACTACAGAACCTCAGCAAGATATACTATAACAGCAGATATCTAATAACAGGTATAACAAGAGCAGTCTATATAAAACAGATTATTCTTACCGACAAGCTTACCCTCTATACAAAAGCATATAACCAGATGTATCTCAAGGGGTATGATTAGCAAGATAAAATGTATCACTATGTAGCATGATTATCAAAACAAGATATAATGTCACATAACCTGCTTCTCAAGATAAGACATATTGTCAAATAACCTGCAAGATATAACAAAGATATTACACAAACAAGGCCTCAACCAATGTTACGTGTTTATCTTAAGCAGTAAATACTAAACGGCTGTGTTACGTATTATTATGCCCTGAGGATTTGAACCGTACCGTTCAAATCCAACCTTCGGTTACGAAACCCAAGCCGATGCCATACAAGGTCAATGGAAGAGCCAGACTCCACGACCTCCCACCTCGTGGTCAGTATATGAGTAAAACACAAGCAGGACCGTAGTCACATGCTGAAGTGGTCTAAGCCACAGGGTCAGCTCCATAGGCTACCCTCACGCTAGCCCGCCTTGGTAGAGGTCTCGGCGCTAGTAAAACTGAGCCACGGGCCTGTTCACCGTGCTCTGAGCCATGAACGCATTCATGCTCCTTACATCACATGTCTTGAGCCATGGGCCTGTTCACCATGCTCTATATACGTATCTGAGTCTGCAACCGAAGTTACACTCTTACCTCCTCATTTTTAGGCTAGGAGCAACCTACACATATTCAACAATATGCGCTTCCAGGTTAACCCGTAGGAGAACCCGTTTCACCATCACCAAATCCTGACGATGATGGATCTATGGCCAGGGAAAACTACATGATATGTTTCACTGTGATTAATTAGTATCTTTTAGATGAATTGCAGGATTCAACCAAGTTGTATAACATGCAAGATATAACAGAAAATAAAGAACATTATATTATTATTGAAACCTCATCAACCTGATCCATCACAAGGATCCAGCATCACATGTTACCACTTGACCTCTTGCCAACCATCCAGATCCATATCAAGAATCATCACATACCATAGGATATCAATCCTTCATCATGTACTGTCACTGCCTCTCAAGGCTCACATCATCATCATGGGACCAACACATTACATATATAATCTCATAGAACAAATATCAAGGTAATGTTACTCATCACATATGTCACATAGCCCTTTCATGGCTACACATCACCTGCATGGTTAGGATACACAATAACCATAGATTCAACATAAGGAATATGCTCACTATCCTGAGCTATCATTCAAGATAACCTATTCATCAATATTACACTATTTGATGATCAAGCTTGTTAAGCACATCATACCATAATCATGCCTACCCTTATCTCAGGATTATACAAACAATCAAGGTATTCACTTTATATAAAGCAACTACTATTGTTACCAAAATCTTTACTGTTACCATCCAATATCATATTTCATATCTTTGTCATTAAGCAACCATCAATGCAACTACCATTTATCATTATCATTAATAAGTAAGCATAAGACTCATATCAATATCATGTCATTACTACTCTTGATACCATTATTACTATTATCAACATCATCATCTACTATTATCTTCATTGCTATGTCATTAAGCAAACTATTAATGTAACTTCCACTTAGCCACATTATTCCAATCATTATCATTATTATTACTTTCTCTTACTTAGCCAGGCATCACATTCATCAACACAACTAACATCACCAACACTATTGACATCTTAGTTATCAACAACATTATCTCATTAAGACTACCATGTAATTATTATTGTTCCTAAGCAAGGTATTACTACCGAGATTTGGTTATACATAAGCGTCTACTGTCATGATACTTGAGACCATCACCAAAGGACCTAACTTCCCTCACCTAAGACCTCACAACCCTCACTATAGCTAACTTGCTCGGCTAAGCATGGGAAGGCAGCAACGCTGCGTTGCACCTAGTGCCCAGCCCGCAACGCCCCGTTACTAGAAAAAGTGTCGCGCACCAGGGAGTGTCGCGCGATACACCCCATCGGGCAACGCCCATCACAGCCAACATCTGACGCCCGATAACCAAGGGGTAATGCCCATCTAACAACTCCACAATAGCCAGGAGAGAGAAGGAAAGGAAAGAGGGAAGTACTCCTGATATCGTGCAACCACTCTCAAGGCCTAATGGCCGACACTCATCCAGACTAGAGGCGTGACGCTCGTCACAGCCCCACTCACTGTCGCGCGTCACAGCCTAGGCCTATCGGCCGACACACCAAGATGCAATGCCCGTCAGGGATATCGACTGTTACACTTAGTTGCATGTCGTGCAACCCAAACCAAACCATCCAACCAAGCCCTAATGTCCACCATAAGAACAAGGGCCTATCGTCCAAGAGAAGGACAAGAACATAGCTCAACAAGGTATACAAACATATCGGCCAACCAAAGCTTAGCTCACCCTATCGCCCAACACATGGGTAGGGTATCGGCCAACCTCAAGGACTCACCATATCGTCCACCAAGGTACCCTATCGTCCATCAAAGAGAGCACCCTATCGTCCAACACAAGGACAAAGGGAACCATGTCGTCCAACCTCAAGGATATCATCCAACACATCCACAACAAAGGGATGTCGCCCAACCCTAGGTCACCATCAACCTCCATCTCAAGGGAACCCAAACCCTAGATCACTAGAAACCCTAAACCCTAAGGGTATATCGGCCACCAAAGGAAACTCAAGCAAGGTACAAAACTAAGCTACTAAGCTAACTACTAACATTTAACAAGGTTATTGCTAGAGGTAAAGGAGTTAGGGTTAGAAGTTATGCAACCCGCCTTAAGCTCCAAGCTCCAAGGTCCAAAGCTATTGTCCACCAAGCTCCTCTAGGAAGGTGTATCGGCCACCACTTCAACTCCAAGGGAGTGTATCAACCAACACAAGCAAGATGGAGAGGGATATCGTGCACTCAAGGTGGAGGAGAGACCAAAAGATCAAAGGAGACCAAGGCAAGGAGAAGAGCTACCTATATAGAAGAAAGGGGAGGAGAAACCAAGGTACAACCATGCCAAGTGTCGTCCACCCAAGGGACACTTGTCCTGGGGTTCAAGCCAACACATTAGCACACCAAAATACACTTGTTCAAGCTAGGCACCAAGTGTCACCAACCAAGGCCAAGCCACATGGGCGACACAAGCAACAACTCCTGCTGGGCGACACAACAAGCTACTGGGTGACACACCATGGTGTTGGACGACACAAAGCTTCCTTGGACGACACACACTCACCTTGTATGACACAAGACAAGCCTTGGCCGACACAAGGCTCAAGCAAGCCCAAACAACACATCTCAAGGCCCAAACAAGCTCAACTCAGGCCCAAAGAGCACAAACAACAAGCCCAAGCCTTCCTCTCAACCCTAGAGGAAGCAAAGAGGGGAAAACATCCCACAAGATGGCAAACTTGCACACAAAACCCTAGACTTGGGTTATTTGCAAGTAGCCCCTCGAACTCTCAACAAAGCACAACAAAAACCCTAATCACCACTCAAGGGTGATTAGCAAGCATCAAACCACCAAGGTTAAGCAAAACAAACAGGGTAAACCCTAAACGTAGGCCAGGGTCCTTACGAAATACTTATAACCTCGCTTAGATGTTACACGACTCAGACCCCGTACATATGAGTGAACTAACTCAAACAAAGATTGCACTCTTGACTCTCTTTAGAACTGGATACATACCTTATATGTTTTCCCAACTGACACGACTCACACTGTAACCTTTTCAGGTTGGACATACCTGGGACCCAAATTTTGAGCTTCTCCAATGATGCGTGACCAAGACAATTATGCACCACCAAAGGGGAAGATGCGACACAAGTTGTGAGAGGCCTCCTTAAGTACTGGAGTCCAACCAGTTCATACCCTTCACCAATCGTCTTCCTCATCTTCAAGTCCTGTATAACACAAGTATCTAGTAAGAATGTGATAGAGGCTTGAAGAAAACGAGTTAATTTGCTAATAGATATTAAATTAAAAGGAAATTAATGGATGAACATGGAGGATGAAAGGGATATATGTGGAGTTAGTGAAACCATCCCAATTCCCTTAATAGAGATAATAGATCCATCTGCAAGGGTAACACCAAGTAGGTTGGACTTGCTAGTATAGGTGAAGAACTTCTCAGATACCCCTATGATGTGATCAGTTGTACCTGAATCAAGAACCTAGTATGAATTGGACAAGGATTCCCTAGAAGCTTGAGAGAAGCATTCTAAAGAACCAACTCTCTGTGTAATGGAGGCAATTGATGAGCTTGCCTGATGTGTAACTGGAAGACACATCAATTGAACATATTCTTCTTTAGACAATGACACATGATGTGAAGCCTCATGTTGTGCACTTTCTGTAGTTTCCATATTGACAGACTTTGTAGGGAATCCATGTAACTCATAGCATGTCTCTTTAGTGTGTCCTTTCCTTTCACAGTGGACACACTCTGGACGTTGGATGGCACTCCACAACCACTACTAACACTGCTGCCTATGATGAAACCTCTACCATGACCACGACATCTGGATGTCATGTCTCTACTAGATTGAGTGAACAAAGTTGGCTTGTCACTTTGTGACTGAGTGACAATAACAATATCCTGCTCTAAGAAGGCCGTGATACTTTGGAATAAGTCTCTACTAAAGAAGGAAGCTCAATACCTAAAAGAAACTAACTATGCACTCCCTCATACTCACGTCAAAGCCCAGCCTAAAACTTAATGACTGTCATCTGATCACATTGTTGCTCCATTTTCTAAACATCACTGGAAAGAGGAAGCAACCTATGCAAGTCATCTACTAGACGAGTCACTTCTCCAAAATATTGCATGACTTGTCTTCCTGTTGTAGTCCATATAGCTCCACAGTCATGTCATACATATGTGACACATTATTGGAGTACATGAGTTGTAGATGGTCCCACAATGCCTTGCATGTCTCAAAGGGATTCGTCATGCCTGCTATATGTGGCTCCATACTGTTTCACATCATATTCATCAGGTTGGCATCATGTTGTTCCCATGTTTCTAAAGCAACAAGATCTGTAGGTAGCTCATTGGTCAAGTGTTCGATGCATCCTTGACCCTTGAAAGAATATCTTCTTTTTCCAACTCCATTGAGTGAAGTTCTTTTCTTTTAGTCTTTGGTTGGTGATCATCTGACTTTGGATTACATGTGTAGATTGCTAGAACGTGGAATCCTTTTTATCGGCCATATTGACAGCTTCATTTAGATCAATAGGAAGCAACAATAGTCAGCAACACCGAAATACAACTGTACTACAATGCCTCTACAGTAACAAACGACTCTATATGGTTGTAGAAGAAGGGCCAATGCTCCCTACTTGTGATTCTATTGCTTCTGATCTTTTGGGACAATGTTCCTAGGACTAGGTCTCCCCACAAGGACCTAATTTGGAGGAGGAAAAGGTCCACTATGGCCACTTGTAAGTGCTTGAACAGAGATGATGAAACAAATGTTTCTATGCTTGGAAAAAGGAGGAGATTACTACCCTTCTATCAAGAACAAATCCTCCCTCTCCCCACTAACATACCACTAGTGATAAGGAGAGCAAGAGGATGAGGTCGATTGAGGTAGATTGACCAAGGAGGATGGGTATACGACTCCTCTTGATTTCCCACTACTATAGTTACTATTGTACCAACTGTGAGAAAAGAAGAGAAATAGGGAGATTGACGGCTCCCTTGGTTCCCACAGATGAAGAGCTTGACGACTCTCTTAGGGTGTCAACCCCTATAGCTCTGATACCATATAACATAGAAGAGACTGAGATGAGACAACCACACCTCGGTCAATCTCACATATCATGTATACAAAGAAGATACATCATACATTTACAATTAGGTCCCCGCCTTTACACATATGACCATAACATTTACACTTAAGTCTCTACATACTAATAATTTTGAAATTTCCATCCAAGCTTCTCTTATCCTAGGTTTTTCCTTGACTCTTATGTTTCCCTCCAAGATTTCAACAAGCTTCCTGTTAAGTGATTTACATTTCCCTTTTTTGTAGAACATTGGTTTGGACCGACTGGATTCAAGTCATGTCTCGATCCAAATAATCCAATTCACTTGATCCATTTAACTTACATGCATGTATTGGGATACAAACTTTAACCAAGAATATTATATGGGTTGGGTCAGGGTCAAGGTAAGCACATACCTTTATTTGTTGCATAAATGCATGTACAACCACATGTTTATTAGTGATATGCATTTTTTGTAAGATATATTTGACTATAATCTTTCTAATTTATATTTTGTATTTATTACAATGCCTGGTTGATCATATCAATAAGGCTAATAGAAATGTACCCAAATACTACATAGCACTTGATATTTATCTTATTTCAATTAGTCTACCAAATAATCTATCCTTATGGAAAGGACATATGTAACTTAGATATTTTTTAGACCATCTCCACCAAACATTTATGAACCATTCATTTTAATAAAATGTACATTCTATAATCAATATCTAATGGAAGAAATTTCATGATTTGTTGGATGATCTTTTTTTACATTTCATAAATATATGACTGTGATATTTTGAAATGGCTGATCTAGAAAATACTCTTTTCATTGATATGATTGAATTTACTTAAACAAATTATAACCGTAGTAACTTTAGTACTTATATATAAAGATTACATGTAAGATACAATACAAATTTTTAAGCATATTAGTAAATATGTACCTACATATATTTTTGAAAATATATTCAGTTCAATAGGTTATTTGATTTGGTCTGAATCGACTCAAAATCAGATCTATTACGATAGTATGACTGAGATTTTCCAAAATACACATGACTGGACTCAATCTGCAATTTATTTTCAATATGGATTAGGACACATGCCTTTCTGTGATAAAGAGGAAAGAGAAGTGTTAGAAAATGTGTACAACTTTTCCCTCTCTTTTCATCCTTTTCCTATCACTTAGTCTTACTAAACATTTTAAATCTTTTCCGTATTTCATTCCCCTCTTACCAGATATCATTCCCCTCTTACCAAATATGTCCCAAAGTGGTCAAGTATAATTGTGGTAAGTTAAGGGTAGGCAAATGAGGTGGGACAAAGAGATGGTTGTAAGCTGTGTTGACCATGGAAAATGATTTTGTAACGTAGCTAGACACCAGCACAACCCAACACTACTAAGAATTTGACAGAAATGACTCCAATAATCAACTCGAAACCACATCAACTCCAATGTATACGCCACACATATGACGTCTTAAGATGACCAAGATTGGTGAGCAACTCGTGAAATTCAAGGACAACATGACAAGAATTTATGGTAACAAACTATCCCTCAATTTGCTGACTAAGACACCAATCGGGTGTTAGTACCTCAAGATGATTTTGTCATCAAAGCATTTGGATCAAAAAACCAAGACAGTAAAGTTAACGAAAATAGCCTCCAGGGTCATACAAAATCACCTAACTTGAAAGAAAAGTGATCCAGGATCAACTAGTTGTATGATCAACAAGCCATCACCCTAGCAGTAAGGTGGTGGTTGGACGCAGACTGCAGGGAATGGGGTGTGCAACCCCGGACACTTTCACCACCACCAAACAAAGATCATGATAACTGGTGGACAAGGCGGCGCTCAGATCAAGTCATCACCAACAGGAGAAGAACCCATTCTTAGGGTTGTATTGTGTGCTCTTAGATGAGCAAGAACCATCTGACCCCTCCATCTCCACCTCCACCGCTCTCCATATCAAATCCCCTCCATCTCTAACTTTTATCTCCCCAAGGACGGGCAGATTTTGAAGTTGGGAGTGGAGGGTGGGTGGTACGTCATATCCACCACCTCAACTTTAACCTTGCCCTTTCTCATCCTCAAACACTTCTTTCTTCTTCTCCATCTTTTATTTGCATTTGTCTTGTTTTTCATTTTTTTTATTTTTTCTATGACTTGTGACCTTTACCTAGTAAATCACTTTGATGTATGTTAAAAATGGAAAATATACGAATGAATTGTCCCCTTTTCTTTTTGTCAAGGTAACCCATACAAAAAGAAGTTTTAAGGAATAAACATGTCTTGAACAGTTTTGGGCCCCCATGACAACAACTAAGCATTCTTTGCCCTTAGAAGTGATTGTAAGCAGATGGAGTCTAAAAAGTCAAGCCATATGTTCCTCCAACATGACTTGCAACAATATTTGTGAATATTCCTTTACGCTACATTAACTGAATTAGCTGATATTATATGATGATATGACTCCTATGCAATAATAAAATAGAGAAGCACAAGTCAGCCTCTTGCTCTTACTCTTCTTCCATCATCTCTTACCTCTTCTCCATTAAAAAAAGAGAAAAAAAATGAAATTCTCACCATTTGTCAAGCCCTAAGTCCGGGGTGGCATCCCCTCCATCAATACTCCTCCTATTTAATTCTTGTCTATAGATATGGCATGAATAAAAGGGGCCGATGAGCCCAAAAGAAAACATGCAGTCAACGTAGCCGTAAACAAATAAAAAGTCTTGAGTCCAATAGAGAAGAGATAAATAAAAAAATTGAATCCCAAATAAGGTCTCGAGTCGTATAGAGGAGAGATCATAGAATCAAGTTCATGCCATGTCTTTCTCCCCCTTTCATACAATTTTCAATACCTAGGGGACTTATCAAAAAGATTCTCTCCAAACAGCCAAATAGCCCTAACTTGTGCTTACTTCTATTTGTGTGGACATATCATGAGTATTATTGATATGTAAGTAGATCCTTGCAGGTTTCAGGGTCTAGCAATTTGAGGAACAAGATCCAGTTGAGGGATATCCAAGTGTGGATGTGCAACCCCCCAAGGATTAGGGACACTTGATCGTGATTTGTGGAAAGGGGGTCACAAAGTTTGCTCAGTTGGGAGAGGAAGTCCTGGATCCTAGTATCAATTGTTGTTTTCATTTTTGTTTTTCTTTACTTGGGATGAGCAACGGATTAAATCAGGGGTAGTTTGATGAGTGTATTTATACCCATTTTTACATGATGTTTTACTCACTTTTTAGGGGGTGCTTGTTTCTATTTCCTATTTTTAGCTTTATATTCACTCAATTATAATTATATTTTCCTTTTTTGAACTTTAATGGATTTATATATATATTATATGCAGAACCAGCCAAAATTGTAAGACAACACCCTGATGGACAATCAAGCCCTCACGATGCTACACCTGAAGGGAAGGAAGACCTAAAAGCTTTCCATTTGATCACCTTCCAACCACCTAGTCAAGTGAGTGGCTATGCCATTAGAGCCACTCTCTACCCAGAGTCTTCCAGATTCTCACGTCCTAATGTGCACTCTCACCATTTAGTTCATTCTGGTTCACACTATATTGGTCCGCCAGAGAACCAAATGTGAGGTCTAAATTGATTAACCCACGTGAGTCTCCTATTGGACCGAGTATGGTCCATGCAATCAGATGCCTTTGACCACAAGCATTCATCTTTAGGGTTTTGGAGTTTAGGAATGCATCTATCAAAGAGAACCCTTATCGTCCATTCAAGGGGGTTTTGATCAGTGATTAGAATCCACATTGTGCAACACAAACCCTAGCAAGGAGTGAGCAGGCAAATGACACAATAGAGAGATTAGTCTTCCTACACCAGGCGTCATGGCCTTCTTCATCATTCCCACTATCTCTTTGCTATTGTCCCTTGCCATAAATGAGTAGACGTTTGTGTTGGGGCATGGGGACTAGCCACGATAGCCCGTACTTTATCTTAGCTTGTATTTAAACTCAACAATATAGTTGCTAAATGAAGTATCATTTTTTTAATTCTTTGCCTTGCAAATTGGGGACTTGCTTTGCATATATGTTATAATCATGGATATGCAAGTTTTTCTGGGTGTGATTAGAACACCAGAATGATCTTATTGTCCCCCTGAGATGTCTGTAAGAGATAGTGAGCTGATTGGACTTTGATCCTCTACGTGTCGAGGATGGTCGGTCATAAGTAAGTGAGTTCAGTTGGGATAAACATGGAACTTCAGTGCCGAAGATGGTTGGTTCCAAGGGAGTGTAAGCCAAGCGACAATATGTATCTTGTGTGTGTGCAGTAGATAAACCTTCATTAGCAAAGATTGTCTAAGAGTTAATCTTGTTAGGATAATTATGCATGCATGGGTAACAAAAGCCCATGCCCTAGTGCTCTTTATTGTCTATTATTTACTTCTTTAATTTCTGTTGCTTTTGGAAACAATTTAGTTCAACCAATCTTTGAACTACTTAGTGATAAATATTACTGTTAATACTTTTGAATCTATATAACTACTTAAAAAGGTTGTTATTTGGGTTCGGCCCTAAAGTATATTGCAATAAGGCTTCTGATAATTAGTGTACTTCTTTTGGTTAAACCTAGAAGTTATTCTTTTAGGGTTTTGTTGGTGCGACATTTAGAGCCCCATCAGACATAAACAAAACCATCAAGCTAGAAGGCCTCCTCATGGATGTCAAGGCCTTTCATGCTTTCAAACACCCTAAACTCAAGTGTTTCCCTTCCTAGACTCAAAATAATGGTTCCTTCCTCTACATCGATCAAGACTCAGGATGTAGATAGGAACGGGTGGCTAAAGATGAGAGGATATCGAAGATCGTACTTGAGTTCCATGATCACAAAGTTGCACACGACATAGGCATCCTTGCCATCTTTCATGGAAACGTCCTCTATGATACCCATGGGATTTTTCATGGAGGATTCTTCTAGACGAATAGTCATGGTGATGGGGAGCATCTCAGTGAATCCCAATCCCTAGCATAAGTCATACATCAAGATGGAAATGCTAGCACCTAAATTTGCAATCCCCTTTTTGCAAGTATTATCACCAAGGTAGCAATCAATCCTAAAGGAACTGGGATCCTTTTGCTTCTTTGCCATTTTGTTGAGGATGATGTCAGAAGTTGTTCTTCCTAACTTTACTACCTTGTATTCCTCACTGGTGTACTTCTTGGTCAACAAAGTCTTCAGATAATTGGACCTAGATGGAATTGTAGAAATGACATCCAAGAAGGGGATGTCCACATTAAGATTCTTCAAAACTTCTTTTCTAATGAATATAGTGTCCAATCTTGTTTTATTAAAATGTACTTGGTAGGGAGGCCTTGGTTTGTAAACTGGCATTGCGGACTCAATAGAATCAACTTATGGCTCTACAACACTAGTAGCTTTACTTGTACCAACATCACCAATTGTGTCTTGTACATGTTCCTTATCAACCAACACATTACCATCATCATCATAATCATCAAAATCAATAGGAACAACGTCTAGTTTTATTAGAGGAGGAGGAGTAAACACATTTCCTTAATGTGTAGAAATAACTTTCAATTGCTCAAGATGCTTGGGATTGTTCTCACATTTCCAAGCAAAGGAACCTGTAGGGGGGTGTAGGGAGGTATATAGCTGGGCCATTTGAGAATCAATGGACTTATGGTAAGCTTGTTGATTGGAAATCATGATATGTTTGTTGGCGATCATGTATTGATCAGTGGTTGAAAACTTGTCATCTAGTGGAAAAAGAATGACTATGTTGTTTTATATGTGGCACTTGGTTTGATTCTAAAATTGTTTCCCTTGATTGTAGCCACCATTCTAAAATTGTCCCAATATTTACCTTGGTTCCTGAAGTTTTGTTGTTGATTGTATTGGAATTGGGGAGGGGCATGTCCTTGGTTGTTTACTAGAGAAGATTGTTGATGTGATGCATTTTGTGCTCCTGATGGATTTCCATACTGGAAACTAGGATGGTTTTGGGTTCTAGTAGCATTGGTCGGTAATGTTGCGGATAAAGTTGACATCCTCCATCTACCCTTCTTTTTATTGCACTCGGGCTTTGTTCACCGTCACATTATACAAAAGCTGGAAACTAAGAGTACAATAGTCATGGCCCTTGCACACCACGCATAAGAGGTTGGCAGACTTGACTTGTTGATGGAATTGTGGTGGATGTCCTCTTCTTTCATAAGCATTTATAGAGGACTTGAGTTTGTCTTTATTCTAATCAAGCTTCTTGAGGGATTCTTCTATAGATTTTAATTTTAAACTATCTTCAGCTTTGGCTACCTTGAGGTCACCTCCTTGTCCACTGTTGGAATGGGATCGTGATTAGTTTTTAGAATTATTTTTGACAACCTCACATGCATTGTCAATGTTCAGGAACATGAAGTTTCCTCTAGATGTGGAATCAAGGAACTTCTTGGTGTCATCATCAACACACCTATAAAATAATATCTAGCAGTTGAACCTGCAAGTCTTCGTGGCATGCACAATGCTGTAGGATATGCTTGAATCTTTTCCAAGCCTCAGCTTGGGACTCACCTAGGACCATGCTAAACTGTGCAATCTGGCCCCTGATTTGGTAATTCAGGGATGGAGGATAATACTTCTCTAAGAACTTAAACTGGAGACACTCCCATGTCACAGTGTTGTCTCTCTCCATATCCTTGCCTTGTTTTTCAAAGAGTACTTGAAGAGTAGGAGTTCAAGGTCATCTTCAGAGATGTCATGTTGCTTTTTCAATGCGCAAAGGTTAGAAAACTTTTGTAGGCGATCTTGACAATCATTGCCTCTATTGCCAGGGAAGGCCCTACTACATAGCTTGGTGATCTAGTGAGTGTGAATCTCAAACTAATACACAGTCATAGCTAGAAGCACCATAGGATGTGTGAATTAGTAGGATTAGGGATAGAGAAATCCTTTGGATGCTTCTTTCATTCTTCTTCAAGTATCTCTACCTCTCTAGATTAGTTCTCAGTGTCCATAGATACTCTTATTTCTTGGATAGGGGATTCTCTTTCAGAAGCTAAAGAGCCAGAGTCACCATGTGGATTATCTCTTCCGCACCCATCCTATTCTAGAAATCTCAGTTCATTATGTGAAAGGTTTTGTAAATCTCTAGAAAAATTCATAAGGTTTAGAGTGAAAACTTTGGGAACATCACATGCACCTTTGATACCTGAAAATTTAATTGGTTATGTCAAAATTTGAGGAAGGAGAATTTTAAGTAGATAAGAATGAATATCAATTAAACAAGAATATCCTCATTATTGAAAAAAGGGGATTGGAAAGCTATTTCATTGGCCTGATCATGATACCAAAATTTGATGTGAGTTTATTGCATACATAAAATCCTTAAAAAGAATTATGCATGATTTTAAAATATTTATTACAATTAAAACTAACTCACTCGCAAGTATATGGATCAACTGTAGTATAGAAAAGGTTGAATCCAAGAGACACATTTATAAGAAATCACCTTCAAAACTGATCCTAAAGAACAATATGTGAACATATTTGTTGAGGGTGATTATAGGTCAATGATTGGACTAAATGGTTGCAATGAAAGGGAAGAAATTAAATGATGGGTTGACATCAATATTAAAAGAACATTGTGACATTTAGATTTAATCACCGTCCCCTACGTACCTATACTTGTTGTTACAACTCAGTAATCTTGGCATAAAAATTAGGACCAAGTAGATCCACCTCCTTCTGGAAGGTGAACCACACCAGGACCAAATTCCACATGGGCTCGAGGTCTCATTATCCATGGTTCATCTATTCAGGCGTAATGTAGGATCCCTTTGGTGATCACATCCATTTGGGTCCTAATCCAAAGTTTCATGGTATCTACGCTCAGGGCTGTATCAAACATGCAAATTGAGAGATCATTTCAAGAAGCATACATAAATTGAATGAAGATCAATTTAATGTATTGAGGAAAATTGAGTTTGATAATAATTAAGGCATAGTACAAGGGATGTGGATACTCTTAATGCCCCAAAGAGAAGGTCAACTTGTTGATAGTCATGGAAAAAACATTGATACAACAAGAGAGAGGAGAGATTATGTCACTTATGGAAAAGAAAGAAGCAGTCAGAGGTCTCTAACTTTTTCAATCTACTCATCCACAACAAGTCCAAATAATTCCACTAGGATGGTTTCCTTTATCCTCTTCTCCTCCATCTCCTTACTCCCAAAATGTGAGCTAAACTCAAAGCAAATAGAATGGATGATAATTAGGTTGATCCTCCCTTTTTGCTACAAAATATCCTCCAGCCAATGGTTGTGTAATTTTTTTTCTATGTATTCCATGTTGATCGGGTGACCAGGAAGTCCATTCAATCAATCACCCACTTTGAGGAATGAGTGATTGACTTCTGGACGGATGACCAATGAGGTGGATCAGTCAATAATCATTCTGATAAGTCTTTTAGAGAATAAGTGGATTGGTTGATCCAAGGAGAGGATTGGTAAATCAAATGAATGCTTGAGGTTGATGTTGACTTATGGCTTTAGAGGCATATTTTATAGTTGGTGAACTAGCAAGGTGGATTGGTCAATCAACTTCGTCTTTGAAATGATTTGTTGTAGTTGGATCGACCAATCAAGAGGGTGTATCAGTCAATCATTTCATGTTGAAAATTCATCAAAGTTCTTATCAATTGGGATGATCTTCTGATTGGCTAATCAATAATGGACATCAATCGGCCTAATTTTTGGGTTGGAAGATGCTTTGGATAGGTAGGTTGGTTGCCCAATTAGGGAGTTTGATCACTTGATCAACATGGCTTCCTTGTGTTGCTTACCTCCAATTTTCTTTTGAATCCTTTCCAAATCTTGTCATGAGTTTGAGGAGGGAAATTCATCTTGCTCTTGAGTTAATGTGCATTTTCTTCTGCATAAGAGCAAGAAATCCAAACAAAATCATGATATTTAAGAAGAAGAACAAAAATGATGACAACTAAGCAAAACATGATGCAATTGATAAGTAAGATGACCAAAATTAATCTAAAATTCACAATGAAAAGGTAATAATTATTCATTCACCAAAAATCAACTACAACCTATGCATATGGTGGCAAGACGTATAGCTACCTCAAGTTAGGTAAATCACTAAGGGACAAAAAGGGAGTCAAAAATACTAGATCAACTCTAGTGATATCTTCATATTTAACAAAGTTCAACAACTATGATTAGGGGTGGTCACCTTTAAGAGGCATGAATGGATTTTAAAAATAGTTTAGGATTCACATCAATCCATATGCATGAAATTCAAGATGGGAAGGAAATAACTCAATAAATAAATTAAGACGTACCTCAATTTATTCAAACCTCCATAAATTGCTCAACCACAACAAGGATCTAAGAGGAAAAATCTATAAAGTAGCATAATTGTTTTATCAATTGGGTTGGAATCACCAAACCTTTTGTTAACTAGTATTATATTTCCCACCTAGTGCTATTACTGTTTCATATTTTCCCATAACATTGATGTCATATTTTAACCTAGGTTATGTATAATTCTACTACATATTCGATTCTTACATCACATTTTCTCTAGATTAGATGTTAAAATGTTATCTTCTCTTATATGTAATATAATTCTATTTGGTTACTAGGCTCAAAGATGTCCATTTCCAATATACCCTTACTAGTATTATCTAGGGTTTAAATCATATATACTTCTCTTACTTAGGTCTCAACTATTTACATTAACCTAATTAGGCATTATGAACATATGAATATAAGAACAGAATAATTTTTCATAAGTTCATCATATATTTCATTTACATGTATAGGTTTACCCATAGTCGAACACATTTCTCTTTCATATTTCCTCTATTAACTTTCATAATAATTTTGTATCAAGATACTTCTTAGATAGATATTTTCTCTTCAACTATAACACATACTTCTAGGGCTATAAATATTATAATATGAATGGAATTACCATTTAGGATGTGTTCCATTAGGATTTATTGGAACTACATAATTTTTGATCTGATTCACACATCTCTATTTTTTACATTATAAACATCAGAGATGTAGACCCAATTATTTACATTGATATAGTAACTAAGTTATATGTTTTAAATACTCTAATTGTAATCACTTCTTTTATTAAATATTTCAATATAATCATCTATCCTACATACTCTTTTAGTCAACCAATTTGTATATGTAATCATATTTATGTGTTATCCTAATCACCATTATCATTGGAATTGTTGTTTAAAATAATTTCTAAAGTGCCACATCCAGGAGAAGATCACTAAGCTATTGATTTCAAAGACTCATGGATTTCAAAGGGATCCGTGTTGAACTATAATTTGGGTGTGTTACACTAGTCGACTCATTTCATTAGTGCTCCTTCACTAGGACCATCGTCGTCCTTCTCCTCAAGGCATTGATAATACATTTTCCTGATTTAGCATCAGAGATGTATCTATATAATTGATTTTTTACATGTTTTTAGGGTCTGGCTAGTTCATGGTTGACATCAGAACAGTATGATGTTCTCCGATTGTGATAGACAGTGTTGACATAAGGGATTGGAGTGAGTTAGAAAGGGTTATGGATGAGTCAAGTTTCATCATTATGGCATGTTTCATCAGTTGTAGGTCATCAGAATGTTGGCAAGGTTATAGTCGATGGAGTCAATGGTCGGACATGGTTGAAGGCAGACATAGAGGGTGATTGGTGGCATGGTGGAGTCGAGAAGGCATCAAGGATTGAAGCATGCATGTTTATTCATCGATGAGGGAGGTCAGGGATAAGGAGTGGCTCTGTATTATAAGTTTCTTAATTGGAGAGGTTACTCAACAAGGAGGGAGGCGATACAAGTCATTGTGGAGGATGGTAGGTGGCTAAAAATCAACAATGTCTGGTGGGCGACTATATTATCAGTCTACTACCTGAATTGCACATCTTTTGACAAGTTGCACAAGGAGGAAGAAGCATGTCAAGGTTAGGGTATGGATCAGGGTGGTGGCATTTCATCTTCAGATATTCATTGGAGAGACATAGGGATAAGAAGTCATTGTGAAGTGGCAAAATTGATGAGACCAGTCTTCATACCATTGGTCATCGGCAGTGAAGGAGGTGAACTAGGGATCAAGCTACATCATAGGGTTCCTCATATTCCTTTCAAAGATCTTGTAGGTGGTGAATCTCATTGGGGAGATGACGTCTACTGGAGGATGGGTTCTAGGATTCTAGATCTTGTTGGGTAAGGCTTCGGTTAAGGATTTATAGGCTAGTGGTGCCTTAGTTTCATGGCTATGGAGTTGATAATATAGGATGGGTAGAAGGTTCTCTTACCTAAAAGGAAGTCAATTCATTAGGAGGAGTGGGGTCCAATTTACTAGGGGAAACGGAGTCATTGAGAGCTCTATAATGCCAGCGTCAATTGCATTACATGGAGGGGAAGCTCTAAGGTTTATGTGAGAGAGAGGGTATTACTTCATTTACTAAGATATCAAGCTAATAATTATAGTTAATATAATATTTACTAATTCATTTTGAACTTTTAAATGGAAAATTCAATTGCTATGATATTTTAACTATGGGTTTAGTTCCTAGTTGACTATATTCCAAAGATACTCATCATCATTTTTAGAATGGCATGTCTAATAAAATTATTCTCATAATTAATTCTAGTATCAATTTCTTACAATATGATTAATGTTTTACATTAATTTTGCATCAATAGTAGTCAACTTGAGAGTAATAGGTGGGTTTGAGGTCTAATCAAGGTAAAACATCAAATCAGATTAAATTATTTCATGTATGACAATTTATACTCAAAAGAGGGAATGGATTGCAAATACTATTCTAGGGAAGAACAATCTCTTATTTAAGAATAATCTTCTTTGGGGCTAAATAGTATCCAAGTATGATATAATTTTTCAAAATAGATTAATAAGACTTGAAATGAAGGACAACTTTGAATGTGGAATCAATATTAATGAAATCAAGAATCATAGCTCATCATAGATCCAGTACTCAAAATTTGAGTATGTTACAGTGATAGGTTGACATATTGACAGGCTGACAAGGTGGTAGGGTAATAGGGTGAGATGGCACTGGATGAAGTGGGAGAGGTGGTTTTGGGAATGCATAGCATGCGTGTGAGGAGGGTGTGAACTTCACCAAAATGTAATACTTTCAAGAATCGCAAGCATGTCTAACTCGTCCAACCGACGAAATTGAGGATTCGCTCAAAAATGGTGCTAGTGAACGATCATATAAGGAAGTCATCTGGTCTAATACAAGTGTATATGACTAGGTAAGAATGAGACCTTGTGGAGTCAAAATACAACTGATTGAGTAAAAAAAATACTTGATCGAATAGGTGTACAAAAAGACAAAACTTGATGGTGTACCCTGTCGAGAAACACATGTATCACATCTTACCAAATAGCAGCTACGTAGAGTAGGCATGGGCTCTCCAGAGTAGGCATGGGCTCCTCAAAGTAGTCGTCAAGATTGTAGCTCGATGGTGAAAGAACGGACTCTCCAGAGTAGGGACTTGGGTTCGATATCCTGGTTGTATGGCCTGAGCGATCATTGGTGTGTCACGCATGGTGGCCTATGCATGAGTTTAAACGTGCACCCAATGTGTGGGTAGTCAAGGGGATGCGGGGGTTTACATTGTCCTAGTGGGGTCACCAACGTGACTCTTCCTCGGAGGTAGTTCTCACATATCAAAAAGAACAGCAGATGCGCTCAACCGGCTGCAAATGTGAGCTGCAAATTGTATCCAACCATAAGAAAGTCGTATACCACTTACTGTAAAACACATTTGACCGAATACACTATAATTGCTGACCGAATAGTCAAACAATTTTTTGCGCGGCTCAGCATAATTTGATTCGATTCGAAGATGATTAACATGACAATCAATAATTATATCTTTTTTAGAGCCAATCGATAATTGTATCTATATTCAATTCATGCATCGAAATTGAATTTCCAAATGATAAATATTGAAGCATCGAAACAAAAACACGTTCGCTTTTAAAAATAAAATTTATTGTGATGAATCGAAATGATCAAGCTGTGAACTTGTGGTATGTGCGCGCATGTTTTATTTTGACAGAACCTAAGGATAATAGGTATTAAACACCCACGTTCATGTATGTGTGGTATTTGATCCTTAATCACAAATAGATGACTCTCTCTTACTTTGAAACAAGCATTACACGACTAGAATTGATCCAGAGAATGCAAAATACCTCAGAAAACAAGACAATACTAGCACTAAGAAATCCCACCAAACGTGCTTTTTTCTCTACCTAACAATGTATTATCTCCCATTTCTCGTCCATCCCAACCTACTACCTAGCTTATGACAACCTAAGGTAGCAATCCCATAGTTAGCGTTAGCTAACATGAAATTAATATAGTTTGGTTTTACGATTAGAGTATTCTAACATTTTTCTGGAAATTCATTTGAATTAGTCTTATTATTTAGATTGAGCCACCTCGTGTTGTTTGTAAGTTAGTGTGTGATTTCACTGGAATTGAACTCAAGACCATTTTGGTTCTGTGCAGTTGCACCACACATTAAGAATTAGAAAACAGGAAACAAAAAACATGAAATTGGACTGCATGTCTATTGCTTGATCGAACGTATCCGGAGTTCAACAACTTCGTTAGTTCTTATTTGGTTTGACGTACCAGGTTATTTTTTGCACATGTGGTGTTGCATAGAACAATAGAATTTCAACTGCGTCCTATTTCTATCTGGTTGGTTTTCCCATAATTTGTATAGAGTCGAAGCACACCCCGTAGTTGAATTTCCACTGATGTGTTAGATCTAAGTGCAAACTCTCGGTATGAAAAATATTAAGTAGTTGCACCAGTGCGAGCTGATTTTCAATCCAGTCAAACCTGCCCTTAGACGCAGTCAGACAACTATGAATGCGAAAAAAATATTACCATCAAATCTCACTTGTAAAATTTGAGTTTTGTTCTTGATCCCACTCTGAGGCAGGGTAGCAGTGTTGCACGAGTTTGAATGGTTTTGAGATGCTGCTGGAACTAACGTGGCCTCTGGAATCTGTTCAGTCCAATTTTGCCAAACATAGCATGGATCATAATTGATTGACATCTATTCTATGTGACATAAAAAGACGCTCTAAAATCTCATTCATTATGTTCCCAAATAGAGGCACAGAAGGTTCCGTTGTCTGATCCTCTAGATGGATGTTCATAGAATGATCGATCGGGCAATTTGGAGCTTTGATTGGGGTTCTCTCACTTTTTTAGGCAGGAGTAAGTATAGGAGGTGAGCTATACATGTTGATTGTATAAGGGTACAAACCACGATGAAAAAGCGTAAACATAAAAGAGTATACCAGAGTATCACTGAGGCGTGCAAGATGCACTGTCCTTAAGAGTATCTCCGCGGTACTCGACGGCGAACGTCTGTGCAGTAGTCTCCTGCGCGGTACTCTCTCAAGATCCAACAACATGTGTTGACGTGAAGCGTGCACACACAGTCACGGTGACGGACGAAAGGTAAATGATTGTTCTTCCAGTGAACAGACTGCAGGCGGAGGAGAAGAGAGGAAGAAAAAACGAGAGAAGTTTTTTGTCTGTACCGAACGATAGCGGAAAATAAACATAAATAACCAGGAAAGGAAGCGTGAAAGGATGCGTTCGGTTGCAAAACGCGGTGCGGTTTGGAACTGCCAAACGAACATGTGCATTGCAGCGGCCCAGGTTAAAAAATGGTTTAATGAACCGAAGGGAAAAACCAAGCCGGGCCCGCGTCCGCACAAGGGGCTCCGGGTGGCCGGATTTGCACCCCCTGCGCGCGGGATGTGACGTGCGCTGACGCGCCCGATTAAAGGGTTTCCAGACCGGGCCGGCCCAAATCCCATTGGCAAGGCCCACCATGCGCGTGCGTAGGACCTATTCCCTTTCATTCCTCAATTGTACTATGGACAAGGGTCCATATATAAGGAGGATGGACGTCTCCAACACAAGCAATATGGGACTAAACCTTTTGCCTTTTTGGTTTGAAATATAACAAAGAAGTATAACAATCCCCCACTATTTCAAAACAAACAATATAAAAACTGAGTTGACCTCTGGAAGAACTTAAACAAATGACATGCATAAGCTTGGGTAGAACTGAGTTCTTTGAACTAAAGCATAGAGTAGATGTACGTAATATGTAGAAGATTGGTGGAACTATGTTCTTGAACCAATTCCTCCTTTGTCTGATTAGTGGTACATTACTCACATGACATTCATAAAATCAATTACCTTTCTTACGGATTGGCGCCTTTAGGCCATGCGCCTACTGGGAAAATTCATGAATGCTCTAGAGATCTGCCCAAATCTCAACAGGAGCGGCCCCACTCCACACTCATATAGTTGGACTTTCATCAAGCATATATTGCAATATATACACCACCATTAATGGCTATGAGATCCATTAAGAATTATATTCAACTGAATCACTGTAAATTGTTGTTTACATCATAAGAATGAGATAAATTTATTACAACACATTGAGTCCTCTAGTGACTTAGTTTTTCCCATTGAACCTTCTTCCCGGGATCACCATTCATGAAGGTTGAGTGTCCATCACTTCGACTTCTGGTATGGGCATAGTCCCATTCTCCTCGATGTATCGCTCACTAGTCATTGACTTAATGGCTTTGTCAGAGGATCGACCAAGTTTAATTCTGACTTAACATAATCCATTGAGATTATGCTATCACATACAAACTGCCTCACAATATTGTGACGTAGACGAATATGTCTACTTTTCCCATTATAAACTTTGTTTTTAGCTCTTGCTATGGCAGCTTGATTATCACAGTGTATAAACACTGGTGGAGAAGGTTTCTCCCAAATGGGAAGATCCATTAGAACATGTCTTAGCCATTCGGCTTCAGTCCCAGCCTTTGCTAAGGCAATAAACTCAGATTCCATAATGGAACGAGCTATACATGTTTGCTTGGAGGATTTCCAAGACACAGCACCTCCACCCATAGTGAAGATGTAACCACTTGTAGATTTCAATTCATCTGAATTAGAAATCTAATTGGCATCACAATATCCTTCTAGCACAGTTGGAGATCCACAAAAAATTAATCCATGATTAATTGTGCCTTTAAGGTATCTTAAAACCCTATGTAGAGCATCCCAATGATCCTTATTAGGATTTTGAGTATATCTACTTAATATCCCCACTGCATATGCTAGATCTGGACGAGTACAGTTCATTAAGTACATCAGGCTTCCAATTACTTGTCCATATTTGACTTGTTGAACACTATTACTTTTATTTTTCTTGAGATTGCAATTAGAATTAAAAGGTGTACTTACCGGCTTATAATCAAACATTGAAAACTTATTGGGAATTTTCTCAACATAGTGTTCTTGGGATAGCATGATGCAATCATCATTTTTAATAAGTTTAATTCCTAAAATTACATCTGCCTCACCCATATCTTTCATGTCAAAATTAGAAGCCAAGAAGCCTTTTGTACTATTTATTATATCAATATTAGTGCCAAAAATAAGCATGTCATCTACATAGAGACATATTATAACACAACCTTGGTTATCGACTTTAGAATATATACATTTGTCTCCTTCATTTATATGGAATCCATATGATACAACGACCTTATCAAATTTCTCATGCCACTGTTTAGGTGCTTGTTTCAAACCATAGAGAGATTTGATTAGTCTGCATACCATATGTTCTTTTCTCAAAACTACATACCCTTCAGGTTGATCCATATAAATTTCCTCATCTAAATCTCCATTCAAGAAATCAGTTTTCACATCCATTTGGTGTATAATTAATTTCTTAATAGATGCCAAAGCAATTAAAATCCTAATTGAAGAGATTCTAGTAACAGGAGCAAAGGTATCAAAATAGTCAATATCCTTTTGTTGTTTATATCCCTTGGCAACCAAACGAGCTTTGTATTTATCTACAGTCCCATCTGTTTTCAATTTTCTTTTAAATATCCATTTACATCCTATGGGTTTAATACCTGGTGGAAGATCGACTAATTCCCATGTATGATTAGATAATATAGATTCAATCTCACTATTAATTGCTTCCTTCCATAAAGAGGAATCAGTTGAATTAATAGCTTCATTGTAAGATTGAGGATCATTATCCACTATAAAGGAATGGAAATCATCACCAATATTCTTTTCCTTCCTCATCCTAGTGGATCTTCTAGGTTCTATATCATCCGATTCTAAAACATCATTAGAATTGGATGTACTTGGGATATTCTCTAAAATTTCATTTGAAGGATTAGCTAAGTTTTCTAAGGGAGTTTTCATAGGAAAAAATATGCTCAAAAAATTCAGCATTTTTAGATTCAACAATTGTATTAGGTTCTACAAGATTGTTGCCACTTCTAATAACCAAGAATCTATATGCAACACTATTCTGAGCATAACCTATAAAAACACCATCTAGGGTTCCAGATCCCAATTTTCGTTTCTTAGGCTCAATTAATAAGACTTTAGCTAGACACCCCCACACTTTGAGGTATTTCAAATTAGGAGGATATCCTTTCCATAATTCATATGGAGTCTTATTTGTCTTCCTACTAGGGATGTGATTTTGAAGAAAACAAGATGACAAAATCACTTCCCCCCACAAGTTGTTGGGTGTTCCTGAATTGATTAAAATAGAATTCATCATCTCCTTTAGAGTTCTATTTTTACATTCAGCAATACCATTTGATTGAGGCGAATATGGAGGTGTGTATTCATGTATAATACCATGGTTCACACAAAATTCATTAAAGGGAGAACAATCATATTCACCACCCCTATCTGAGCGAAGACATATTATTTTCTTATTGAGTTGATTTTCTACTTCTGTTTTATAATTAACAAACATTCCAAAGGCTTCATCCTTTGAATGTAGTAAATATAATTTTGTATATCGTGAGAAATCATCTACAAAAATAATGTAGAAACGTTTCCCACCTCTAGATAGATTTCCTTTTAAATCTCCAAGATCAGTGTGAATTAAATCGAGCAATTCAGAATTTCTATGTGAAATTTGAAGACACGGTTTCTTGGTAGATTTAGTTTCAGCACATATTTGACATTTATTATTTAAATTAACAACACCATCAATATCCTTTAGTAAACCTAAAGTTTTCATGCGTTGTAAATATATAAAATTAACATGTCCTAATCTACTGTGCCATACATCAAAAGAATCAACGATATAAGCAGAAGGACTTATTTCATTAGCAGAAGAGTTTGGTACATTCAACAGAAAGAGACCATTTGAGCAGTAACCCATGCCTAAGTAGTCCCCAGACTTGGTGAGAATGACCTTGTTTGACTCAAAGGACACTTTCACCCCAAACTTAACAAGTTGAGAAATAGAAATTAAATTAACACAGATATCTGGGACAAACAACACATCTTTGATCAGCAGAATTTTTCCAAAAGTCATCTTGATCATGACATTGCCCTTTCCAGTCACAGGAGAAGCAATTGAGTTTCCCATGACAACCCGATGTTCCTCCTGTCCTACTTTAGTGTAGGTCACAAAGGCATCTCTGTTGCCACTGATGTGGTGACTAGCCCCCGAGTCAATGATCCAATCATTCTGGTGGAATGATCCCATGCTGATAATGTTGACAAATGCCACAAATACGTCCTCAGTAACAAGGTTGGTTGAATGTTCCTTCGAATCCACTGCTTGTTTCTTCCTATGCCTGCATTTAGGAGAAGTATGACCATGTTTGCCACAAACATAGCAAAAAACATTCTTTTTATTAATATCTTTGTTTCCTTTATATTTATTCTTATTTCCTTTCCCTTTCTTATTTTTCCACTTATTTTTAGACTGATCAGTAGAAACTTTATTTTCTTTAACTTCATTATTAACAAAGTTAGTAGTACATGACAACTTTTTATTCAGTTCAGATTTTTCTCTAGTACGGTTTTGACCTTCAACTCAGATATGTATTATTACATCATCCAGTGACATTGTCTTTCTTTTGTACTTTAAATTGTTCTTGTAATGTTTCCAAGAACCAGGCAATTTTTCAATTAAAGAACCCACAACGAAAGACTCAGGAAGATCAATTTTTTTCATTTTTCAAATCATCAAGTAAAATTTGAAATTCATGAATTTGAGTTGTTATATCTTTATCTTCAGTCATATGAAAATTTAGAAAATTCACAACAGTAAATTTTTGGGTAGAAGCCTCTTCCAGAATATATTTTTTATTCAGACTTTCCCAAATTTCGGATGCAGTTTTAATTGGAAAGTATGCGTCAAACAGTTGGTTAGACAATGTACTTAGAATCACATGTCGATAAATGCGATTTGCTTTTTCCCAATCAACAGAATCATTTTCAGGTTTGGGTTCAGTTAAAGCAAATAAGACATTAGAAACTTCTAAAGCAGTAATATTTTTTTCTTGCCAATGTCTATATTGTTGTCCATTAAACTGTTCAATTTTCATAACATCAGGGATTGGTGTTTGCGAAATAGTAGAAACAGTGATGATTTGGTTGTTATTATTTGATGGCGTCACAGGCGTAAAGGGGGTTTCAAAACCTTCAATATTAGTCCCCATCAGAGAAACAAGATACTCTTAAGATTGTTGATCGTATAAGGGTACAAACCACGATGAAAAGGTGTAAACATAAAAGAGTATACCAGCGTATCGCTGAGGCGTGCGAGATGCACTGTCCTTAAGAGTATCTCCACGGTACTCAACGGCGAACGTCTGTGCAGTAGTCTCCTACGCGATATTCTCCCAGGATCCAACAGCGTGTGTCGACGTGAAGCGTGCACACACAGTCATGGCGACGGACGAAAGGTAAACGATCGTTCTTCCAGTGGGTAGACTGCAGGTGGAGGAGAAGAGATGAAGAAGAAACGAGATAAGTTTTTCGTCTGTACCGAACGATAGCGGAAAACAAACATAAATAACCAGGAAAGGAAGCGTGAAAGGATGCGTTCAGTTGCAAAATGCAGTGCAATTTGGGACTGCCAAACGAACATGTGCATTGCAACGGCCCAGGTTAAAAAATGGTTCAATGAACCGAAGGGCAAAATCAAGCCGGGGCCGCGCCCGCACAAGGGGCTCCAGGAGGCCGGATTTGCACCCCCCTGCATGCGGGATGCGACGTGCGCCGACGCGCCCGATTAAAGGGTTTCCGGACCGGGCCGGCCCAAACTCCATTGGCAAGGCCCACCATGCGTGTGTGTAGGGCCTATTCCTTTTCATTCCTCAATTGTATGATGGACAAGGGTCCATATATAAGGAGGAGGGAAGTCTCCAACATAAGCAATATGGGACTAAACCTTTTGCCTTTTTGGTTTGAAATACAACAAAGAAGTATAACAATACACATTTCCTAACCTGGTCATTATGATATTCAATTATTCTGACTACTCCAGATGCTTGGGTTTATTTTCTAGCTGGCCAGCGATTGTGCCCACTGGGGGATGCTGGCTAGCTGTTAAATGGGCGATGTGAGATTCCAACACCCTTTGATTTGTTGTGGCATTGGTGAGTTGGGTCTGATATGATGCCATCATTTCCTGGAGTGTCTTCATTGGGTCCTCCACTGATGTAGCTTCAATTTGCAACGGTGGGGCTTGATTTGGTTTTTGATATTACTGCCTCTTTTGGAAATTATGTCTAGAAAATTTGGACCTAAAATTTCCATGGTTACGTGGGCCATTATAACTCATTGGTTCTCTACCATGGACGGGTGGCATCGAGGTATGGTTGTGATTTCTGGCTCCAACGGGGTTCCTGTATTGAAACCAGGATGACTTTGATTTTGGTTTGGATTATACTACCCTTACCCTGGGATATTGGTGGATTGATTTCATGTCTTTGACCTGAGTAACTATGTACTATTGCTCGGCTTGGTGCTTGTGGAACACAACATATGGTTGTTGATAATGGATTGTGTTGTGATCCACTGTATGATAAAATTCACATGAGGGTGCAATGGTTTTTACTTGGGGCGTCTGGCTCTTCCTTTCATATGTGCTGAAGGATTTTTCAAGATTATCCTTCTGGAGAGAGAGATTTCAATAATTCAGAGATAGATTTAAGTTTTGAGCGATCCTCCAGCATAGTCTATTCCTGAGAGTCTTGTTCAATGAGTCTGATTTTCTACTGCAAGGTTGATTATCTTGTGTTTTTGAAGCTTTGTGGCATGAAATTTCCATTGGAGGAAGAATCAAGGAACTTCTTTATCTCTTCGTCTACTCCTCGGTAGAAGAATTCAATGATCTAGTTCTCAGGGATGTCGTGGTGCGGGAACTTGCGTAATAGTTCATTGAATTGTTCCTGTGCTTCATACATGGATTCCTCGAACACTTGATTGAATCTTGTAATTTGTCCTCAAATTGAGTATGTCATCAAAGGATGGTAGAATTTCTCTAATTTTTTTTTCTAAAACTTCTCATGTAGTGATCGGGTCCCTTCGAAGAGTGCTATACCATGCTCTAGCTTTATCTGTCAAAGAATATTTGAAAAGTTGCAGTGGCATGGAGTCATTAGTGGCTCTAGGTGTCTTCATCATCAAGCAAAGGTTGATGAATTTAAGAAGATGTTCCAGACAATCATCTGCAACCCTTCCTGTAAAGGGGGAGTTTTGCAATAGCCTGACCCATTGGTCTATGATCTTAATCGGGTAGCCCTTAGGGATGAAGAAATCCCATAATTCTTTTGCACTCTCTACATCTTGGGTGGCTGCTAGGCTAGTCTTGAATTCAACTTCCATCAATTCTCTGTCTTTTGTAGTGAGCAATTCTTGGTGGGCTGTAATAACTGCGTCGGTGCATGCTTGGATAGCTACTTCTACAGTTGCCACATCCATAATGGTCTTCTCCTTACAAAGTTTTTTGAGGGTTTTCTCAATTTTAGGATTGAATAGAAATTTTGAGTCAAGACTTTTGGATCTTCACATAGACTAGGAGTACTTGAGAAGAGAACAAAATGATCGTGAGTGGTGTGTCTAATTCTAGAAGATTTTCAATATTATAAAGAAACATAAATAAACAAAAAGAAAACCCTAAGTACGCTTATACTTTCAAAAATATTCAACTATCGTTGTCCCCGACAACGACGCAAATGTTTGATGGGGCTCCAAATGCCGCATCAAGAAAAACCCTAAAACAATAACTTCTAGGTTTAACTAAAAGTAGTGCACTAATTTCCCAATCCATACAAGTAGAAGCCTTATTGCACTATACTTTAGGATCGAACCCAAAGGACAAGCTTTTTAAGTAGTTATATAGATTCATAAATATTAAGAGTAATATTTATCACCAAATAGTTGAAATTTTGGTTACACTAAATTGTTGGCAAAAGAAATAGAGATTAAAGAAGTAAATAACATATAATTAAGAGCACCAAAGCATGAGGTTTCTCTACTCGAGCCTGCGTAATTATCCTAACAAGATCTAACTCTCCAATAATCATTGCTAAATCAAGGCTTAGCTGCTATACCCTCAGGGGATATAGGTCATCACTTGGTGTGCAGTTGTGACACTATTGTAGGGGATGACCTATCTAAGTGTTGTGATTGGCTAGGGAAGATCTAAACACTTGATTTACATGATATCTAAGTACTTGTACATTATATACTTGTACAAGTTTTTACATTTGATTACAATCATGAAATTTACACATTGTAAGCTTTTAGATCTTCCAAAGTTGTGTCATCCACCTAGTTCCTGCAACACTCAAATAGCATGTTAGATCCACAGGAATGAAATGTTTGTCATCATCAAAACAAAGAGATTATAATAATGTCCAATTTAGCCAACAAAGCATACATATCATACATTCCCATCTTGGCACATTCGAACTGAACACCCCTTTAGAAAACATAATGATCCAATACATTAGTGGAACCCAAAATAGCAAGGATCATTATTGAGTCAATCAAACCAAAATGAGGTGACTATTTTATACCATATAGAGACTTGTGAAGATGACACACTACACCAAACTCTTCATGAAAAACAAACTTTGGTGGTTGTTCGATACAAATATCCTCATCAAGGTCACCATGTAGGAACACATTCTTAATATTGTGATGATGTAAAGTCCATGAATGCATGGTATCTAGAGATAGGAATATATGAATAGACACCATATAACTATAGGAGAGAAATTATTTGAATAATAATCCCCATAAACAAGAGTGTAGTCCTAGTAAATGTGCCTTAAGCCTATCAACTAATCCCTTTCCACAAAGTTGACATTGAAAACTCAGCAACATCCAACCATAGACTTACCTGGTGAACACTTCTCATCCATAGTATCATTTCCATCCTAGGTGATACAAGGCAATTTATATATACAAGGATATAGAGATAGAGGACATGGATGATAAAGTTCATCATATGAGGGTGAGTCATGAGATTATATCATCTATCTATCATTACATTGCTGTTTGGAAGTGGAAATCCACTTTAATAATAAATTGTGTACTCTATATTTGTATAATTTCAGAGAATATTGTAGTCGCTATTTCACACATTTCACCTCCACCCATTGCAACATCTACTAGTCATCTATAAAGTCTAGAAGAAAAGTTCAATGTTCCATCCTCATGATTTTGTTGATTGTGGTCTTCTAGGAGTGTAGGACTAGGACTAGGGCATCCTATAAGGACATATTAATGAGGCAATAGTCTTATATGGCCACTTTGAGGCATTTGAATTAAAGTGATAAAGCATCCTATTCATGCACTTGAAAAAAGAGGGGATTATGTCCCCCTATCAAGAACATATTATAAATCTCTCCTCTAACAGATTGATAGTGATAAGGAGAAGGATAAGAGCTTGATCAGGGTAGATCAATGGATGTAGGATGGATATATGGCTCCTTTTAGATTCCCAATTCTATAGTATGCTACTATAGCATTGTGAGAAAATGCAGAAGAACAAGAAGATTGACTTCTCCCTTGGGTACCCATGGATGCAGATCTTGATGACTCTATTCGATTTTCAACCCTTATTCTTTTTAACCATGTATTCTGAAGAAGATGTGGCATTAACTTCATAGTCTATATCATGTATCATGTAACGTTTACAAATAGGTCCCTAACCTTAACACATAAGACCCAAAAAAATACATATAATCCCTTACAATTTAATAGTATTATTGTTTTGAAGATCATTATCCTATAAATGTTTTTGGGTTAATTTTTCAATCTGCCTATGAGTCTTGAGAAAAAAACATTATCCCATTCCAAATTTTAGCTTTCATTTGATGTTAGTGACTGGTCTTGACATTGGGATAAATTTCTTTCCACTATAGTCCTATGCCCCCTCCTTTTTTCTAACACTTACAAGACGTATGGATTCATGACATTGAGATAAATTTCCTAGCACCAAAGCCCCATGCCCCCCTTTCTTACACTTACAGGTCGCATGCATTCAGTAAATCCACAAACTCTCACACTACTTTTTATGATTTATTTGCATTCACATTGCTCTTCATAACAAGTTATAGCTATGTGATCTCTCACCAACACAAAGTTTGGAGAGAATGAACTATGTCATGCTATATGCAGCTTCATAGTTTTTGGTTAATAGTTTCATTGTTTTCCATATGGTTTGACTTTTCCAACCTCCATTACTCAATTTAGAGCACCATCAACATGTGTTTTATATTTTCTCTCTTTGAATTTTTCAATATATAGCTTACATGCTTTATTGATATGCATGTATTTAGAAATCTTCTATTGATATCACTTCCCCTTAATATTAAATTTTGCCATTCATTATAACCTTATATTTCTGTATTGCTTTCCATACTTCTCATTTTATAATTCTTGTAGTCCGTGGTTTCTTCCCTTTTTATTTGTATGTAATCTTAATGTGGTTAGATTTTTTTTCTCTACACTCTCTTTGTCCCATCTTTCCCCATAATATCTAATTGTGTGGTAGGGTTTGTATCTTCTTCTAAATGTCTATCTAATCCTATAAAGGATATACTTCCTATAGTTTCACATCGGTGGTCTATGTGGCAGCTATTGATAATGTAATATATATATATATATATATATATATATATATATATATATATATCCCTTCCTACACGTACACCAAATACTAAAAGAGATCCATGACTGCTCTTTTTTGTGACTTAAAGCTTTTGTAGATACTCCATTGTATTTTTATTTGGCATTAATTTAAGTAGGGTTGTAAATGTACATGGGTATACCCACATACCTAGAAACCCATACAATTTATACACGGTATCGGTATAAATTTTTATAAATGTATAACCAGTTACCCTTATATCCCCATATCCACCTTTCACTGAGTATTGTTATGGTTATGTATGTACCCATATACCCATTTATTACATTCTTAACATAAATATGTTCTCATATAATGTAATGAAGCATATTATAACACTCACATATGGCTAGTATAGGTACCTTAGATTACTAAACATTTATATTTAGTTGCAATGGTTCATATTGTAGCACTAAAACCTAGTAAACATAAGTACCTTAAATAGTAAAATAAACAAATTTATTGAACCTCAAGCACTTTCGTAGCCACACATGCACATTTCATCAAATTAAGAAGGACATAAATTCATTATTTCATTTTGTTGCTCCTTCCTCATTGTCTTGAATGATATTTCTCTATAACAAGTTTTAGAGATATGTTACAGATTGTTGGCTTCACTTTTTCTCACAATCTGAAGGCAAGCCAACACACTTCTCAAGGGCAATGTTAAGTGTCTAATTCCTTCAATAATATAGTCAAACTATGTAATATTCACCAATAGACACAACAATTAATATTTTGTTTTGTATTTTCATTTAGATGTATCAACATGCTAATATTGGTTGTCCATTTTAAGGTGAGATATTATTTATTTATCAATTACTATATTTGCACAAAAAATAATATATTTGACACCATAATTAACCAATATCACCCAATTAAAGTGGTATTTTTTGTATCTTTAAAATTTGTCCTAATTTATTTAGCAAGTGTATCCATAATTGTGTACCCAATTATATGTCCATATACCTTGCGGTTATGTGGATATGGGTATGGTACATGTATAACTTTTGAAAAAGTGGGTGTATATCCATACCCATATCCTCTTAACTAAATGATTATGATTATGATTATGGATATGACCATAACCTCACCATGACCAACCCATTTACGACGCTAATTTTAAGCTTTCTATCTATTGCTTCATCCTCCTCTTGAGTTTCTTTTCTTTGTCTTATTCTCCTATAGTCTCGAACTCAATATTATATTGGTTTGAAAGGAATTTTTCTATCTTTTGTTGTTGAATTATCATATTTGGATTGATCTTTGTCACTCCAGTGGGGTTTAGGAAACCTATTCACATTTCCTACCTTGCATTTTACTATGTTATTTGTCTAATTGTTTGATATGATTTATCCCATTGTGCGACTCCTCTCACTTAATTAGTCCCCTTTTAATCCTTAATCCAATTCATGTCTTAATGGTCCTCCAACATTGTCCACATCTGCCTCTTCCATGCACTGTTAGGGCTACTTTTCTACCGGCGGTTGGTTGGGGTATATATATATACATATATGTATATGTATATGAATATGTATATGAATATGTATATGTATATATATGGGTATATCTTCTCTACCCGTGCGGGTGACTTAGATTCGCTACCCGCGCATCGGTTTTGTAATAGGAAGGCATGCATTTGTAATGAGACGGTCTAAATTGTAATAGATAGACTCATTTCGTAAATACAATGTGATGTTTGTATTCTCCGTCTGGAAACAGTAAAATATATATTTATGACTATAACACATTGTAGTATAAAACAGTCTTTGTATTACAATTTTGGTCGTCTCGTTACAAATTTGGACCATCTCATTACAAATACATGCCTTCCTATTACAAAATCGATGCACGAGTAGCGAATCTTATTTACCCGCATGGGTAGCGAAGATATATATATATATATATATATATATATATATATATATATATATATATATATATATATATATATATATATATATATATTGATGTTCATTCGCTACCCGCACAGGTAGCTAGATTTTCGCTACCCGCTGGAGTAACTCGGGGTTAAAAGAGTAACTATATGGTACACTGGAGTAACTCTTCTGAATCAAAAGAGTAACTGTATTGATATATAGAGTAACTCTGAGAGCAAAAGAGTAACTGCACAGAAAATATACAGTCAGTAAATATATGGACGGTTTTTTTTGATTGGGGGGGGGCAAATGATATTATTTTTGGATCAAATTTTTTGGAGAGCTAGATAAAATGCTCCTCTACAATTGTGAAAAAAAAATAAAAAAATATCAAGAAGTGTGTGCGGGTAGCTACCTGCACGGGTATTAAAGATGAGCCATATATATATATATATATATATATATATATATATATATATATATATATATATAATATGTGTATATATATGTATATATATGTGTCTATATATATATGTGTGTGTGTGTGTGTGTATATATGTATATATATGTATATGTATGTATATGTGTGTATATCTATGTGTATATATATGTAGAATCTTGTGGACTTTATTTTGTTTTCTTTTCTTTTCTTTATTTTGTTTTATTTTGTGACAATCCACTAGACTAGTCTAGCTCTATACTTTTATCGACTATCGGTTTGACTTAACTGGCTTAAGAGCAAGATCTTAACCGTCCTAAGCATCCCCACGTCCCTGTATTTGACCCCATATATCTACTTCAGCCCCGTAATAAAGTTGTGGGGGTCCTTGAAGGTTTCAGGTTATACATTTAAAGTTCGATCGTTGTCCTCCTCTCCAGGACGATCAACTTTTTGGTGCTGTTTTCGGAGACATGTTTTTCCACTTTTACACGCCTAAAGGATTTTATTCTGTCATCCATAAGTTTGTATATATATGCATAATTCTTATTTGGTTTTACATACTTGTTCATATATAATGAATAGCTTATCTTTTCTTTTTCTTATACTTTTTTCAGCGATGGACCTTGCTTCAACATGGCAGGTCATCTTGTCCATTTGTCCTCTCGAGTTTTTCCACAATTTTGACTATTGGAAAATAATTGAAGGTTGTGCTCTACAACTAGTCGAACTACACTCACCTCCACCATCATCATATGTTGAAATTCCAACAAAGGAGATGGTTGATCAGCCCTCGACTTCCACATTATCATGGGATCAATACCATTGTTAGAAATCATACCCGAATTTGCAGAAGATTCCATGGCTAGTCGTACGTTGGCAGTGATACAACACAGACTGTCCGGTGACAGAGCATCATGGACTGGATGGAGACGGAAATGACGAAAGCATAGATGCAGTGAACAGGAAGCGGAAGGGAAAATCAACAAACGAATAAAGTACATTCACTAGATCGGGCGTTCTGATTTCTCTCCCCCAGTGAGACTACGAAGGGATGGAATCATTTTGCCGTAAGTCTCATGGAAAGAGGACCAGTCCCAATATATAAGATTATCCTAATGCCTCTCTAACCATCATGAAGAGGCATGGAAGTTATGGGAATCCTCCCATACCCCAATGGATGCATCCTTTCAAAAATTACATTAATATTATGTATATAGTTTTATTTTGGGCCACACTACAAAGGAATATTTAATATTTTTCCCACATGGCCCAAAATGTGATGGCAATAACATGAACAGTTTGCCATCGATACTCAACACATATAATTCCATATATGAGATTAGATATGAGTCATAGCGGTTGGTACCTAATTAATTTGTACTTCCTTCTATGTACTACAATATCTACATATCTTATGTGTAGTGGTATAAACTTTATGAATAGATTGACCTCAAATCTATTCTCTGGTCCAACTTTTTGTCAAAAACTAACATACTGTTATAACTAGTATTGAAACAGAAATAGTAAGTCCAATATGTGATCACACATTAAATAGTACATTGTCAAATCACATTAATCATTACACATCAAATGGCTTTCTCAGACCCATATTCTTTACATGAGATGTATACAACCCTAGAGCTAGCCCTTTTGTAAGAGAATCTGAAATCATATATTGTGTACCAATGTGATCAATCACTATCATCTTGTTGTCAACTCGCTCATTAACTACAAATAGTTTTATGTCTAGATGTCTGCATGCAGTGGTGCTCTTATCATTATTAGCAAAAGTGACTGCAGCTTCGTTATCACAGTATATTTATATTGGCTTATGAATTGTATCCACAACTTTAAGATCTTGTATCATATTATTAAGCCATATTGCATGTGATGATGTTTCATGGCAAGCTATAAGTTCAGCTTCCATGGTAAATGAAGCTGTAGTCTTTTGCTTGATACTCCTCCATGATACTGCACCACCAGCTAGTAGAAAGAGATAGCCCATTGTAGACTTCCTACTATCTAGACAACCAACAAAATCTACATCTGAATATCCCATAACCTCAAGGTGGTTTGTCCTTCTATATGTAAGCATGTAGTCCTTTGTCCCTTACAGGTAGCGCATCACCTTCTTCACAGTTCTCCAATGGTCAATACCTGGGTTACTTTGGTAATGACCAAGCATTCTAGTAGAAAAAGCAATGTCAAGTCGTGTGCATATTTGAAGATACTGTAAGCTCCCAACTGCAGATGCGTACGATATTTTTCTCATCTCATTCCTTTCAATATCATTAATAGGATACTGCTTGGAGTTAAATTTATCTCCTTTAACTATGGGTGAAAGTCTAGGAGAACAATTTTTCATTCCATACTTCTCTAAAACTTGAGATATATAAGCCTTCTGGGATATTCCAAGTATGCCTTTAGCTCGATCTCTATGAATCTCCATACCGAGTACATATGCGGCTTCACCCATATCTTTCATCTCAAAATTAGAAGAAAGAAACTCTTTGGTCTCATGTAACATGCCAAAGTCATTACTTGCTAGTAGAATGTCATCTACATAAAGAATCAATATTATAGAATTATTCCCACTGACCTTGAGGTATGTACACCGATAAACGATATTAGGTTGAAACCCAAAAGTTGATATAATGGTGTTAAATTTTATATACCATTGTCGGGATGCTTGTTTAAGTCCATAAATTTATTTCATTAGTTTACAAACCATATGACTTCTACTGTCATCAATGAAACCTTCTGGTTGTTCCATATAGACTTCTTCATATAAATCACAATTCAAAAATGTCATTTTCACATCCATTTGGTGTAGCTCAAGATCAAAATGAGCCACTAGGGCTATGATTACTCTAAAGGAGTCCTTTGATGAGACTGGAGCAAAGGTCTCTTTGTAATCAATGCCTTCCTTTTGTGTGAAACCCTTTGCAACTAATCTAGCCTTATACCTCTCAATTTCACCATTTGAGTTCCTTTTGGTCTTAAATACCCATTTACAACCAATAGGTTTAATACTCTTTGGTAAAGGCACAAGGTCCCATACTTGATTTTTATCCATAGATGCTAGTTCCTCCTTCATGGCATCAAGCCACTTAGAGGAATTTTCACAATCCATTTCTTGTGAAAAAAATAAGGGATCTATATCTTCAAAGTCTATATTTGGCTCTTGAAGGTACACAACATAGTCGGATGGGATGGCAGGCCTCCTTGATCTTGTGGATCTTCTTAATTCAGCATTGGGTTCTACAATTTCTGTAGGCTCTTCAGGTTGTTCTTCATAATGATTATGATCAACTTGTTCATTTACAACCTGACTAGGAGCATGATCTACTTCTATTGGCTCATCCACTTGACAATTGTTCATGGGAACAATAATTGGATAGCCTGTACGTCTTTGACTAGATCCAGGTGTAAGAGAATTATCCTGCATTTCATCAAAAGATATATTCCGAAGTAGGTCATTCCCACTGAGATGATGATCCTCTAAAAATCTAGCCTTACCCATCCCAACTATTTTTTGTGGGTGAGATGGACAGTAACATCTATATCCCTTTGACCTTTTAGGATAACCAATAAAGAAACCATTAGTGGTTCTTGGGTCAAATGCCTTCTCATGTGGATTGTAGATTTTAGCTTCTGCACGACATCCCCATATGTGCATATAGTTAAAGGATGGTTTCCTTCCTGTCCATAATTCATATGGGGTTTTTTGGACAGACTTGCTAGGAACCTTATTTAATACATGCACTGTTGTCTTTAAAGCCTCACTCCACATTGTAGAAGGTAGGGATGAATTACAAAGCATTGCACGAACCATTTCCTTTAATGTTCGATTCCTTCTTTTAGCTACACCATTTTGACTTGGTGTGCTTGCCATTGTATATTTAGGTACAATACCCTCTTCTTGAAGGAAATGTGCAAATGACCCCTTTCTTTGTCCCATCTCAGTGAACCTTCCATAATATTCACCTCCCCTATCTGATCTGACTACCTCAATCACTTTACCTAATTGTTTCTCCACTTCAACCTTAAAGTTCTTAAAGGCTTGAAAAACCTCACTTTTATCATTTAATAAGTAGAGAAACATATATCGTGAATAGTCATCGATAAAGGTTGCAAAATATTTTTCCCCTATAAAACAAGGTGGAAAAGGTCCACTAATATCCGTGTGAATTATTTCTAATGTTCCATTACTCCTCTTGGAACCCTTTTTAGAAGTGTTGGTTTTCTTAGCTTTTATGCATTCAGTACATGACCCAAAATCAGTAAAGTCTAAAGGTCCTAAAATTCCCTCCTTCACTAATCTTTGGATCCTTTCTTTGGAAATGTGTCCCAACCTTCTATGCCAAAGAAGTGATGATTTCTCATCTAAAAATGTGTGTTTATTACCAATAATATTATGATGGACTACAAAAGATTGCTCAAAATTAGGTCTTAGTTGAACTTGATAAAGATCATTTAATAAAACACAAGTACCAATTAAATTGGAGTTTCTATACAATGACAACTGTCCACTTTGAAGAAAGAAACCATAGTTTAATTTGTCTAGTCTGGAAACAAATACTAAATTTCTACTATAGTTTGGTACATAAAAAGTATTTTCTAAGTCCAGCAAGTTTCCATTTTCAAGGATCAATCTACATGTGCTAACGGCCTTTACGCGAGAGCCCAATTGACTTCCTGAATAAAGGACCTTTTCATGCTCCGTTGGTTTCCTTTGATTCAGAAATCCCTGCAATGTATTGGAAATATGTACAGTGGCACCAGAGTCAAGCCACCAACTATATAAAGGAACATTTGAAAGATGACATTTATATGAAACAAGAGACGTTATACCTTTCTTTTCCAACCATTTCTTGTATTTGAAGTACTCCTTTTTAGCATGTCCTTTCTTATGGCAGAAGAAGCATTTCATGTTAGCCTTGCTTCCCTCGGCCTTGCCGTCACCTGGCTTGGACACTCCACCTGAGATAGGAGCAGTTCCCTTCATTTTTCCTTTACCCTTGCGGTTATGCTTGTCATGGGTGCTTAAATGTGAAGTAGGGACCCCTTCATTGTTAAGTCTCTCTTCTTCTTGAACACACATGGCCAATAAATCATTTATTGTCCATTTTTCCTTTTGTGTGTTGTAAGAGACCTTGAATGATCCATATTGACTAGGCAAGAAAGTTAAAATGAAATGAACAAGAAATGCATCAGATATGGATAACTCCATCTCGTTGAGTTGTGCAGCAATATCTCTCATCTCCATGATGTGTTCATGGATCCCACAAGAACCGTTGTACTTCATAGAGCACATCTTAGTCATTAAAGTGCTAGTCCTAGACTTACTAGAAGAAACATATTATTCTTCCACTGCCTTTAGAAAATCTTTTTCCAACTCAGAAGTAGGAATGGACCGCCTAATATGCTTTCCCACATGTGCTTGCATAAGCACCAAACTAAGCCTATTAGAACGTTCCCATTTATCATAATTGACTTTTTCAGTAGTGCTACTTTCCTCTGTCAGTGGTTGTGGTTTTTTCACTCGGAAAGCTAAGTCTAAGTCCATGCACCCTAATGTAAACATGACCTTTTCTTTCCATTCATTAAAGTTTAAACCATTGAGATTTGGAATATTGTTATCACCACACAATGATGAGGAAATGACTGCAATAAATATATTTTCCAACATTAAACCACAACTATAATGTAAAAGTAACAAAATGAGATCAACTTTATTTACTTTTAAATACTAATTTCAATTATTCATTACATTCATCTTTGGATAAAATGTAACACAAAATGAGATTAGTCTCTTAATGCGAGTCACACTCACTTGACAAGATCAACTCAACCAAAGTTTTACACTAATAAAATCTCTTCACCTTTGGGTTAAATATGTCATTAGTTGTATTTAAGTGATCTTCTCCTATTTAATTTTGTCAACAAATGATCCACCTTTGGGTAGAATCATTATCACATACATCAAAAATATAATTTAATGTTGCATGTTCCTTATATGAATATTTTTACTTTGGTGAGATACTAAATAACTTCAAGTCCAAAATATTTCATCAACTAGAAACATTAAAAATGAACTATTTAATATTGTCATCATAATTTTCAGATCGATATTTTATCCATGTACAATATCATCTACACATGACATATTGGGCCTGAATTCGACTAAGTTAATTACTTAATCAAAAGCACGATGAACCAGGAAAAAATATGTGTTTGATTTGTAATAGACATTACATAAATAGTTTAATTTTAACCATATCCCAAAATAGGCATAAAGCACAACAATGCAAACATATTCTCATAACAGTCAATAATGTAAATTGATTTGAATGTCATGCATGCTTATGATCAGGTAGATCGAACTGTAATGCCTTAGCAAAACTATCATCATAACTGTCATGCCTTAGCAAAACAACAGCATGTAAGGACAATAGATAATAGGTAACTGAATGTATTGACATACAGATATGACAACGACACATAAATATGAATTAAAAAATGATTACATGTTGCATTAGTTTCTGAAAATGGAACATATTTAGTAGTACATCGGCACCGGACAAACATTATCAATTGCCGATCAACAAATTTAGAAATCTATTATTCTTGGATGAAACATAAAACTGTATAAAAGTACGTGTTCCATATATTATTCAGAGTTTGACAGAATTCATAATTGTTTTACAGGGGAAAAATATTTTGCAACCTTTATCGATGACTATTCACGATATATGTTTCTCTACTTATTAAATGATAAAAGTGAGGTTTTTCAAGCCTTTAAGAACTTTAAGGTTGAAGTGGAGAAACAATTAGGTAAAGTGATTAAGGTAGTCTAATCAGATAGGGGAGGTGAATATTATGGAAGGTTCACTGAGATGGGACAAAGAAAGGGGCCATTTGCACATTTCCTTCAAGAAGAGGGTATTGTATCTGGAGAAAGTGTCAATGCACTAATCTCCTCCTCAGCTCCTCAACTCCTCATCTCCAAGAACACGTCGATCCGCTCCAGCAGCTACTAGAAAAGTAAGATCATCAGCTCCAAGTAGCCACTAAGATCGCAGATCATAGTAGAAGTATACTTCAAGCTATTGAAACATGATTCGTCCAAGTGCATCAGTCTGATACAGTGGGTTTCCAACATAAGTGCATGGCGGAATTGATTAATCTTGAAAGCATTGCTACTCAAGTCCAACAGATTCATGAAAAAGATGTTGAGCAAAGTAGGAGGCTTCAAGATATCATTGATTTTCTTACAATTCAATTTCAAACGCCATCACACAACCATGAAGATTACAATCATCAGAGCCATTCCATTGGGCCTAGATTGGAACATGCCTCACCATCCTATTTAGCCCATCAATTGGATTCACCTAGATTTTTTTGTGAAGACCATCCCACCTGGGGTAACCCTTCATTCTATCCAGATGATTCAGTTGATCAACCAATGGAATATACAACCCACATGCATGAATGGTTTTACAATAATGATGATCAGGGTAGTCAAACAACCTCACAACATGAAGGTCAATTTGAAGAACCTGAATCAGACGTTGATCCAGACCAAAGTGATATGTCTCATATTGAGACTTGTCACTTCACTTTGAGCAGTCGGCCATTCATGGTTTGGAACAATATGTTCGATGAAAGTGATGATGACAATTCATCTCAATGGAGTGAGTATACTGATGATGACAAACTAGACTAGCATGAGCTGACATTGTCCACAATCCCTTTTTATGGGAGAATTAACGTCAAGGGAGAAGGATGGACCATCCACTACAACATGGTTGCTAAGCATGAAGACATCCCAAACCCCATAGAATGTGATAAGCTTGGGGTGGTAGAACCACAAATAGATTTAACTGGGGATACTTCTTGTTCGGATGATGATTGGATGACTAGACTATACACAAAAGATTATCTGAGCATCCAACCTCAAGTTCAGGGAAGGAGAGAGAAGAGAGGATCCCTCTAGAAGACTTTCAACCTCTCCACTCCATCTCATCTTGTATTGACATCCTAGGGCCTTCCTATTTAGATTCATACATCAATGGGTACCTTGAGTATGTTCTACTAAAGAATTCATTTCAGTACAATTCAAGTAAATCTCAGCACAGAGATGACTTTACCAAGTCAGCAAATTCTATTCCTCTTCTCCAGACTCGGAAGGTCCCACCTCTCTGCCTATTCTGCTCCTACATAGTGGGTCTGATCGATGATACACAGGTAACACGAACCCCAAAAATACAAATTTGGGATCCAAGTGTAGGAGTTGTAGGGTAGCCACCCCCTACTACGTATACAATTTCTCTTTAATTTTAAGTTTTAAATTTTTGCATAATAAAGTCAATTAAAGCTTTATCTTTCCTCTAACTGAGTAGGATTCGACAATAGGTCTGAGTCAATGATTCAAAAACTTCCTTTCCTGAATCTGTATTAGTTTCATTTGCATCATTTAAGTTTCTTTTACTCTTTAATCTTTGAATTCCCTCCTTTTTCACCCTGACAACTGCTCTTGGTCTATCTTTTTGTGAGAAGTTATCTGATATATCTTATTTCTCTCCTATGGTGTTTGATTATGAAGCTGTTTTCAACACCTTCCATCCTCATTTTATCCACTCATGGTGCTGAAAGGTATTTATTTAGATCTTTTTCGCTTGATAGTGGAAGGACTGTGACTGTGGCCTGACAAGCCTAGACCGCGACCGTGGGCTCGCCATAACTACGACTGCGACTGTGAGTCTATGCAACTGTGAGTGCGAGTCTCCACGACCATGACCGCGGGCCTGCCTGTGCAAGACCTGGGTCGGCTTGACTGACTAGTATGTCAGTTTGTCTCTGCCTTTTTGACCAACTATCGCACTTTTGACCAAATATTCCATCTTTTTGACTGATCTTTTGCTTTTGACCGGGTTTTTGTGCGCCTTTTCCGATTTTCCTCCATCTAGGCACCAGGATAGCACGGTCGGGCCCCGGGTGAGATAATGCACCCAACCTATAAATACCCCTGGGCCGAGCCATTCTTCCCCAAACCCACCACCTGAGTTCTCTGCTCTTACACGCTGCCCTCAACCCATTTCCCTCTTCCATCGCTGGCTAACATGCTTGAAGCTGGCACATAGGCAAATACAACAGCAACTGCCCTAAAACCTCCCCCTCCGCCCGCGACCACAAGCCACTACTCCAGGGCCTCAACTGTCTATGCCCGACTGCACCAGATCCCATGACCGCGGTCGCAGTCAGGCTACAAACCGCGGTCGTGACCATCCCGATCGTGGTTACCGCGATCGCGGTCGACCTAGTCACAGTCACCTCAGACGTGGTAGGGATCGAATCACAACCACCTCGGTCACTGTGGTCGAGGCCACCTCAGTAGTTACAGTCAGCATCGTGGTCGAGGTTGAAGTGTCTTGGCGTGACAGTGCCAACCCTCACCACGATCGCACCGACCAGACCAGCACCAGAAAATTGGCACCATGGACGCAATGAGAAATAGCTTTAAGAAGCTCAAGAAGACTATGTCATGAAAGAAAGGGGAAGGAAGCTCCTCATCACTATCAGAGAATGGGACCCGATATCCACACCACGCCACGTGAACCACGAACCTGATGTATGAAGATGAGACTATGCTTTCTGCTTCAGTATGGTTTGGGTCACAGGAGACTGATTTAGACTACCACCACATGTCCACCACTCCGATGGACACCTACAGTGGTGATTCATTGCAAGAAGTCTCCAGTGAGAGAAGGTCTAAATCACACTGCAACACTGAGCTCCATACTTCGACAGGCCTTCGAGAGAGCCCGTCAATGATGAATAGAGCCTCATCTGCAGAGGACCAACGACGACAGTCAGCAGAACGATCGACGTCTTTATGCCGGTCAAACTCATCATGTGTTCAGTTTAGGGGAGCAGACTCCACCCCACTCCTGATGATGTTATCCAAATTTCCCTCCTTCTCCCCTATTCAGAAGTATGAAGCAAAAACAACAATTTTATGCTTTAATTAAAGACAAGCACAGACTGGTAGGCCCAAGATATGTCGACCCTATAACACTCATTAGGCTCGAGATACAGGCACAAGTTGACATATATCTTGCAGTTGTTGGCCTAGACATCCTTGCATACATGTAGTACAATGCTTATCATAGACTCACCTGTGAGTTTTATTCTTGCTCGAGACCCCAAATGTAATGACCACATTTGTGCTTAATTAGTAAACTAGGGTTTACCTGAATGATTACATGCTTGACTAGATTGAACATCATTTAGACTTGATTAATGATAGTAGATCAATTTTTATGTTTCAAACCTAATAAGAAACTCTAACTATGATTTTAGTTTGAAGAAATAGGGTTTGAGAAATGTAAACCCTAATCGGAAAAATTAGGGTTTTGATAGTACATGAATATGGAATTTGATCAGGATAGAAGTGTGGTAAATAATTTTTCATACTTTATAAAAAACTTGTATTTAATTGAATTTTGGATATGATATGGATAACTCAATCATACATATTTAAGAAAAATTTCAGAATATTTGAGTGTTCTTTGAATGTGGTTCTCAGTCAAACTATACTTCAACAAAAATGCTGACAAAGTGTTTTTTAGCAGTGTGGTGTTTTATTTTTAATTATTTATTGGTTACTCCAAATGATCTTACATTTTATTTGGAGATCTGAAACACAATCATAAACAGAATGTAAAATTTTCATAATTTTTGGATGCGTTTAGACCTTATCAGTAGATGAATTACAGTAATATGTTTATGACAGAAAATTCAGCTGAAATAAGAAAAAGTATAGTGAGGGGTCAATGTGCAATTGACCCAAGAAGCTCAATTGCTCTATATGGTCAACCTAACAAACAAGGATCTCTCATAATTCATGATTCAATCCAAAGAAATGAAATCCTAGAGAGAGGGGGGAGTTAGGGTTTGAGAGGAGAAAGTGATGGAGATGTTGACCTAGGGTTTTGTGGTCCGAGGAATGATGAAATCATGTAAGTTTAGCCTCTTTGGATAGTGTTATGGTGAATCTTATCTCACATGTCAAGATTCTGTCCCTCCTCTAATTTTATCCAAAATGGTGTCCCCACTGTTTTTCAAGAAAGAAATAACCTCATTGGTTGATAGCTTTTAAGGATAAGCATCTTTATAAAGAGGGTAATCCCTATAGTGCCCTTGGAAAGAAATACCATCAAACCAAGGTGAAACTAGGTTCTCCAATGGTTTAAAATATCGTTAATGGTAAGGTAATATCTAAGGATTAAAATTCAGGTGATAATTTGCAAAGAAAACCTCCCAATTGGTTAAATTGCATAAAAGTCCAGAATGTACCTAAAAATTCATAACTTGCACAAACAACATCCAAATCGAACAAAATTTGAAACTTAGGCTCATTTTATGTTTTCAAATCATATCAAAAAGTTATATTAAGGTTTAGAGAACTTAATTATGGTAATTAAGCTTTCACTGAGGTATTTGTGCATAAACCCTTATATTGGTACAATTAGTGAATAAATGTTCACTAAACCATTATATTCTCTACAAATTGAACAAAAAGGCCAATAAGGATAGAAATGAAAGGAAAAGATGGAAAAGAGGGTCAAAATACAAAATTACAGAATTTAGTATGTTACATGAACCCACACATAAATCAAGGTGTAACCATCGAGTTATAGCATACTAGGGTTCCAACAATAGTAACAGAGTACTCCATGATTGTATCAGTCATTTAAGGACTATTCATACCCAATTACCATCATTTAGTTATATTAAAGCTAGGTATAACAAGCTATATCTCATTAGGGTTACCCATTAATTCGTTATGGTTATTATAAATCATAATCATACGAGGGAAAGGGTAAGACTACAAGTTTAATTCATTGAATCATCAAATTCTCATTTGAATCATAACATTACACTACACGCTTCACCCAAAACAATGGGAATATTGAGGCATCAACTTCTAACCATGAAATTTTGAAAAGGTAAATCCATTGGTCGTTTACATCAGTAAACACCTTGAATGAATCACCTATGATGTTATTGAGTTTTGATCTATAAAAGTCACCATTTTACCCTAGACATCCTTTGATTAACAACAATAAGGGTTCCGCTGACAGTAGGGTAAAACCCACAATTGACTGTTCATTTAAAACAAGCCATCAATTGTCAACAAGTAAGCTCATTAAGTTGATCATATAAAGGAGACCATATAAATAACATTATTAGGACCAACATATTACATTATCCATCATTCCACTTTATTGGAGAAATAAATATTAGATCTTGACCATTGGGTCAAGTTCATATGTTAAAACCATCAATTACAGTATAGGTTTGACTATTGCATCAAGTGACCCAAGAAAACATTAGTCTAAGGCTTAATTGATGATACAACTATATGATTAACTAACCATAGGTTTTGGAGACATGGTCCACCATCATTAGTGACCATTAAGTCACCATAGGTTGTTAGATAAACACTATATTCATTAATCAACATCAAATATCAAACTAATATCACCATTGATTGATAGCATCATTAGGGTACTTAGTTGTTAATCACTAGGCTTCTAATTAGGCCAACACCTGGAATAAGGGGTGAATGTAAGTTGAAACCCTTGTTCACCACCATCAGTTGTCATAAAGACAACACCATTGGTTGGTGCAATGGTATCACCATTGAGTCATGTGTTTATAGAAGAAATCAGCTTTAAACCCTAAAATTGACCATTGGTTGATAGGTGTTTAGCACCATTGGTTGTCAAAACAACCTGATACAAGTCATACTATACCTTAGGAATAACGTACACATTAATACATGTTCATCTAGAACTGAAATCAGCACGGGGAACATTATAAAATCGAAATCCAAGTCAAGCATAGCTTTTTAGTGCATGGGTCATCATTTTCAAGCAAGAACATGAGCTAGGAAGCTTATGGTAAGTAATAAAGGTGGAGCAAGTTATAAAAATTGCCTCTAATGAGAAGATGAAATCCCAAGCAGAAGAAAACTCGAGCAATTAGGGTAGAAAATCCAAGCATAAGCTGTGAACTCGTCCATCTAGCACCTTTCTTCATCTAATGAGCAAACCCTAAGCATAAGGAGCAAGAGAGGTAGGGTTTTAGAGCTTTAGAGCAATTTCTACCATGGAACAACAAGGTTCCGACCTGGATAAAGGCAGTAGGAAGGATAAAAAATAAATAAATGGAGGGAAGAAAGGGATTCTTACTCTTTTAGGTTAAGATCACTAGAAGGAAGCTTTTCAAACCCTAAAAGGAAGTCAATTGCAACCCTAGATTCTTTTTCCAAGAAGATACCCTATTTCTTCTTCCTTGGACAAGAAATTCTCATAAGAACATAGGCAGAATGAGGTTTATATAAGTAGGTAAGTGGTGGAGAGAAAATTTCTCATTTGGGTGCTTAGGGATATGTATATGAAACTTTAAGATAAAGAAAAAGAAAAAGTTGAAGTTCTAGTATCTTTCCAAGTGTCCATAGCCTTAAACTATTAAGAATATGCAAGCACACACACAATAAGACCCCCCACCATCCATATAGACATGCTTATCCCTCGTTTCTTGAATTTCCTAGCAAAACAAATAATTCATTAGTTGATAGCTACTAAAGGTAGCTCATCTACGAAGGGGTAAACCCTAAAATACCCTTGAGAAAAACACCTTCAAACCATGGTTTAAATAGGTTCCCCATGGCTCAAAAAGATCAATAATGATGAGAGAATATCCAAGGAACATAATGCAAGTGATAAATTGCGAAGAAAACCTCTCAATTGGGTAAATTGTAGAAAAGTCCAAAATGTGCATAAAATCACATAACTTGCTCAAACAGTGTCCAAATTGGACCAAATTTGAAAATTAAGCTTGTCTTATGATTTCAAAGCATATAATAAAGTTATGTTAGGGTTATAAGAATAAAATTATGATAATTAATCTTATTCAACTCATTAAGCAAGTTTAGGGGCCTTATAAATACATGTTTTGCAAATCATGGTTGCGAACAAGTAGGTAGTAAACTGACCTCATTTGACAGAACCACTCTATATCGAGTGTCCCTTTGTGTTTGCATTTTTTATTTCTACTGCACTTGAAGTTTGATAATTTCATTTGATTAAAATTATCATAAAGATCTATTCACCCCCCAACCCTATAGATCTTTCATTTGGTATCAGAGCCAGTCTTCAAGGAGCCATCACATGTCTTGAAGAATGAGGGAGGGCATACTTGGTATTTTCAAAATGGAAAGAAAATATGTGAATAAGTAACTGGTGTTTGATTGGTCTAACTACACCTACTGGAAGAGGAGAATGCAATTCTATTTTCAAGGATTGAGTTTTGATCTATGGAAGATGATTACCAGATTCTACAAACTTCCAACTACTGAACTAGAGCAATGGGATGCAGAAACAGTAAAACATGCAACATGAAATGGAAAGGTTGTAAGAACACTTTATTGTTCTTTATCTCCTAGCAAATTTAATCGTATATCTACTTGTGATACCACTTATGAAATATGGAATAAACTCTCAATAACTCATGAGGGTACTACACAACTGAAGAATACAAAGATTGGCATGTTAAAGCATAAATTTGAATTATTTTGTATGCAACCTAACAAAAGTATTATAGATATGTATGCTTGTTTTTCTAACATTGTTAACAACTTAAGTGCCTTGGGGAAGTACATAAGCAAGGAAGATCAAGTATCTAAGATACTTAGATCATTGCCCATAAGGTACAAGTCAAAGGTTACTTCTATTGAAGAAGCCAATGATCTTACAACACTTAAGATGAGCAACTTATCAGAAATATGGAGGCACTTGAAGTTACTTTAGAAGAAGAAGAAAAGATCAAGGATGAACAACGAAAAGGAAGAAAGGAGGATATTGCTTTCAAATCCATGAACAAAGTGTAATCAAGAAAAATCATTCAAGAAAATAGTGACTCAAGTGATGATGATAACAAAACTGGTCATGATTGTGGATGGTAAGAAACATAAAAGAGTTCATTCTATCAAAAATCATAGTGCTTTGTCCTCTTCTTCTAGGTGCTTCGAATGTGGAAAGAAGTGTCACTTAAATAATGAGTGCCCAAATCTTAAGAAGAAGAAGTCCTCATCCAAAAGAAAGACACGGGAGAAAATCCTACAAAGCTGCTAGGGATGAATCAAGTGATGATAATGAAAAAATCAAAGAGGAGGAGATAGAATGATTTATGGTAAAAGAACATGAAACTGATGAGGTAGATATCTTTGAATTATCAAAGGAAGAATTAGTCAATAGTCTTGAAAAAATTCATGCTAAATATATTGATTGCAAGAAACAAAAGAAGAAACTTGCCAAAATTATTGATGAACTCTATGTTAGTCTGGAAAATCTTAGCTCTAAAAATGATACTTTAAAATCTGCAAATAGTGCATTATAAGTCAATTGAGAGTTATAAGACTAAAATTCTTGCTCTTAATTAACAATAGTCTTCTCTCTCAAGAAAATGTTGACTTTCTTTCTAAACTAAACAATTATCAAACTCAACCTATTCTACGCAATCATGTATATTATGATGCTTTGGTGAAGGAAGAAGATGCTCTACTTCCAAATCTTGATCTATTGAACTTAGGTCAAAATAAGAAGATTGCTAAAAAATGTTGATTTGCAAAAACAAGTTTCTAGATTAATGGAAGGGGAAAAAATCTTGATAACATCTTAGTTAATACTTCGAAACAAATAGGAAGAAGAGTTTTAGGATATTTTCCAAAGAATCAACCCTCACATATGTCTAGAACCAAAAAGACCTATGCACCATAGACTAGAACTGTATATGTGCCTAAAAATGATGTCATGTAAAGGAGAAATGAAATATCTTGTATCTCATGTCATTATTGCCATTTTTTTGTCATTATTCATTTTCATGTGATTATCGAAAGAAAGGAGCCATTAACAAGATTTGGGTTCCAAAACCCCCAAAATAGAAAATAAAGGGGAATTTGTTGAGATTTGAGATGTGCTTAATCTTGATAAATACATTTTTGTCTTAATAATCTAATTTTGAGTCTAACTTGCTTATATTTTATATAAATATTCATTTTCTTATTTTTACTTAAACAAATGATTCATTTTTCAAAAACAAATATGAATAATTTGAACTCATTGCTAATGACATACTTTCATTAATTCTATGTCTTGAAGATGCAAGTTTCATACATGATATCTATGTTAGACAAAAATGATCTTACTTTCTATTAATGTTTCTTATCAAGCTCAAGTTTGTGTATGAAAAGAAAAGTTGTTTTACTCTTAAGAGAACTTGGATTTAACTTTCAATGCTTTAATTTAATTTTGGCAGAACCATACATATCTTGGTTTCTACATTTGACATAAATGTTTTATCATCAAAGTTTGGAATCCTAAATGTCTATCCTTTAGTAAATATTTTTCTTTGATCTCTATTCACTTAGTATGAGATTAAAGAGGATCTCAAAGTCCTTTCATATAACTTGTATATATATTTTTGCTCTTAATTGAGTCTATATCAATATGGGCTTAACATCACTTATATTTGGTCTAGAGATACTTTTATTGTTCTTATATTTTCTCTTAATGGATTCTCTATATCAATATGGGCTTAACATCTCTTATATTTGATATAGAAGTATTTTTTTTGACCTCATATTTGTGCTTAATGGACTCTCAAATCACTTCTGGGCTTAACATCCCTTGAAAACGCTTGAGAAATCAATTCTAGTTTTATCTTTTGATTTTTATAGCATCTCTACATCATGGTGGACTTAATATTCTTGACCATTTCTTTAGAGTATCTTTTTGATATTTGCACTTTATGGGATCTTTTTTTCATATAGGACTTGACATTCCTTTCATTGGAAATTATACAACCTTTTATTCTCCTTGATCACATGTCTTTTGACTATGCCATAATGTCTATCTTTATGAATTTCACATCTATTGTTTTTTTTTCAGTTAATACATCAAGTATTAGTTTTAACCTCTTATGGAAATAAGTATTGATTATCTTGTTGTCTCCTTGAGGGGGAGCATTGGTAAGTATTGACCCTCTTTGACTTTGCCAAAAGGGGGAGAATAACCCATGAGATAAATCAGCTATCAACAAAGAAATTTATAGGTATGGAGTTTTAAATTTGCTACTTTCAATTTATCTTATGGAAATATTTGTCATCATAAACAAGGGGGAAATTGTTGGCTTTTTGGATATTCCACACACATATTTCAATGATTCAAATATTTCCCAAATTATGTTACTAATATGTGTATTCAGTATTTTAGGTGATCAAAGAATCAAGTCAAGATCCAACTATAAATACCTTGCAAATATATATATTTGGATACTTGGAAATTAGGTTGTACCATGCATTTATGTATTCTTGTGCTTTTTGTACAACTTGATAGACATGATGTGAGGACAAGTGGTGATCTTACGAAACCTACCCAAAACCCTATCCTACCTCACATAAATACCTTAGGGTTGATAGGTTTCAAATAAGTTTTCTATAGGGCCTTACATACTTTTCATATTCTTGAACAAAGTCCTTCTCAGTTGAACTTATTGTCGATATGAAACACCTTCCGTCAAAAAAAAATTGACCGAGAAAGAGACATTGGGACATCTTTTGATCCTTGACCAAGATATATCCATTGGAGCTTTTTCTCACTCATAACATTCTTGGTCAAAATAAATTCCGAATGAGAAAGTATCTTGTCAAAATAAATCTCAACCAAGGAGTGTTCTGGACTGAAAATTAATTAGCGATCAAACTAGTTGTTGCACCTTAATTAATTTCATTCAAATGTCTAACTGACCATCCATAACACTCTAGACACTCCCTAAGATGTCCTAGCAACTTATGAACCATTCCTATAAATAGTAGTGGTCTCAGGACACTTAGACACAATCTATTGAGCAACAATAGCATATACATATACTTGAGCATACTAGCTATCTTTCTCAAAGTGCTTAGTCCTTATACTTCATATTGCCATCAATATAAACTAATACCTAGCATAACATTGAGTGTCCTCTCCACCCAATACGCTTTTCCAAAACTTTGTGCAAGAAGGTCATCATCACTTGTCCATAGTGCTATATTATACATCTTGAGAAAAGAGCATTGTAATCTCCTCATTCTTCTCTTGTTCTTTTACTATGGTGTGTTTCTACTTCTCACTAAATCAAGGTAGAATACAGTGGTGAATCTCTCTTGGTTCTACTTCTTGGTTGGAGGATGCGACCAAGGTGGTGGAGGTGGATTGTGATCCTTTCTAAGTGGGTTACCTTCCTCTGCTCATCAAAGAAGGTGGAGTTCTGCTTGAGCTGAAAAGGAGGGTTAGTTTTGCACCACAAAAGACACTGGTAAATTTTGTGTATTGTGTATCAATATATAAAAGGAATAAAATACACATTTTGTGAATCTTGGATGGGAATAAGCTGGTAGTGGACTGACGTCATTTGACAGAACCACTCTATATCGTGTGTCCTTTTGTGGTTGCATCTTTTATTTACTTTAAGTTGAATAATTTTATTTGATTAAAATTATGATAAAGCTTTATTCACCACCTTATAGATCTTTCAAATTTATCTTAACACCAAATGATTTATAAGATGTGGACATATTGATGCATTAGGTGATGTTATACCATGTTATTGAAAGAAGAAAACATAACCTTTTTTTCTCGATTTCCTCTTTAGATTCTGACCTCATGTACTCATTTTTTGGGTCTCTACCACTATGTATGGTAAGGCTCAACACCAACATCATCATAAAAAATAAACTTTTCATTGGTAATGAGATTTAGAGAACCTACACCAATCACTATCATACTACATCTGCCATCAACAAATCATATTGGCATCAACATTATATTCACAATACAAGCCAAATCTACAAAATCAGGTTGTAGATGCTCACTAAAATATCCAAATTATAAAACCTAATAGATCACACATCAAAAAGCGACCACTTTTCATCTATAACCTCCATAACACATACAAATTTGTGGATCTAAAACCAAAAAATTGTTATTGAATGTCAAAAATAATAGATAATAGTCTGAAATATAGAGATTATACCATTCCAAAATTCAACCAAAAAGTTAAAAAATATATATTAAATCACGTTGAAAAAAGCTCCTCCCTACTGAGAAAAGTTGATTACCATAGCTGATTAGGCCATATACTTTATATCACCCCATTTTGTTGTATACCCTCTATTAAGGAAACCCTCATTCCATAAGCTCTAGTCCTTAGACATCCTCATCATCACTAAGTGTGACCTCAAAATGGATCTTTGGTCATTATTACAATGACAACATGAGTAAGGAGGTGATAGATCATCCTCTCCTCTTCTCCCCCTTGTTCTATATATTTTAGTAATAGGTCCCTACAATTTAAAAACAATTTCTAAAACCTTACAAAATATAGAAAAATTATAGAAACTTCAAAAAATGTGAGTAGAATGCCCAAAATTTTAAAATGCATATTTTAGTTTTGGCCTTCAAACTAGAGAAATGTACTCATATAAAGATAAATTTCAGATCATATTGACATATATAATCACAATTTCCCCTGATAAGGTGCATCTCTTTTATCCTATATCATGGACTAAATTCCACATATATCTTAATGATAAAATATGCCAGTGAACATGAATAGTCTAGATGCCCTGATCTGTCAAATTTAACACCCAAAACGTGATTACTAATTGTATCTCAATATAGATATATATCGATAAGCATTCAAATACCTACCCTGAGTTAACACTAACTTTTAAAAAGTGATATATTAAATAGTCGCCTTTTGTTCAAATCAAATTGCAAATTCATTTGGGCCCCAAAGCATGACATTAAAATGGGCTATTATCAATATACATACTTCAGGTCCTATATAATGAACTTAACATTGAACCATCACAATAAAAATACATAAAGATTACCTTTTTGTTCTAGACCATATTCTTACATTGGTAACTTTTAGGAATGTATCCATACATTAGACAGTGTTTCCTTCTTATTGGAATGAATGTGAACCTTATTGTGGTTTCTTTCTTAGGGTCTAGACATAGACCTTGAATGTTTAGATCTGAGCCATAAATAGGATTGCCCTTGTGAATAGATTACCTTTTTGTGGTCATGGCATTATACATAGTCTGGAGAACATGTATTAACCTTATGGTTCATCAATGCATTACACAAACTTGTCAATCATTGAGATTTTAAACTAATTTTCAATCAAACTTATTGAGACATTAGACTTATTCCTCAGCTCGCTCATCGATACATGAAAGTAGTACATTGCTCACATGAACCTTCTACCTATTAGTTATCCAGATCATTAAGTAAAATCAATTTGACCAATTAATCAGTCTATTAAATTGACTCATTATCTAAATCATGTAGGCATTAAGTTGACCCACCACAACTCACATAATCCACAATTGATCAAATACACTCAATGATATAATTGTAGGGATTTTGAGAGAATTTACCTATAGAAACTATTACCTAATGAAAAATATTTTACATATGGACTCATGATCATCATTACATCCTTAGTCAAATCTCATATTTGTGTTTTCATGACTAAAAATGCGGTATAGAATTGACTCAAGGTTGAGTTTTTACTCATTTCTTGAACCTTGTCTCAAGAGGGACAAATTATAGACACCCCATTTTAGGTCACTCAATCAAAGATCCTAAATAAATCCAATCCCTTACTAGTGAAATAATGTTATCTCATTTATAGGGTTTTGTGGATGTGATAGGCACAATAGAAGCAACAAAAAAGTGTAATCCACATTTCCACAACTAGATATTATCAACAACGATATACCAGGAATGAAGGGATGTGATATATACCTTTGTCACAGAGTAGGTCTAGAAAAAGTGATCAAAAGAATAAATATGGAAGAGGATTTTGATGACATTCTCCCAACATAGTCGTGATGATGTCTACATATCAACATAGTCCACATAGATGATGGGAACTCCACTTCACGCTCCAATAGTCGACGTGGAAGAAGCATCTGTCTCATTTGAAATGTTCTAGAGTTGCAAAGTCTTTCCTTCTCTATATATCCTTTTGGGTAATGATTGCTGATCCAAAGTTATCACAAAAGTATACCAAAGCCCTAGAGGCCATACAGGTAATTATAGTAAAGGTTGGGAAGAAAGATTTCCACTAAACCCTGAGAAATGAAAAGATAGTGGTCGATTTACAACAACCCACTCATAGACATCCACTCGGTCGACCGATTTTAGTGTAATTGATAAACTGGAATGGGTGGGTTGCTTTATAGTGACCCTTTTGAGACTTCCAAATGACTAACTAACCAGTTCAGTCGATTGACTTGATTGGGTAAACACCTTCTCGATTGAACTGTTGATCCATCTAGTTGATCACTTCCTATCGATTGACGAGGATAGATATTCAACTAATTGGGCAACTATCATATTGGTCAATCAACTACACCATCCAGTCAATCAAACCCCTAGTCCATCTGGGAAATTGGAGTTTTCAATCAATCGACCAAGCTTTCAGTCAATTCATCAATGATTCAATTGATTTCTTGGACCATTTAGAAACCAATTATTCATGTGTCTATTATTATACTCCTCTTCCCTATGCATCATTTATGTCTGACTCTATAGGATCCAATTTAATTTGGTTGTGATATACATAATTATATTATGATTTCATAGATAGTGATTGATATCTATCAAGACTTCCTTGCCACCCAAGTGATTGGAGAAGTTGGAGAATAACTGCAACCTAGTATTGACATCAGTGTTACATGATCGTATTATCCCTTGGTCTATGATATTTTAAGTTACTCTTAGTCATGGAAACATCATCCTCTTAATGTTCAATCTTTGTTTCTTGATCTAGAGTAGACTATGAGAGAGATATATGAACTCAATATTGTATGTTGACTCATATGATCATGGTCATGCATTTCATAGTCTCACCCATCAAGTTGTTGGTATATAACTCCAATTGGAGGGACAAATTTCATTGCACACTCATGATAATCCACATGTGTCATAGTAAACCCAAGCACTACCAAAATGGAAACCCTTTTTAAGACTCGGGCCCACTGCCTAAGGTTGTAGTAGAGTTTTAGGAATGATGATTGGCCCCACAAACCACCACTAGCCTTGGCTTCCCACTTTGTCCTCAGTCATGCATAAGTAAGGAAAAACTTCCCAACCAATCACCCATCGTAAACCTACTATGGGATGAGCAGGCTTAACCATAGAGTTCTTTGGTGATGGGTTCCCTAAAAAGGAGGTGCACCTTGGTGATACAGGTATTCCAAGCATTACTTTTAAGATCATTTTATCTAAGGCCTCAAATCTTGGGATGTTACAATGTCCCCCACTTAGACTCTTGACGTCCCCATCAAGAATCAACTATGTGGCCTAATAATCTTTTCCCATTTCAATGTAGACCCAACATGGCAATGTACACCCAGCTCCCCATTACAATTACTAGTGCAAGGGTGGCTCCATCACCATGAATAGGCCTTTCCGACATGCCTAGACCACACAGCTCAAAGACTGCATGCCATAGGCCCATTTGGGCTCCACCTACTAGAGGGGTTAGGCTCTAATACCATTTGTAACACTCTGGCCCACTTCTCAAGGTTGTAGCAGAGTTTTAGGAATGATGACTGGCGCCACAACCCACTAGTAGCCTTGACTGATCTCTTTGTCCTCACTCAGACACAAGCTAGGAAAAACCTTCTCGACTGGTCACCCATACTAGTACTACTCTGGGTTGAGCATGCTTAACCACATAGTTCTTTGGTAATGGGATCCCTAAAAAGGAGGTGCACCTTAGTGATATAGGCAGTCCAATCATTCCTTTTAAGATCATTTAATCTGAGGCCTCAAATCCTGGGACATTACACCCTTATTTAATGTCATGTTGGGTAGTGTTGATGTATACCAAGCAACATGTGATCAATGTAGTCACTTTAGGTCTAAGGAACATAATCACCACTTTCACTAGTAGGTTTGTCAATGGTGAGGGTATTACCTATTTAAACTTTATGAATATGTGTAGGGTAAGGGTAAGATTAAGGGTTTTTGTTACCAATTACATGCTTAAATGTTCCCCATTTCCTTGGGAAGGGTGAAGCACAGACATTATTCATACCATTTTATCATTACCCAAAAATATTTTAAAAAATATAAAAATATATGTTATACATGGGCTTCTATCTGAATTTCACACCCTCATTTTTCAACAACATTGCCTCCAATCCCAGGATATTCCCACTTGCAAGTTCATAACATTTTGCATGCAGCTGCTACAATCGAAGATTGAGAGTCCAATGCAGAGGCCAATATCATGTCTTTGTCTCTAGTTTCCTTCTGATTCTCCATCGCATGTTGATCTCTGACAACCCAGCTCTAACCTCTTGTCCTCTATCTTTCGTTGTTGTGTTCTTCTTCCTCTAGTCTCCTTACTTGTTCTACTTGTCCAGTCTCCACTTCCTAGTGTTCTCCCACCTCTGGTACCATGGTATCCACCGGCTCAGTGTTTACTCTTGTGGTGTTGGATGCACTCAAGTTTCCTTCTTCTCTATGATGTGTTTGTTTTCATAGTGATATTGGTGTTTGTTGTCCTCCCCATGCCCAATAGTCAGGGCTCGAGTTGCCAATTTGAGTTGCCTTCTTATTCCCCGACTTCCAAACCCTCAACAATCAATACCACCATCTACGCCTCCATGGAGCCTCGACAACTATTCGAACGGCTAGTAGTAGGTACTGTATCCATCGCCTCATCTCTTATTCCCCTATTATAGTGTTAGGATTTCCTCTCTCTCCCTTATAGTGGTGTTGGCAGCATGAGTCTAATATATGTCGTTTCTCCTCATGCAGGGGCTTTCAATTGTTCTTCTTAAAATTCTATGGTTCTTATGTGATTGGTTTTGAAACTGTTGTAGTGACTTGTGGAATTGAAACCTATTTTTTTCTTTTTTTTGTGTTGTGTCTGTTCTCATTGAAATTGATACATTCTTAAAAATCTTGATTGTCTTTGTTAAGTATACATACTAGCTTGTATTGTTATGATTTTTGAGTAGTGATGTGTCATAATTGTTGTCAACTACATGGACGATTGTTGACTATGATACGTTTTTCACTCCTAATATCTTATATATTGATGTTAATTTTTCCTTTGTTGGTAGATTCTTGTAATTATGAAACTAACTTGGTTGGCTTTGATTAGTTGCAAATGATATTTTTTGTGTGATGGTTGTTAAGTGGGTATTTATTATGATTCTTATGCAAATATGTGTGATGATTATTGAGCACAATATGTCTTTCCAATCCTATTGTCTTGTTTATAGTCAAGTATGAACATTCATAGTAGTGAAAATCATTCTTATTTGTATATATTCAATGTACAAAAGTGGGGAAGAAAATGTAAGAAATCCTAATCTTACTAGCAATTTGATTGGCCCTGCTTATTTACAGTGTCATGAGTGACAAGCAAGATAAATCTAAAAATTGGAAAACTACATTGTATGAGTGGCCACATTTTGATAAAGTGGTGGTTAATGGTGTTCACAAAGCCAAGTGTAAATATTTTTAACACCTCCTCACTAATAGGCCCAAATATGGAAGCTCTCACCTAGCATATCATCTTACTAGAAAACATTATGCTCGATATAAGGGAAAATGGTAGGTAACCTTAAATCTAAAGCCTAATAAGAAATATGGTGTAGTGGAAATGACAATTTACAAGTTTAATCAAGACTTAAGTCGACAAGATTTTCCTAAGATGATTATGTTGCATGGATATCCCTTTTGATGGATAATCATGCTGGGTTTTGTGATTTTGTTAACAATCTTCAATCTCAATTCAAAATGGTCACTAGGAATACCATAGAGGGTGATTGTATGCAATTGTATGATCAAGAAAGGTTCAAATTGTATAATTTTCTAGATGGTTTGTCCTCCTATATCTCACTTACAAGTGATATGTGAACATCAAATAGGAACAAGGGGTATACAGATTTAAATACTCACTACATTGATGATTCTTGGAAAGTGCAAAGATGGATTCTCAATCATTTGCTTTATATATGCTCCTTGAACCCATGATAGGCTCTTAGAATCATTGATGGAGAAACATTAGATTTGGAACATCGATAAAAAATTGATGTGTATTGTCCTTGGACAATTGTACTAGTATTGATGCCATGGTTAGAGAGTTCCATAAGCTTAAATATAAAGGTTGTTTGTTGATAGATGGTACAATGTTGTATGGTCTATGTTGTGCACACATATTGAATTTGATTGTTTAAGAAGGTGTTTATGTCATATCCAAAGTGACTGGTAAAATCCGCAAAGTTGTGAAATATGTTAGGTCATTCACAATTAAATTACAAACTTTCAGTCAAGTTGTTTTCCAAGTAAGGGGGCCTACAAAAAAGTCCCTTAACTTGGATGTAGCTACTCCCTAGAATTCAGTCTATTTGATGTTGAAGACTTCACTGGAATATAATGATGCATTGACACATTTTTCATATTTGGATCTGATTTCAAACATATTCCTAGTGGTCATGAGTGGAATAACACTATGATGGTCTATGATGTCTTGGAGAATTTCTATGACATATCTTATTTGTTTTCTTGTTCCTTGTATCCTTTGTAATTACTATTTCATCCAAATATGTGCAATTCATATTTGTTTGAGGGAACTCAAAGCTGCTTCTAATGATTTTTCAAAGAAAATGGTTGATAAAATGATTCTCAAGTTTGATAAGTATTGGGTTTTTTATTGTCCTAATTTAGCTACAACTTCCATTCTTGACCCATGCATGAAGATGGAGTCTCTTGAATCAAACATGCATGAGGTGTATGGTGAAAAAGGTAATGTTGGAGTTGGGAAGATTGAATATTTGTTACTTGATCTTTATAATGAGTATTGATGTGGTGTTGGATATGTTTCTATTCCATATGGTCTTAATGGAGAATTCATCTAATTATCTAATGGGCGCAATATTGGAAGTGGTGGTAGGGATGACAATGCTTATAGTAAAGTTTCGAGTTACATATCTAGGGTGAAATATGGATTATCTATTGAATCGTATACATGTCCCATTCAGAATGAATTGCAAACTTATTTATCTGAACCCATCCACCAAATGTGAGGGAAAGACCCAATTTGACATATTGGCATGTTTGAAGCTCAATGAGCCAAAGTATCCTATAATAGTCATTCCCATTTCCATTATCGCTTTTAAACCAGCATTTACCATGAGTGGGAGAGTACTTGATCAATATAGGAGCTCTATGCTATCAAGTAAAATTTAGGGGATCATATTGCTCAAGAATGGATAAGAAGCTCACTTCATGGTAGTTTGATGCAAACTTTTTATTATCTAATACTTATATTGTGGAATACTTGGTATTTAATTACTTGGTACTTTTTTCTTTTCTGCTTTTAGAACAATATGTTAGCAAGGAGGAAATACTTATAATACCAAAGAAGCTATTGATGAGGACCATGGTGTTGATTATGATATGGAATTGGAATTTAAAACTTGAAGGTTTTATACTCTTATTTTATTTATTTTTATTTAAGTATAAATTAGCAAAGTTTTATTTATGTGATCTTTTTTGTATATTTTTTTTCTAGGGTAAAGGAATGATCACCACTTTCAGGGAGGGACAAGAAACTCACTATTCCTAATGAGAATTTGTATCAAGTAATGACTCTCATATTATGTGTGCTAGTAGATTTGTTACAATCTATGAACTTGGTAGTCTTTTTGTAATCGTGTTTGAACTTGTGAGAGTCACTTGATTTATTAATGGAAAATGAGTTTTCGGTGTACTTTTAATACTTTGATGTTGTCAAAAAAACATATGTCCCTTGTGGAAGAATGAGATATTGGTTGAAAATTCATTTGTTATGGCTATTTTTTCAAATGGAAAATGAATCATGCATAAAAAAATTCTTATTATGAGCATTGACTTATTTTGCATGGAGAAACATTTATTTTAAATTGGATAGTATTTTATATGGATTTTTGGTAACCAAACACCTTCTACTTCTCTATATGCTAGTACAGAAATGACATATAATGCCACATTTGATGTCGTCGCTTGGTGCACAAAAATTGACGTCAATAATCTAAGATGTCAGGTTATAAAGACAATTGATACCTATATGTGAAGATTAGTTGATTTACAAAAGACACGGATATCGCTTTTTTTTAACGTCGGTTTTTAATAAACAAAACTGACATCTAAAATCACTTGTGAAATACAAATTTTCAGCGAAAAAATTTGCCTCCAAAAAAATTTAAATTCGGCGTTGGTTGTGTAAAATCTGACGACACATGTTCCACACCAAGCCCCGCGAAAGTTTTTATCCCCTCATTTTTAGTCGATTTTGTTAAAGAACTAATGACTAAATATCCTTCGTGAGGAAAAATTCATTCCCTTATTTATCGTCGATTTTGGAGGAATAACTGATGCAGATGTGTTAACTTAGTAGCACCCGTGCGAGCCAATCTCTTCCCCTTCGTTGTTTAGTTCCCGATCTTCTCTTGCCTAGCTAGGTCTAGTGATTTTTCTACCACCTCCCCTTCTCTTCTCACCGCCTCTGTGCGCTGCGACGACGAGCTTGAAGCTGCTCGCTGCCTCTGTGCGCCGCCACGACGAGCTTGAAGCTGCTCACCACCTCCGCGTGCCGAAGCTAGCTGCTCACGCTGGAGCTGTTGTCGTTGGCAATCACCAGCCGCCACCACTTGCTCCCGTCATTTCCACCACCTAATCCAAGAAGAGCAAGGAGACTTCCTCTAGCTTCTTTCATCTACTCTAGTCACCACCACCGGCCACCGCCTACACCTCCTCTGCTTCACTTCCAGCGCCGGCCACCTCCACCTCTGGGCGCCGCCACCACAGCTTGATCGATCCACCAGTGTGGTGAGTGGTTCAATCAGTACTAGATTTGAACTTAGGGTTAATAATGCCACCATATAGTTGATTACTATTTATTAGGGTTAATTATGCATTAATGAACTTAATTAATTAGATTTGCACTTAGTTTCTCTAAGATTGTGTATTTGATTAATATTGAATTAGGGTTTAATAATGAATGAATAAACACAAAATGGAAGAATGAATTGAATTAATTGATGATGATGATGATGATGATGATGATGATGATGATGATGATGATGATGATGATGATGATGATGATGATGATGATGATGATGATGATGATGATGATGATGATGATGATGATGATGATGATGATGATGATGATGATGATGATGATGATGATGATGATGATGATGATGATGATGATGATGATGATGATGATGATGATGATGATGATGATGATGATGATGATGATGATGATGATGATGATGATGATGATGATGATGATGATGATGATGATGATGATGATGATGATGATGATGATGATGATGATGATGATGATGATGATGATGATGATGATGATGATGATGATGATGAGGATGATGAGGATGTTGATGGTGGGGAGGATGATGATGATGATTATGATTATATCATCATCATCATCACCATCATCATCATCCTGTGATGATGATGATGATGATGATGACGATGATGATGATGACGATGATGGGGATGTTGATGATGATGATGTTGATCCTCATCATCATTGTCATCATCATTATCATCATCATCCCCATAATCATCATCATCATGTGAGGATGATGATGATGATGATGACGATGCTGATGATGAGGATGATTATGATGAGGATGATGATCCTCATCTGTCATCATCATCATCATCATTTTCATCAGCATCCTCGTCATCATCATCATCATGGGAGGATGATGAGGATGATGATGGGATGAAGATGATGATGAGGATCATCATCATCATCATCATCATCATCATCAGCAGCATCATCGTCATCCTCATCCTCATGATCATCCCTCATCATCATTATCCTCATCATCAATCATTCATCATCATCATCCTCATGTGATGATAATGATGATGAGGATGATGATGATGATAATGATGAGGATGATCATAATGATGAGGATGATGATGAGGATAATGATGAGGATAATGATGAGGATGATGATGAGGATGATGAGGATGATGATGAGGATGAGGATGATGAGGATGATGAGTTCCCTATTGAAGAACAATTGGACATCACTCTAGATGATCATCATCATCCATTATCATCATCAATCATCATCATCATCCTCATCCTCACCATCATCCCTCATCATCATCATCATCATCATCATCATTATCATCATCATCCTCAATCATCATCATCATCCTCATGTGATGATGATGAGGAGGAGGAGGAGGATAATGATGAGGATGATGATGAGGATAATGATGAGGATAATGATGAGGATAATGAGGATGATGAGGATGATGATGAGGATGATGATGAGGATAATGATGAGGATGATGAGGATGATGATGAGGATGATGAGTTCCCTTTCTCATCATCCTCATCATCCTCATCCTCATCATCATTATTATCCATCATCATCATTATCATCCTCAATCATCATTATCATCATCATCATCCATCATCATCATCTTCAATTATTTCTCCTTCATGAATATGAAATAACCCATGTTATTGTCTGTTGTTAGTACTTACATTTATATTACTTTTTGTCAACATTTTACATTATTGTAGGCATAATGGCTTGGACCTGTACCCCAATGTTACTATTCCCTATTGAAGAATAGTTGAACATTATTCTAGACGATTGTTCATTAGCACAACTCACTATACTTAAACATTAGCATTATCTAAAAGGAAGATGATACACGGCTGGTGAAGTGACCCTAAATTTTGGAACTTCAACATCTGTTATCCAGGTTAAGTACGATGTTGATAGAAATCTTGTATCCACATCTAGTTGGTGCGAGTGGGTTAGGAAGATGCTATTGGGCCATAGTACCAGGCTTTTTCTTCATCCGATTGGCCATAATACTATCAAGGTTTGGATAACCAACATCAACAATGATACGCTCGATCATCTGGTCTGATTTGAGTACTCGACAAGGGATAGCACATATTTAGACTCATTCGATGAGGAGAGAACACATGATTTCCCTTCTATTCCTACTATTGGTACCATCCATTTCCCTATCACCATCAGTTCAGATTCATCTAACAACAACCACCTCCGCGACACAGCAACATCAACAAAGTAGGTCCAAGCAACAAATTTACTTTCCCATCTTATGCACATGTTTAGGGGTGTACAACAAGCCCCTTGTTTAGTTATTGTCATGTTATTTTCTAAACTTTTTTGTCATAATTAGTATTTTGATAACATGTTCAACTTTGAAAGACACTTATATAATGTATGAATGCATTTTTTTGAATTGTCTTATCTATATACATGTGTTTGTGAAGATGGAATGAATGAATGTTTCTGTGTGTAATTATGAAAAGAGATGAAATGAATTAATGGAACTGCAGGTTGCTAAATGTGTGTGAATATGAAATGGAGGAATGAAATGGAACTACATGTTTCTACATGTGCATGTGATGAATCATATTTGAAATTAAATGTGCTTATACATGTGTGTGAATCACATGATCCATATATAATATATATGATTGTACATCTTGTTAATATTTGCAGGTTTGTGGCATGTTGTTGGCTGAAATCAAAGCATATTGTAAACTTGTAGTTCAAAACTAAACTGTAGGTTCTGCATCCTACTGACCAGTCAGACAATAGGCTTGGGAGTTGATAAGAAGAAAAAAACAAAACATCGTCGTCGGTTGAAAACCAACAACCGACAACAAATGCTTAATTGTGTTGGTTGTTTTCTAGAAATCAACGCCTATGGTCCGACTGCTCGTGGTTTGTAATCAGGAACGACTTTGTGTCATCGGTTATGTAATTGACAATGAAGGAATCTACTTTTAGTGTCACCCACTTGGGTGTCACTTCAAAATCGACGAAAAAAGTCTTACTTAACCAACACTAAAGGTGTTATTTGTACTAGTGATATATTTTTGAAAGAGCTACTACAAGGCAAAGGAAAAGATACTTTCCATTGAGATTCAGTGGGGGATATCTAAAGAAGGAAAAAAAGAGAAGAAAAAACAACTATGTGGTGGATAATTTCACATAAATAACATGCAATCAAATCAACAATCAAAATAAAGCTTCATAAATCTTTAGAATAGGGCACAACATATCCTTGAAGGATAGTCAAGATGAAAAAGAATAATCTCAGTCAAATCGTAGTTCTAGAGAGTTTTTAGATCCCTATACTCATAATGCACTCTTCTATTCCTCTCCATCCAAATATGGAAGAGTATGAAGGCACTAGTTGTTTTAGTAAAAAAAATTGGTATAGAGAACAAATTATCCCAACATTGAGGAACTGAGCAAAGATAACTAGAATTCACTACAGAAGATCGGAGATCGTTAATATAAGAACAAGAAAATGAAATGTTAATAGAATCTTCACAATCTTCCATGCATAAAAACTGCATATATGTCAACTAGATCCCTCTCCTTCTTGAATAATCAGAAGTTGGAAGCTTATTCAGGGCATCCTTCCAAAGATGGAATACACATTTCTCTGGAGATTTGGATCTCTTGATCCATTTGAAGATAGGCTTTTCTTCTCCTATTTCCCTGATAGAATCCTAGATGAACTTCAATTTGATGTTGTAGGTACCCTTCATAGTTACTAAGTCCTTACTCGACAGAGGTTTTGAATTAAGAACTTTAGAAATGACCTCAGAATGTCTATTGATAGGCACGATCCATTTCCCTTCATTGAAGATACTAATGCAAAGAGAATTCATAGGAATGCCATATCTAATAATCATATCACTACCCACAATCTCAAGAATATTTATGCCATCAAAATAGGATCCTTCCAGACTTTGAACATATCACATATACCAATATTAAATTCAATTCTAGAGATAAGGATTCCCCTAACTCTTATGATGTTATTAAACAACCAAGAGAAATTAGGGGATTCATTAATAGATCAAAAAGAATTTTTCTTATGATATTTTCCATTGATCCAATGAACCCATAGAAAATTGTATCACTGTCCATATCCCAAGCCTTTAAAATAAGGCAAGCTTTGGACACCTCTTTACTTTTCCTTAAAACTAATCCACCATCAGTCTTAGGTAACATAACACTTTCCCACTTCACAAGATGAAGATTCTTTTTTGCTTCGGACGACTTCCAAAGAAAATCTCTATAGATTTTTTCAATTTCATCCAACATAGCAGTAGAAATAGGAAAACAAAACATCTATATAGTTGAGTGAGTTGATTTTATGAGCTCACATCTACCTGCCAATGATAGAATTTCATATTTCTAATAGTCCATCATCTTCTTCACTTTGTCAATAAGACATGCATGTAGTTTCTTTGAAAGTTTACAAATGGAAATAGGTAGGCCAAGATAATAAGAGGGACCAAAACTTTCATTTATGTTGAGAACATTTAATACAAATTTATTAGCTTCTTTACTAAGAATGATTCAGCTTTTTCATAGTTGATATAAAGACCAGATTCACTCCCATATTTATTGAGGATGTCCTTAAGCTTTAAGGAACTAGTGACATTAGCTTCCAAGATAAGTCATGTGCACATGCCAAATTTGAAATACTCAAATACTTTAAAGTTTTAAGGTGGGAGATTCTTTTGTCTCTAACTAATTTCTTCATTAATTCAATCAAATCTTGCATGACTATCATGAATAAGTAGGGAGCAATTAGATCTCCTTGTCTTATTCTATTAGAATGGAAAATGTCTCAGTCGGTTCTCCATTAACAAGAATCTAATATGAAGTGGTAAAGAAATTATTTTCAATCCAGTTGTTCCAAATGGTGGGGCACTCCATCATGTACATGATAGAAAAGAGAAAATTCTACCTCATTGAGTCATAAGCTTTCAAAATATCAGCCTTGATGCACATCTTAGCTCCATAAGATATTTTATATTTGCTCAAAATTTCTTAGTGATGAGGGTTCATTCATTTTACTCATTCCTCTAACAAAAGCACAGTAATTGATGTCAATAATTGAATGAAGCATAGGTGGAAGCCTATTGTTGAGAATCTTAGAAATTATTTTGTAATAGACATTGCATATGACAATCCACCTCTAGTTGTAAATGAGATTAGTGTTGTCACTTTTGGGCAATAGAGTGGTGAAAGTTATATTTCTTTTGTCAACAGATTTCTTGAAGAAAAGAATTCCTTAATAGCTTCAAAAACAGCATTGCAAATAATACTCCAAGATGACTTGTAGGAATGACCATTAAACCCATCAAGCCCTAGATTCTTATCAGGGTTTAAGCTATTAACAACATCATTCAGTTTCTCTCTTGTGACAGGAGCAATAAGATAAAACTTGTATTCTTCATAAAGAGTACTCCATTCCCATTCATTAGACCAAACATTGGTAGAAGAATTCGATTTGTTGAACAAGTCAAAAAAAAATTGTAACAGAATTCTTGATAACTTTAGGATTGTGACTAATGGACCCATTTGTTTGAAAACTAAGAATCTTGTTTTGATGCCTGCTAAGAGATCAGAAAATAAAAATTTGGAGTTTGAATCTCCTTCCTTGAGCCATTTCACATGAGATTTCTATCTAAGAAGAGAAACCTCAACCTTTATACTATTAGTAGAAATTATTTGAAGTTTATTTACTTCCTCTCTAAGTGTATCATCCATACGATTTATATTAGCTTTGGATTTGGAAAAAAAAAGCTTGTGCTCTGTCAAATTCATCTTTGTTTATAAAGATCTCCAACTGAAAATTTGTTCCAAGAAAGAAGATTTTATTTTAAATAGTTGAGTTTCCTATACAAATGAAAAGTAGAAAAGCCATCTACATTGACTTTCTAGGACTGAGAAACAAAATAATTGAAGTCAAGATGATTGGTTCAAGTGCTTAATGAATCTAAAAGGTGCCCTTATATTCTCGATTTTACCAATTGGTAGCAACAGTCTTCTATGGTTACTTATAGAATTACAAATGACTTCACCAAGGAACTCAGTCACATCAACAAGAAACTTAGCATTATAGATGATTTTATCAATTTTAGACGTAATGAGATCATAATGAAATCCTTACCACCTTGGTGATTATCCTAAGTAAAAACTAGCCCATTCATATCTAATTCAAATAAGCACAGTTAAGAATACAGCTATTAAAATCATGCATTGATTTTTTTATGGAGGGTTGCTTGCCTATCCTCTCATAGTTTTTCCTAACTGCATTGAAATCGCCAATCAACACCCAGGTTTCCTTCACACTGTTGTAAACATTTTTTTAATCAATCATGGCCTTATTTATTCATCATGTGGCCTATTACAAGCATCACTCAGTACATTACATTTTCTCATGTCTGAGTGACTATTACAAACTCATTTATCACAAAGGTAGTATCTCGCTATGCAAATCGGTGGTTCCACAAAGTGGACTTGGTTCAAACTACTTTTTAAATGCATTTTAGCAAGTCCATCAGCTACCTTATTGCCTCCCCTCCTGCTAAATTCATTTCTTGCGATGGTTGGCATTCCCAGCTGAATTTTAGTAGCCAATAGGTGCAGCTCGGCCATCTTTTATCTCCCATGTTAATCATCTGGATCGCCAGTGAGCTATCTGATTTGACAATCGCCCAAGTCCAGCCACTTCTTTGGATCTGCTCGCAGGCTAGCTGAATCCCGACCAATTCTGCCACAGCCACAGAGCTTGTCTATATCTTCCTCGCCCAGCCTCCAAGCCAGTTGCCTTTGGCGTATCTGGTGTCCACTGCCACTGCTACTTCCTTCCCTTTCACTGCTATGTCGATGTTAAGCTTCACGGATCCAGCCCTTAGTTTCCTCCAACGAACAGAGCTCGTCAGACCGCTCGCAATCGTGCTTGGTGAGCAGATTTCCATGTTTAAATCCAAGGCTTTCCTGATCCGGTGGCACTGGTGATTTAGCTACTTGGATTCTCCTTCAAACACCTTGCCAATTTTGAAGTTCCATATCATGTGACATATAGTCCAGAACCCTTCTGCAGAAATTGATAATTGTCTACGGACCACCTTAAGGCAACCTTCAACATTAGATGGTTGAGTAAAGACCATTTATTCCTCTGCGGTCAGAAGGGACCTCCAAATATAGGCAACCTTCTCACAGTCTCGAAGAGTGTGAGTAAGTGTCTCGACTACCTTCGTACATTGTGGATAGGTTCCTGTATTCGATAAGTGTCTATGATGTCTTCGTTCATTTGTGAGTAGGGCTGAGTGTAAGACCAGACAGGCAAACATCCTCATTCTAACCAGGACCCTTAGCTTCCATATGTTCTCCCAGGAGCCAACAATGATAACATCTTTATGTTGTCAAATAAGATGATACGTCATGCTTGATGTGTAAGAGCATTTAGCATTGTGGTTCCATACTATTGTAAACATTTTTAATATCATTCCATAACTAAACACGTTCATTATTCCATTATGGTCGTATACTATAGAAATTAAGAACTTCATATCATTAGCTTCAACACTGATTAGAATCATCTGGTCTGATTCTTGAAGCAAGGATATATTACAATTCTTCCATAAAATGAAATGTCTACTAAGAACATGAGATGCATGATTCGAAATCCACTTATAATCTAAAAAATACCTCTCCATGAGTTTAATATCTTTAGAGTACCTAAGTCTAGTTTCAACCATCACTACTATATCACTTCATGAACGTCTTATAACTCAAAAACACCTTTGGTTTTATTGCTTATTCCTCTGACATTCCAAAAAGTGATAGAGATATATGTGTTCATGTGATAACCCGGGTTGTTGTGCTATAAACCTATGCAATTGGTTCCTCATTTTTAATTTCCAATCCATCAAAACCGGTATGCATTAGGGAGAAAATGGAGTTGGTTACATGATAATAAATCCCAACATTCTAAAGTCTTGTTTGATATGGATTCTACTTAATGGAATTTTAACAACATTTTGGAGGGTACTTGTTTATTCTTCTATTGCTCGCTACTTTAAACCCTCTTCACTAAGGACTTCATTGTTAGTCGACACGGTAAAAAATATTCTAACATGATTTGAGGGAATAGAGCTACTGCCATCATTTTCCTTCTCATTGTGTAATTCAATGTTGTGATCATAAACATAATTATTCAAAGGTATACAAACATCTGTAGAAGTATCAATTTAGCTCATCGAAGTTCTAGCCAACAGTTCCTTCTCTTTCAATTTAAGTTCCCATCATTATGATCAATGACAAAAAAATTCAAAGGTATAATAGCAATTGTTCTACTATCAACCTGGTTTTTGGTAGTTGTAGTTGACGACTCTTTTTATTTTCATTTTTTCTTCAATGGTTTTGGTAAATAGTGTGACAGAGAGTTTCATCATGCCCAAAAAAATCACAACACTAACATCTGTAAGGTTTCCATTAGTATGATATGTCTATAGTTTGTCTATCTCCTTCATTGCTATCAAAGTTACTCATTCTAGAAATGTTGAATCAGAAGGCTGAAGAATTTGGATCCTGGCAAACTACATTCTAGAATAGAGCTTTATGGCTTTATTATAACAAATCAGAGTCCCTAACATTGATCACGTCCTTTCCAACATCTTACAATCCCATAGCTCTAAAGGTGGATGGTAAATTCTCTTCCAAACTGGCATTTCTTTGAGCTTCTTTTTGGTGAAGGAATCATTCGGGCTCCATCTGGATAGAAGAAGTTTTTTTTTTCACAAACCAATTTTGAGACATCGCAAGATCTAGATGTGAGGGGTCTGTGAATATGAAAAGTAAAGTACCCTATCCCTGACTCTGTACTTCAATTTGACTGGAACGATTCCAGATCCACTTTAAGAGGTTGAGAAGAGTAGGGATATGTGGAAAAAAATTCAACAACATAGCCCATCAAATAGTTATTCCATCTCATCACATTCTCCCTTACCTCAACTTTTGGATGAAGTATCTTCCCATCTAACATCATCACCTTGACTGGTTGAAGTGTCATTAATAATAGATCTAGAAAGTTTTATGTACTCCTACCATCCTTCCAGTTGAGATAAAGAAGTTGCATTTAATGGTGATGAAACCAGCAAAATCCCTTGATTGCTTTTCATGCTCTAGGAAATACTTACCTTCCATGAATTTAGATTCCATGGTCGGTAGTGTTGAATCACCCAATTTTTCATCCTCCCCCATCGCCTGTTGTTATACCATTCATTCATGTTCTTTTTTATCAATAAATTACTTATAAAATTCTCAAAAATAAACATATAGTGTGCATAAATTTCATTTTTATCAAATAAAATTGTTTACCATTTACCCTTCAATTTTACCATATGGGGAAGAGGTAATGGTAAGGTGAGGGTAAGGGCATTTCTGGGAAGGGTAATTACCCTTACCATTACCTGCTACCATCTATAGGGTAAGGGTCAGTGTAAATCCTTACCTCCTCAGCCCTACACTCTACCCACATAGTTAAGATATGTTTTTAAATACCATTAAGGGCTTCCATTTATCATATTTAAGGTGGGTCTAACCAGTACACTTGTTCATAATTACTACCTAAGTGTTTGACTTTATATCCATAATCAGGACTGATGAGATGTAGTCAAAAGTCAACACACATACTAGTCTTAATGTACTGTTGTGTCCTAATTTACACATTAACATTGTTACACCCTGATCTCAAAATTTCCATTAATCATGAGATTAGGGCATAAATTGAGGATTTAATGTAATACAAAGATCACCCTTAACTTTTTCTTCTTTTTCAAACTCTTTGTTTTCTCGCATTGAACCACATAAACTAACTTTGCAAGAGAATCAAACTTTGATTACTTTAATATGATCTCAACATAAATGATACACATCCATACATTCATTCTCAGGTACATACAACATGATGATAAGATACATTCTCTCTTATTAAGAAAACAAAGATAGAAAACATCACTTATAACACTCTCACATCTATACTAGGACCTAGAGTGACAGGGACCGACTGAACTAACTATACTCAAACTTAACTCATGTGGTAGATCTACTCTGATGCTTTTACCCTCTTCAAGTCCACGTGATTTCCCTAAAAATTGTGAGTAGAGAGGTAAGCCTACTCGCTCAGTGAATGAGTACTTCAAGGAAACAGTCTAAAGCACTGATATAATTATAGATATACTTTTGAGCAACTGATATCAATTATAGAAGTAGTAAGCTTTAAAGAGATTGATCATTTACAATCATAAATATGGTAGGATACTCTAGATATCAACAAGAGCAAATCAATATATGAGCATATTTGATTAATTTTAAAGAGAACAAATAATTCAGAAACATACACAGAATAAATGTTGGGAAACTGTACTCGAATCTTTCTTAGCCTTTCTTACTTATGAGAAACTCTTTAAACCTATATGAACATATTTTAGCTTATGCCCTGATCATATGCAGTGTACTCTACATATGAAGACTTATCGCAAACTACGATCTCACCATACAAGACTTAGCTTAAAACCGGGGAAGCTAAGCCTAGAACTGAATCCGAGTCTGCTTGACTTGAACTGTCATGTCTGAATAAGGTGGCTAAATATTTGGCCTTTAACTGGACCTCTCCTTCTAGGCTGAGTACACAGGCGTAGGATCTGAGACGCTCTGTGGGCCTCATCTTGGTATGCTCTGTGGGTGCCTCTGGGTTACCACCGGGATCTCCAGTTCATGTTGGGTAACCTATCTTCTCTTAGGATACTTTCTCAAGGGCTTCATCTCCCCGCACGCTCTGTGGGTGTGATCTGATCCCCGTATACTGGTCGCTGCTAGGGTGGATCATTTCCTCCCTATAGTGCAGACATCCGTAGGGAATCTACACTGTTCAGGGTTCTTAAGTCTATTTTTTTATTATTCTTGGAAAGCTCTTACTATATTGTATCCTTTCCCTTACTTATACTTGAATATGGTATCTCTATGGTATCGTTTCTATTTATTTGAAGTTTATAACACAACATGTATATCATTCTAAACTTGGCAGAGAAATATACTCAAATCACTGTAATATACTGAGAAATCAATATTTTATATCTGCAGGCAGACTAAAACTCTTAAATAATAGAATACATGTCCACTTGATACTTTATACACTAGAATCATGCAATTGAACTTCTTAATACACTGATAAGAGTTAATTACTTGACTTACAAGAAATCATCATTTGCACTTGTAAATTGTTTGTACTTTCTTGGAAAAATGTGCACCTCAACCCAAATCTTGAGTTGTGCATCACCACATCTCATACTGAGAACATTGATATCAAAATACTTGATTCATTGAACACCCTATCCTTAGGGTTTCATTTACCTCATTCACTTATCACATGGCTCTCATAAGGATTTCATGCGACATAAACATTCACTGAATAAAGGCTACTATCAACAAGTCATATAAAATCAATATATGTATGAAACCTTGGAACTGAGCAGAATTTGGGTTTCCATGCCGTTCACTGAGATAACATGCATCAATAATAAAATTGATTAAATAAAGTCTATCATGTCAATAAAATCCGTTCAAATGGGTTTCACGATATCTATTCGCAAATATCCAACTTTCCTTGCATCTAGGGTTTCACCCTCTTTACTGAGATATCAAACAAACACTATTCACCTTAAATGAAATCCAAGATAGTATCTGACATATATGTACTATGAATTCAGATAAACAATATTCATAACCAAGGGGATCCAGAAAAACAAATTTCTCTATTTAATTATACAGCAACTTCAGTCATAGACAAATTCCCTATATTTCAGTTTACTCTTATAACCTCTGTGAATACTTAGGGAATTCTCATTAGGATGTATTGTATACATTTCTAATATGTTTTTATCATCTGAAATTCATCCAAATAGAGGAAGAATCCATTTCATATCATTTTGCAACAACTTAGATCAAACACACAATTCACAGTTTGTAGTTGCATACTAAGCAATTAAAGATTATGGATGATTTAACCAATTTTTCATGCAATATACTATTTAAAGGAAATTCCCACTCACCCTAAGGTGTTAAAATACCTTAAAAATGCATCTCATCCCTGAAAATCTCGATCTCATATCAAATCCCTAGAAATTCACCCGATTCTTCTTCCTTTCAACTTGGAAACCCTAAAAATGAGGGATTATAAAGAAAGAGTGAGAAAAGGGTAAGTTTTGACACCATTTCAGATCAAATCAGAGGGATGGAATCTTGACATGTGAGAGAATATTCACCATGAAACTATATCCAAAGAGGCTAAACTTACATGATTTGATCATTCCTCGGACCGCAAAACCCTAGGGCAGCATCTCCATCACTTTCTCCTCTCAAACCCTAACTCTCCCTCTCTCTTTAGGATTTCGTTTCTCTGGATTGAATCATGAATTATGATAGCTCCTTGTGTGTTAGTTTGACCATATAGAGCAAGTGAGCTGCTTGGGTTAATTGCACATTGACCCCTCACTATACTTTCTCTTATTTCAGCTGAATTTTCTGTCATAACAATATTACTGTAATTCATCTACTGATAAGGTATAAACGCATCCAAAAATAATGAAAATTTTACATGTTGTTTATGATTAAGTTTCAAATCCCCAGATAAATTTTCATATCATTTGGAGTTACCAATAAATAACTAAAAATAAAACACTACACTATTGAAAAGCACTCTGTCAGCATTTTGGTCAAAGTATAGTTCGACCAAGAACCACATTCAAAGAATACTAAAATATTCTAAAATTCTTCTCCAATATGAATGATTGAGTTATGCATATCATATCCAAAATTCAATTAAATACAAAATTTTTAGAAAATATGAAAAATCATTTACCACATTGCTATCCTGATCAAATTCCATATTCATGTATTATCAAAACCTTTCATGACCATGAGGGACCGGATCAGACTTCTATGGAACCCTAAGGGGAGGTTTAATATGTATGAGCTTGATCTAGGGCATTACGTCGTCCAGTTATCATGCAAAGATGACTATGAGACAGCTATGTTGGGAGGGCCATGGAAGATCTTCGGCTGTTGCTTGGCAGTCTGGGACTGGACACCGTCCTTCAAACCGACGAACGAGATGCCTAGATATGTGGATACTTGGGCACGCATACTGGATCTACCGTTACATCTTTACGTCCCCACACTGTTCGAGTACATAGGGTTGGCTTTGGGATGACTCATAAAAGTGGACAATCACACAGCCTTTAGAACAAGGAGCAAATTCGCCAGGTTGGCCATCGAGATAGACACAACAAAGACCCTCCACCCGTCAATTTACATCAATGGCATCGAATATGCAGTGGAATATGAGATAGAACCGGACCCTTGTGCAGTGTGCAGAAAGGCGGGACACAGAGCACAACACTGCCGCAATGTGCAGGAGAACAAACCTCTATGGGAAGAGAGTGCCACTGATAATGATCAGACGAAGGAAACGGTAGCTGAACACGAGGAATGGCAACAGCAAAAAGGAAAGGGAAACAATAGGAGGAGAGGGGCCAGGCAGATTAGGCAGGAAGGGTGGGTGCAGCGGAATGCGACCACCACCAATGCTTTTACTAGCCTTGAGAACGTCATCCCAGAGGAGAACACGTTCAGTGGCGACGCCGAGGACGCTACGGAGCAACACGTCGCTAAAGAGCAAGGTAATAGCAGGAACAAGAGCTCCAAAGAGTGGAGACCGAAGAAGACGTTCGACACTGCGGAGGCTAAGAAGGAGACGCTGGAGGAAATGAGGAAGACAAACCAGGACGCCATGAAGCACCAGGGCGGATCCAAGGCAAACGCATATCAGGCACACAAGGCCGTCCACCCGGAGGTTGATGAAGTTATTCAGGTTATGGAGGAAGACGAAGAGAACCCTATGAAGGAAGCAGCGGGAGAACAGGAGAACACGAGGGGAAAGACGGGAGTAGAAGCTCCAGTAGAGTCGCCTGCAGACGGTGTATCGAACACCATGACAACAGAAACAGACAACGCCACTGGCACTCCACAGGAGATAAGCGACCATCAACCACAACACCAGAGCAATGACAACAAAACCAATGCCATGACAGATGTCTACATCGTAGGCCCGAGCAGGAAGGTGAAAGGCAGCAAGTCCAAGATGAAGAAAGACAGAATGAAGCCCCCGTATGAACATCGTAGGAAAAGCCCATGACAGATGAATCAGGTTCCAAACACGAGGGCCGTTGAGGGCACGTCTGCTATAGGAGTTGACGAAGATGCTGAGAAGGAGGAGCTCAAGCAATCTGCGTAACTACCCTCTTTCCATCTGTTCATGGCTGATATGGTCTGCTGGAACGTGAGAGGGATAGGAAGTGATGATCGACAGAGGAACTTGAAGGAACTGGTTGCTATCCATCACCCTAAGGTGGTTTCTATTCTCGAACCAAGAATGAGTGGAGATAACGCGGTGAAAATCATAAAACGGCTGGGATTCACAGAATCCTATAGGGTAGAGGTCAGGGGTTATTCTAGTGGCATCTGGATCTGTTGTAGGGCGGAACAATGTAAGGTCCAAATCATGCTTGCACATAGGCAATTCATAACCTGTAAGATCAATGACAAATTAGTTGTGACGTTTGTGTATGCGAGCCCTCAAATCTGCACTAGAAAGCTGCTGTGGAAGCACATTATCAACATGGGTAACCAGTTCAACTCAGCCTGGCTAGTGGTAGGGGATCTCAATACTATCGTGAGCCCAGATGAAAGATGTGGTAGTGAGTGTTTTAACAACTCCAAGGCTACGACAGCACAAAACACCTTCATGGAAGCGGGACTGACTGACCTCGGCTTCACGGGCATGAGGTATACCTACAGACATGGGATATTACAAAAGAGGCTGGATAGAGCCATGGGTAATAGTGAGTTTATTAACAGCTATCCCAATGCTATCATTGAGCACCTACCGAGGTTGGGGTCGGACCATTGTCCCATTCTTATCCGTTTTAGGGCGAGGATCCATGGTGCAAGAAGATTTATCTCTCGCGCTTCTTGGCAGAAGATTAATGGCTTCACTGCTGTACTAGATGACAACTGGGAGAGGAGTGCCAAGTTCCCTGACGCTTTAAAACAGGCCCAAAATGCTTTATCGGGATGGGACATGCAGACCAGGAAAGCAGCTAGAAGAAGGAAGGATGTCGTAATCAACAATATCAACAATTTACAAACTGAACTAGCGGAGGAATATAATGCAATATCTGACGAGCTGTGCATCTCGTTACAAATTGAACTTAATGCCATTCTCAAGGCGGAGGAGGAGGACCTGAAGCATGCAAGCCACATAAACTGGATCGCTGAGGGGGATATCAACACGAGATTCTACCAGAATTTTGTAAATCAAAGACGGCGTAGAAACACCATTCGTGCGTTGAAGAATAGCAACGGGGAATGGATAACAGAGGAAAAGGAACTAATGCAGATGGTGGTCAATCACTTTGAGAAAGTCCTTACTGCACCCACGCCTCCTGATTTTCAGAGTATGGAGGTCTGTACGGGGGTGTTCAGTGCTCTGACGGAAGGGCAGAAGGAGATTGTCAGCAGATGTCCAATGGAGGAGGAAATACATTATGTGGTAAAGGCCATGGATCCCGTCAAAGCGGTCGGGCCTGATGGTGTCAACGGCACGTTCATTCAGCAGAATTGGAAAATTGTGGGAACAAGTGTCGTTAGATCAGTGCAAGAAGCCATAGTCTCAGGCGAGGTCTCAGAGGAGCTGTGTGAGTCGACCATTGTGCTTATTCCTAAGGTGTAGTCCCCTGAGAGGTGTGAGAATCTACGACTGATATCTCTAAATAACATCATTCTTAAAATCATATCCAAAGTTGTAGTGGAGAGGATGAAACCTCACATATCGTCTTGGATCTCCTGGTGCCAAAGCAGCTTTGTGCCTGGCAGGAATATAGCTGATAATATAACTCTTGTCCAAGAAATAATGCACAGTATGAAGAGTAAGAAGGGGGATAAAATGATGGCGATTAAGGTTGATTTAACCAAAGCTTACGACCAAATGTCTTGGGAGTTCATCAGAGATATGATTCGCAGAACTAGCATCCCCCAAAACATCTGTGATTACATTATGTCCTCCATCACACTCGGTAACATTAGAATAGCGTGGAACGGTAAGACCACACTTGCCTTCAGAGCGACGCGTGGGTTACGACAAGGCGACCCCTTGTCACCTTACATTTTTGTGTTATGCCTGGAAAGATTAACTCAGCTCATTCACAAGAAGGTAGAAGAGGGTGTGTGGAAACCAATGAAGGTGGGTGCTCGAGGCCCGTCTATCTCCCATGTTTGTTTCGCAGACGACTTAATCTTGTTCGCTCAGGCAGGCATAGCACAGATGAGAACTATCAAGGATTGTTTTAAGCTGTTCGAGAGGGCGTCTGGACAATCTGTGTCCACCGCCAAGACAAGTATTTTCTTTTCTCATAGCATGGAGGATAGACTCAGAAATTGCATTGCAGAGGTGGGTGGTTTCCAAAAGACAAATGACCTGGGCAAGTATCTGGGAGTGCCCCTTATTCACAAGCGGGTTAACAAGAACACCTATTGTAATGTGATGGATGCGGTCAGCGGTAGGCTCCAAGTGTGGGCAGCAAGAGATCTATCCCTAGCTGGAAGAATCACTCTAGCGAAGACCACCTCGAAGCGCTACCGACGTATGTGATGCAAACTGATGTCCTCCCCCTCCAACTGTGTGACAGAATTGAAGGCATCATTCGTAGATTCATTTGGGGTGGAAACTACAAGGCACATCCTCTGGCCTTAGTTGCTTGGGATAAGGTCACGTGCCTGAAGAAGGATGGCGGGTTGGGAATTAAGAACCTGCGAGACTGGAACCTTGCTTTGAACTATAAACATTCTTGGGATGTCCTTAGTGGCAGGCGGGTCACTTGGGTGAACATCATGAGGACAAGAGCCGATAAATATAAGGATAAGAAGATGCTTAACTGCTCGAGACTAGGAAATACCGTTCTTGCTAGAACAAGGTTTATAGAGGAAAATTCTTACATCGTCCCCATGAACGGACTGAACACTAATGTGTGGACAGACCGGTGGTGGAAGGAAGGGCCGATCCTAAAAGATCACACACTCAAGCCTATTCCTGAGGACCTGATGGACCTGAAAGTTGTAAGCATGGTGGGTCTCGACGGAGCGTGGGACATCAACTTTCTGGATGAGTGGCTACCTCCTCACATAGTCCAGAAAGTTCAAAGCATTAGACCCCCTTCCATGGAGGACGGGGAGGATGTGCGTGTCTGGGCTCATACTGTGAACGGGACCTACACTTCCAAAACTGCCTACAGGAGGCTATGTGAAGGAAAAGGGGTTAAAGTGGAGGGAAAGTGGGAGAGCATCTGGAAACTTAAAGTCTCGGCCAGAATCAGGACGTTCACATGGCTCATGATGCACAATGTGTTACTCACTAACAAGAAGCAAGTCCAAAGGAATATCTCGACTACCGGTCTTTGTCCCAGGTGCGAGGAGGAGGAGGAATCTTTGTTACACGCACTTAGGGACTGCAAGTATGCCAAGGAGGTCTGGGAAGTCATGATGTCGAGCCCGTGGTTTATGGAGGCGTCACATATGCACGACGTCAGACAATGGATCAACACACAACTGGAAGTTAATGAGGAACATGGATGCAACTTTCGAATCATAGGTTGGCACATATGGAATGCAAGGAATAGGTATGTGTTTAGTAACAAAACCATGGCTACCACACAGGAGACTAGACTGATTAGAGAGCAAATCAGACTCAATAGAGTGGCATTCATGAGAGAACCCAGGACCAAAGAAGAAGAGGGGACGGAAGAGCTTTGCTGGATCCCTCCCGTGTGCGGAGTCCCTAAACTGAATATTGATGCCGCTGTTAAAAATGGCACGGCAAGCTGTGTTGTAGTAGTGAGAGATCACTTGGGGAAATGGATGGGAGGAGCTGCGAGAAAGGTTGCCACCTCGGATGTCTTAGAAGACGAACTAGAAAGCATTCTTCTAGCAATGGAGGTTGCCCATGAGCACGGCCTTGCTTCTGTCCAGGTTGAAACTGACTCGCTGATGGCCAAGACCATGGTCCATCAGCAGACTGATGAGAACCCTAGGTATGCTAAGCAGTTAGGGAGGATCAAAAGATTATTGAAGCATAATTGGATCATGGAACATGTACCCAGGGAGATGAATAAAGCAGCAGACAAGTTGGCTAAAATTAACCTAAAAATGATCTTGCATACACAATGTATGTGACTCCTCCTAGTGAGGTTCAACAGCTAGTAGGTCTTTATTTATGTAATGGTAGTAGTACTACCATGTTTCTTGTTGATTGCTTAATTAGTGATTGTAAGTTATTTGAATTGGCTCGCATGAGGAGGGCGGGATGAATAAGATTGCCTCCTGACTTCTTAAAAAAAACCTTAATATTTTTCGATTAGCATTTACATTTCTCAAACCCTAATTCTTTAAAATAAAATCATAGTTAGAGTTTCTTCTTAGGTTTGAAACATCAGAATTGATCTACTACTACCATTAATCAAGTCTAAATGATGTTCAATCTAATCAAGCATGTAATCATTCAGGAAACCAATTCTCATTAGGATGTATTGTATACATTTCTAATATGTTTTTATCATCTAAAATTCATCCAAATAGTGGAAGAATCCATTTCATATCATTTTGCAACAACTTAGATCAAACATACAATTCACAGTTTGTAGTCGCATACTAAGCAATTAAAGATTATGGATGATTTAACCAATTTTTCATGCAATATACTATTTAAAGGAAGTTCCCACTCACCCAAAGGTGTGGAAATACCTTAAAAATGCATCTCATCCCTAAAAATCTCGATCTCATATCAAATCCCTAGCAATTCACCCGATTCTTCTTCCTTTCAACTTGGAAACCCTAAAAATGAGGGATTATAAAGAAAGAGTGAGAAAAGGGTAAGTTTTGACACCATTTCAGATCAAATCAGAGGGATGGAATCTTGACATGTGAGAGAAGATTCACCATGAAACTATATCCAAAGAGGCTAAACTTACATGATTTGATCATTCCTCGGACCGCAAAACCCTAGGGCAGCATCTCCATCACTTTCTCCTCTCAAACCCTAACTCTCCCTCTCTCTTTAGGATTTCGTTTCTCTATATTGAATCATGAATTATGAGATCTCCTTGCGTGTTAGGTTGACCATATAGAGCAAGTGAGATGCTTGGGTTAATTGCACATTGACCCCTCACTATACTTTCTCTTATTTTAGCTGAATTTTCTGTCATAAAAATATTACTGTAATTTGTCTACTGATAAGGTATAAACGCATCCAAAAATAATGAAAATTTTACATGTTATTTATGATTAAGTTTCAAATCCCCAGATAAATTTTCAGTTCATTTGGAGTTACCAATAAATAACTAAAAATAAAACACTACACTGCTGAAAAGCACTCTGTCAGCATTTTGGTCAAAGTATAGTTCGACCAAGAACCACATTCAAAGAATACTAAAATATTCTAAACTTCTTCTCCAATATGCATGATTGAGTTATCCATATCATATCCAAAATTCAATTAAATACAAAATTTGTAGAAAATATGAAAAATCATTTACCACACTGCTATCCTGATCAAATTCCATATTCATGTACTATCAAAACCCTAATTTTGGTCGATTAGCATTTACATTTCTCAAACCCTAATTCTTTAAACTAAAATCATAGTTAGAGTTTCTTCTTAGGTTTGAAACATCAGAATTGATCTACTACCATTAATCAAGTCTAAATGTTGTTCAATCTAATCAAGCATGTAATCATTCAGGTAAACCCTACTTTACCGATTAAGCACAAATGTGGTCATTACAATTCTCACCCCCATAAAAAGTTTTGTCCCCGAAACATAAATATGCAAGCAAAGTACTTTCAAGGTTTATTTTAATCTTCTAAAATCTTACATGTCATTATATTCTTGTATTTCATACTTGAATGCACTTTTCAACATTAAGTCATTTATTTCTTTTCTAATCACAACATGTTTGAAATAGTTCTCAATAACAACAAACATATTCTCTATGCCACAATCAATCATAACAGAGAGAGAGAGAGAAACAACCATTTCAATATTTTCATACTCTTGAGGTGTTACCTCAACATTGACAATCTGATCCAACTACTCAATTCATACGGCTCAATATGTACTATTGTTATGTATTACCTCTAAGTCACAAAAGAGAGTTCACCATGTTCTTTTGAATTTTACTATTATTCTACTCAAATAGCAAAATAGTCTTGAGTTGGAAGACTATATTCAACATCAATTGTACAATACTACTCACGGAATCCACATTACATCATGGATGCATAAGGTGGAGCATTACCATCACATTCCATATTATTCTCAAGTATGAACCCACACATAATTCAAGGTGTAACCATCGAGTTATAGCATACTAGGATTTCAACAATAGTAATAAAGTACTCCATGATTGTATTAGTCATTCAAGGACTATTCATACCCAATTACCATCACTTAATTATATTAAAGCTAGGTATAAAAAGATATACCTCATTAGGGTTACATATCAATACAATATGGTTATCATCCCTTCTATTCATATGAGTGAATAGGTAAGACTACCTTATTCAAGTTAACCCTTCATTTGTTCCATCATTATTCAACCCATATCACCATACCACAATTGTACAATACTATGATGTATTACTAGTATAAATGACTACAACTATCAGACACCTTTAATTAACATATTGCTTGCACATGTACACTGAAATCATACATAGAACCAATTTACATCCCTTAATATACCTTCAACAAATTATACTTCTAAAAACAAATTCACATATTACTAAAATCCATTGTTTTCTCTTCTCTCTCCTCATTCACTACTACTTACTTTTTTCTGCTTATCCTTCTCATTTTAATCATGTAGATTAAACATTCCTAAAATTGTAACATACAAGGTACAAATAGATTAATTATCATTCTTGCTATAACTGCAAGAATTTATTTCATATCGCACTTCACTCATATTGTATTTCTCCTTTTGTTCAAAACACACTTGTTACATTTCAAATTTATATCTTACTCTTTACTCTGAATCATTTCCATATTGTTTATCTACCTTTCAGATTAGCTATCTTTAAACCCTGGATTACTATCAGTTCTAGTTTACTTCTCATAGTGCAAATCTCATGATCTTGTTTTATAGAGATTCCAGTATTCAAGTTCAAATCACTAGTGACATCCCTTGAACTACTACAACTCTAAACATTCTAGGGTTTGGTCCTTATTAGTAGCATGACGTTATTGTGATGTGACTTTGCTCCCTTAATTTGAAATTCAAACTTTGGATCTCAAAAGCTTTACTAAAGTCTTCTTTATCTTATCAATTGAATTTCCTTTCTCTTACTTGGCCATTTAGATAGATTACATTCTCATTTACCCTGCTAGGGTTTCATCATCATATTGTGTGTCATTATTACATTCACTAGATGTCTCTACCACGGTGGTTATGCATCATATATGATTCATTTTCTTATCACTTCATTCCCACATTGCTCTCATTAAGGAAGATATGAAAGAGAAGATGATTTTGAGACTTAGAATTATTATCTTCAAACATTCAATAATACATTTCTCATATGTACGTTTAATTAATTATCAACAAGGATACTTGACTAATTAGCATTTTCTTGAATCTCACAACCTCTTTATTTTATAATCTATATTACTCCATTATGTTTCAAACCCTTCTTTACTTTCCATAATCCCCTTACCATATACTACTATTCCACATGTCATCTTTAACTTCTAGTTTTCTCTTATGATCATGTTGCTTCTTTTATGTGTATGATCATGTATACCATGTTGCATATATTTCCTTTTATCCTTCTACTAATGTAAAGTTGAAATTCCAAATCAATAACCTCTCTACTAGTATCACCTCATGTTTAATACATTACATATCCTTCATTTTAAATCAAATGGCTCATGCATGGGTGAAACATAGATTCTCTTTCAATCAAGTTTTCCTTCCTGAATATAGTTTACCTTTGTATGACTTATACATTTATTTAGCTACACTTTTGTTCTTCTTTTATAAACTAGTTTGTTGTTCTATAGAGACTTAGAATCCAAAGGCAGTAAGGATGAATGTATTAAACTTGTTAATAGGTATACATTCCATGCTATATCGTATGACACGCCTTGAATGAGAAGTGTATCGGGCACTAGCTATATCGTCCAGTCTTGTATCGCTCAACGGCGGGCGACACCTTCTTAAGAATGGTAGTATCGGGCATGAGCCTACGGTGATTTTTGAAAGTTTTGTATCGCCTGACACAGGCATATAGGGCAGGCATGATATCGCGCAGTTTTAATTCCCGATACGGATGTGTCGGGTAGCTTTTGTATCGAGCTGAACTTCTCTTATCGATTTCCTTTTGAACACCGATATTGACTTTAAGTTTTTACCTACCAAATATCGGGACATTCAGATGCTTAATTAACTTGTCTTATGACAACAGAAATGGCCCGTACAAAGCAAACCGTCGTTCAAGTTGATGAGCATGGTCGGAGGATCAACACAGAGGCCACGGCTGTCGGGAAGAAATGCCTATATCCCGAGGCAGCTGGCCCATCCACAGTTGAGAAGAGAGCAAGGACAGAAGAAGTAACAGCTCCAACAACAACAACAGAGTCTTTGAATTATACGCCAGGCAGGTTCATGCCCCGAAACAATGAGCATGGGCGTCGTTACTCAGAATTGGCAACAAAACTTTATAGGTCGAGCAGGTTCTGCCACCAGTCGTCCTTTCTTCAGCTAGGCATATTCGACAGGCTTGAAAATGTCCTGGTTGCAGCGGGACTGTGGAAGATCTGCTTCATCCACTCCACCTCCTACATTGAACTCACCAGGGAGTTCATGTCATCTCTCCATCGGGTGCAGAATAGACCCGAAGTGATCGAAGAATACGGAGGAGCGGACAGACTGCAGGGGCGGCTGTACAACTCTGAGCACGTCATCTCTGAAAGGCTACTAAACGAGATCTTCTCCTCCAGCGAGGAGGAGAAGGAACAGCTTAATAACGGTGCAAGGATCACCGAAGGAGACGGGTTCAACCCCGTGGAGCTCTCGAGGAAGTTGACCGGCGAGTCTTCATTCAAGCCGGGAAGCAAGGTGGTGGCGGTGCACTCCTTCTTCTGGAGGATAGTGCACAGGATGGTAGCATGTCTGCTCTTCAGCAAAAATGAGTCCAGCAACGTCTACACCGAAGAACTCCATCTCATGTGGCTCATGATGGAGGGCAAGGTGATCAACATGGGCTGCTTTTTGCTGAATAGGATGCACCCAATAAAGGATGCCACCAAGGAGTACTGCATGGGTGGCATCATCAATCTGATCGCGGTTGGGTTAGGATACCCACAGGAGCCGCGCAGTCTCTCAAAGACAAGGGGCGACGAGAAGATCGACCTCAAGTTCCTCATGAGAGCCGGCATGATCAAGAAGGAGGGGTGAAGCTACTTCTACAAGAGAGGGTCTTCACCAGCGCAGAAATCAAAGCAGTGGCAGTCGAAGCCTCTTACGTCGCCACCACCAGAATACAAGAGAGGGCGGCTGCAAGAGGAGAACCAATTCCCCTTGACACCCGGCAGGACAAATCTTCCACAACTCCTGCCGAGCCGCCCACTGCTCCAGAGCCACCAATGATAGCAATTGATAGAGTTTTCATCACTCCTACCATCCCAGCCACGATCATGACAATATCTGTCGTGGCTGAAGTAGAACTGGAAATCGTCAAGGTCGTCGAGACAACTGGGGCAGAAACAACCGCACCAGCCCTGAGGGAAGCTGTCGCGGAAGAGACAACCACAGCTTCAGGACCTCCTATGGTGCCCTTAGAGGCAGAAGAAAAAGCATAGCCGGACGCCAGTAATGGGGTGTTCGTCGAGATCCTAGAGATGGAGCTCGAAGCTACACAACTTATGCCAACACCGCCACCGGTGTCTCCCGTATCAGCTGCTGAGGAGGTCACTGACAATAGATAGGTGGAGCAGCATCCACCCACACCACGGCCTTCTCCACCACAACAAGAAGGCAAGGCAGAGACGGCCGTAAAAGTGTTGATGCCTCACCCCGAAGCATCCACCTCACGAACAGTGCAGATCGAAACTACCCCAAGTGAGGCGGCACACTCATCGGGTAGATCTTCATGCGGGAGGAGTGTAGCGAGGACACGTGGGAGATCTGTAGGAGCCCCTCTGTCGCACGGACAGATGTTGGGAAACAAACTCGAAAACTTGTGGGAGGTAATAGGAAACCACTCTGCTACCTTTTCTTCGCTTACCCGCAAGTTTTCCATTTTCCAGCAGAGGTTGAATAGCCAGGAGCGGTAGCTGCTGACTCTAGTTGGTCTTCCCGGCCAACTAGAGGCACTCAACGCAACACTTCAGCAGGCCCTCCAACGCCTTGACGTGATCGAGGAGAGGCTAAACAGAGTGGACGACCATTCACGCCCAAGGAAGTTGAGAAGGTCTCCAACGCCCCCTGGCTTAGGCTCTCAACCCTCCTCATCAGCATCCTCGTCAAGATCGCCATCCACTTCCTCCTCTAGCGGGCCATCCCCAACGCCTGAGGAAGGGACGCCACAAAGGTCAGCCAACAGAGCTTCAGCAGGGCAGGCGAGCTCCCGCGGTCTAGATGAACTAGCTCCCTCAGTCCTCCTAGACGAAGCTGAGGATGACAATGAAGAAATCAGTGTCGGGGAGGACTCTTATGAAGAATCTGAGGGAGAAGGGGGGACATATGTGCCGCCAATAAAAGACACCCCCCAGAGGAAGACACTCGATGGCAGATGAATTCTCTACACCGTTAGAGATACCTTCCTTCGAGATGGCCGACTTTGATAGAAGGGTCATCGGCTACCTGTCGATCAGAGACCAAAAACTACTGAACAAGGTCCTGAGGTCGCAGGCAGATGAAGAAGACGTCGTCTGGAGCGACAGCTACTTCTCCTTACGACGGGGAGCACTCAGAAGCATATTCCACTCACCAACCGTCGTCGGAAAGAAGTTGTTTAGGGTCCTAGAAGGTGCAATAATAGAGAATATCAGCATCAGGACAGGTCAGAGAACAATATACAATGCCACCCCGACCATGGCAAGAAGACTGATGATGGGAGTGCCAGACTCCATAGAGGTGGACAACATGCTGCGACACATCGATGAGCACAACACGAACATCGTGTTGGCCCCGTACAAGCACCGCAACATATGGTCTCTGTGTGTGGCAGATCTCTGGAACCATGACGTCCAGCTCTTTAGCTGCTGTAATAAGGAGGTGCCACGCTCAGGCCTTATCTTCAGTCGCCCGGAGGACAAGCATCTCAGGCTTCTAACACTACATCTTCTTTGAGCCATCAAGCAAGGAGTCCAACATCATAGCGGCATTTGGAACTTCTTCTCTATCAGAGACTTCCCCGTCCAAGCAGAAGAGGGAAGTGGAAACAGCTCGTTTATCGTCTTGCGCGCCATGGAGTTGCTCAACATATTTAGATACATAAGGCATCTCCAGGGCCAAAACTTCTACCAGCTCATAAGCATATATGCACTGCGGTTGATTAAAGACAGGCGATATTTCCAAGATGCAGGGGTAGCAGAGATGCTGCTGGACAGTGATCAAGCAAATGAATCTTCGCAACCCAGCAGCACTCTAGAGAAGGAAGCTGAGATAGAAGCAGACATATATGGGGTAGGCAAGAAGTTAGAGATCATGCGGGAAGTCCACGGAATTGAAGACCCTGCTTCGCCTGAAACATCAGAAGAATTGATCAACAATTTCGACTGCTTCTCGTGCTCTACACTCATGCAGGAGCAGGTCAATGAAATTCTTCTAAAGTTAGTTGACTCTACCCCGGCATATGTTATCTATGAGGCAGGCAGTGTCATAGTCCCAGTTGACGATTTGAGGGACATGGTAAAAGAAGGAGGATGTCTGGCGATATTTGTGGAGGCCGCCTACATCCAGACACTACAGAAGAAGTTTGAACATGCATACATAGCTCATCCAATGATGTTCAACGACATCTGCCTTGCTGACAAATTAGGAGTGAAGCAAGCATTTCTGGCAGAATTGCAGTGCAGGGTTCCACGCACAATCTTCCTACCCATCCTGCATTACAACCACTGGGCGCTCCTGACGATGTACACTCGCCAATGAGAAGGAATCTTCTACAACATCTCGGACAACAACAAAGATCATCCAGTGCAGTGTACATCAACAATGTTGACACCCCTCGAGTGCTTAATACGAAAATACTACGAGGAGGTGGCGGCGTTGACACAACCATTCCTGGAGACGGTAGCAAGCAAATGGCATGAGCTCCAGTTCTGCCACCGCATTCCACAACAAATTCCCCTATCCAACGACTGTGGCATCTTCGTACTGGAATGGATATCAAATAAAGAGATGCTTGACCAACTCCATCACATCGACTACCATAGCAAACGAGGAGAATATGTGTGGCAGCTTCTATACAGAAAAGGCGTGCTCACCAGCTAACCCTCACTGAGTTAACATTACCCTACCTTATCTACTTTACAACTCTGGGATAGATTGTGGAGTAAGTTTGGGGGGGTACCATGTACCAGTGAGGGAGGTATAAAAAAATTCAAACTCTACCCTCTTTGTTCTTTTTGTTCTTTTTTTATATAACATGCGTACATATACATATACATGCCTCATACAAAATACAAAATTTTTTGCTTATTTTGTCTCCACACATATGTACAAAGACACTATATAGTAAAAACCTGATACGACTTCTTGCCAGTTTGTTTTCTATGTGTCCAAGGAGATGAAGGTTTTGTTATTTCTTTCTGATAATGCATCCTCAAACAACAAAAGACTATGACTTTCCACGCCAAAAATTTCGAAAAATAATCTCACAACAGCTAAGAGACGTGTATGCAGAAGGAAAAAGGTGCCCAAACAGCAAAAAAATTCCTCTTGTTTTCCCTTACCCAACAAAATCCCAAAAAGAGAGAATAGCCTTATGAGGGTGAATAAAAGCATGAGAGTTGTGCCTAATGAAAAGAAAAAAATATATATATGTCTATACTTGTTTCCCAAAAGTACCCATCTTTAGGCATGGTAGATCTGGGGTAGTGGTACGTAGGATGTGAAATCACTACTCTAAAGCCAACTGGATTGGACTGCAGGGACCACTTGCCCGCTAATGGACCCGTACCTGGATGGACTAATGGGAAACAAGAAAAACCCAAAAAGCCTTAACCCTACCCAAACACACAACTTGTTGTTCCCAAAAGTTGTTTTTTGTGAAAGCTAACTTCGAAATCATGCACCCAAGTCTCGCCAAAGCTGTGGAGAAAAATTTTGCTTAAATAAGGCAGGAGAAGTAAAGTTTGTTGTTCATGGTCATGTTGTATTCTCTGTAAGACATCTCAATGCTCGCTCAAACCCATGGTCTGAAAACTATACCGGTCAAGAAGAAGTGTCACAAACAAAGTTTAAAGATTGATTGACGATAATCAAAATGCTAAGTTTGGGGGAGTTGATAACACCAAATTTTGTGATGTTTTTGGCCCTTATTTCGTTATCAATTCTGCCCTTTTAAACTGTTTTCCTCTCCTTTTTGTCATGTTTTTTAATAAACAGGCCACACTACGCTCTTAACTCAATTTTATCATCTTTTGTAGGATTTTCCTCGTTTTTCGACTCATTTATCCACAAAAAGGCCCGTCCCGGCCCACGAACGTGTTCCACCTACATCGGCCTTCTTACCAGCCGGCTGACACGCTCACTGCCTGACATGTGGCAGCACGACACACTACTGTGTGATACGAGGGTGTCTCACAAGAAGGAGTGAACGAGCGATATGCCATTTACCCGATAGGGAGCCAGACTCGCCATGACTACTAGAGCGTTCCGCGCGATACAAGCCACCCACCGGCAGGCGCCCACTCGTCACGACGCCCGGCAAACGCTTACAGCCTGACACCCCTGTGTCAGGCGACACGCATATCGGGCATCTTTGAATCCGCAATGATAGTATTGATGGAGGACATGTGGCGCCCGGAGAACCACAACTTCTCCCAACCGCTTCATATAAATAGCAACTACAGGACTTCGATGGAACGGGTTGGAATTTCGTGAAAGCTAACTTGGGAAAGCACCTGGATCTAGTGTGTCGTGTCTCAGAGGTGTATCAGGCGATACGAGGTGAGCACTTCCCCGACCCGAGAGGGCGGGAATGGTTCACTTAGAATTTGCCCCGGTCACCACAGCATCCTGATATCGGCCGTCAATGGCACCCGATACGAGCAACCCGACACGATACCAAGCCCGATACTAGTCACCCGTCACGGCGTGTCGCCCGAGAGGGTGTGCCGCCCGACGCGACCGTATCGGGCATGAGCGCCTCACACGATACGCCAGTCCGTCACAACCTATCGCCTGAGAGGGTGTGCCACCCGACACAGGCATATCAGGCAAGGCTCCCGCCCGGTATCGGGCTAGAGAAATCTTAGGGATCTGCTGCTGTCTGTCGCTCTTCTAAATCAAGGAGGCGATGCTTATCTTTATCTTTTCCAGTCATTTACTTTCTTTATGTATGCAATGTAACCAAAACATTTTATATAAATGATTATGCTAAGTGGAATCAGAGGAGCTTTAAATATTTGTTGCTTCATGTTTGGTCCCCTTTTGTTGGACGATTGCTTGTTTAGCATCCGAACTCTAGCTTGTATGCTTGGATCATGTTTTGACTAGCTATCGAATCATGTTTTCCGCTGCAGCAACCTCGAGAGAGGTGTTGTGGCTCTAGTGTTTGGTCTGATACAGGAGTACGAGAGTGCCCAGGATCGGAGTTGCTTTAGTGATCTTTCCACTCTAACCAAAGATCAGCAGCCTTGAGAGAGGTGTTGATACTTAGTTAAAGGCACCCTCTTTGAGAGAAAGGGTGCTGGAAGTTCCTACTGCCGCTTGTTTTATCGAAGCTTCCTCCTTCATTCCTTACTAATGGAATAGTGTTATCCTCTTTGTTTCCGTTGCACAAAAACCCTAAAAACTGATAAACGCTAAAAACCTTATTTTTTTCCTTGTAACTCCAGTTGGAGATAGTTTCCTTTTATTTTATCGATCTTCACCTGTTGTTCCCTTTGGGAACTCTATCCTTGTTTTGCTTTTACCGGAGTGTAATGTGTTGATTCCGAGTTCTTAACACTACCACCCTTGTCCCTGTGGTTCGACCCCGGTCGCTACTTCAGACCCCGTCCTCGTTGTGGGGGCCTAAGAGTCAGGTAATTTAAAAGTCTGGCTACTTTAAATCCGCTCCTTTTGGACGCATGATTTAGGCCGGTCAACTTTTTGGCGTCATTGCTGAGGACAACGCAAAATGGTACTGTTGACGAACCAAAGTCCGCTAACTACACTCGAGTGCCCCAAGCTTAGAAATGAGCTTGACAGCACCCTCTTTTCTTTTTTTTAATATTCTAACCTAAAATGAGTATGGAGTAGTGCACATTATTAATACAAGTTCTCTAACTTGATTATACACGCTATTCAGGTACTCAGGAAGGAAGCATTCTCCTCATCTGAGAACTGACATCACTAGGCATGCCACCTCGCATCGAACCACCTCTTTCAGAAGGTGAGCGACACGTGAGGGCTAGACCTCACTCGCCTCCGCATGAAGACAATGACCGTTATGACGGCAACCCTCAACATGAAGATCCTGAAATAGAACAATTTGAGGATGACCATCGCCATGAGAGACGTCGTCATCACTGAAGATGAAGAAGAAATCAAAATAACCAAGAATAGAACTAGGGAGACAGTGACAGTGAAGATTCTAATGAAGAAGAGAAGACCCTCAGGGAGTTAGCTGCCACAAAAGCCAATAATTCAAGATGTTCGGTTGTCATCCCGAGGTTCAACACGACAAACTTTGAGCTAAAACCATCTGTCATCTCTATGATCCAAAACAAGAGCTTCAGAGGGAATTCAAAGAATGATAACCCCTACCATCATCTAGATGCTTTTAAGAACATCTGTGATACCATTAAAATGCGGGGAGTCCCATAGGAAGTGATTTATTGCAAAGGTTTTATCTTTTCTTTAGAAGACAAGGCTCTATCCTGGTACCTCAGATTACCACACCAAGCACTTAATGGATGGAATGTGCTGGTAGATGCCTTTGTAAACAAGTTTTACCCCACAGAGAAAACTGACAGGAATAGATAGAGGATCACGTCTTTCATGCAAAAGTTGAATGAGAATCTACACGAAGGATGGGAACGGTATCAAGAATATCAGAGGGACTTCCCTCATCACAACTACAAGAAGGGTTTCCTGATAACCACCTTCTACAATGGTCTGACCCCTGAGGAAAGGGTTTCGCTGAATGCAGCTACAGGCAGCAACTTTCTGGGGAAGAAGCCTAGCAGATCCAAAAAGATCATTGAGAACATGGCTGAGTTGCAAGCCGGCACCAACTACGATAGATCTGATAGAGGACATGCTAAGAAGACAGCTAGTGAAGGACCTTCGGTCGAATCCAAAGCTCTGGAAGCTATCACTACTCAGATCCAGAAGACAGCCACTGATGTCAGACAACTGAAAGAGTCAGGTGGAAAAGGGAAGAAACAAGTTGAGAAAGTCATGAAGTGTGTCATCTGCGGAGAAGGTGGACACAGGGTTGATAATTGTGTTTACATCTGACCTGACGAGTCAACTGAAAGTGAATCCGAGGCAGAGGAAGTCGAGAATGTCTCTTTTGTCAACTTCAAGAGACTGGATCACCCTGGCTTTAATTACGGCAACAAGGATGCAGTCGAAAACTCGCATCAGCTGAATAACCCCACCAAGCAACCACAAGGTTTCGAGAAAAGAGGGGGACAAGGTCAGCTCACCAGAACTACCTCTTTCCAAATGAACAAGGCAAACTTCCAAGGACAAGGAAAGTACCCAAGTTGCCAAGCAGCTAACCCTAGTCACAGCCAAGGTCAAGCTAAGGAGCAAAGTCAGGACAAGAGCCCAAACCAACCAGACTTGGTAGGCCAATTGTTTGATTTTGTCAAAAGACAAGATACCATCAACAACCAGCTAGCGCAAAGTGCGCTGTCAAATTCGGGAGTTCTGAACACGATGCAAGTTCAGATGGTGGACATGCAGACGCACCAATGCCACATCAATCAGCAGTTGGTCGAGTTGATAAAGAATCCATCGGGTAAGATACCCTCCAACACTGAATCTGCCAAAATGGTAGTGTTGAGATCAGGGAAGATAGTAGAACGCCCTGAAGAAGCCCGGCCTGAGGAACCTGAACCGAGGACTGCATCTGATAATCCCGCAGAAGAAGATCATTAACAAGCTCGTGTCAGAGAACCTGAACCAAGATCCTTTGAGGAGCTGATTGGTAAGAGAAGTCCTTACTCTCCCAAGTTGCCTTTCCCTTACAAACTGATAAAGGCACATCTTAAAAAGCATTATGAGAAGTTTATGGAATCAGTAAATAAGCTTCACCTTGAAGTACCTTTTCTGGACGCTTTAGAGGAAATGTTGACCTATGCTAAGTTTTTCAAAGATTTGATCACCAAGAAGAAAAGAGGAGGAAGAATCCAGACTATGCATCTAGCTTGTATGTATTTTGCTTTTGTCAAGGCAGATTTACCCAACAAGAAGAAGGATCCAGGGGCTTTCACCATTCCTTTCGCCATTGGAGATAATGTCAAACGAAAAGGCCTCACAGGTTTAGGGGCTAGCATCAGCCTTATGCCGCTAAGCCTCACGTTGCAATTAGGTTTGACTGACATGGTCAAGACCAACATGAGGATTGAGTTGGCAGATCATACCTTTAAAAGACTTGTTGGTGTTGTTGAGGATGTACCAATCCGAGTGGGAAAGTTCTTCATTCCTTGTGACATAGTGGTCATTGATATTGTGGAGGACCCTAGCTGTCCTATCATCTTTGGATGCCCTTTCTTGGCTATAGGAAGGGCGTTGATCGATGTTGCTGAGGGAGTAATCACTCTAAGGGTCGGAAACGATCACTTAGACTTCAAGGTAAAGGATGTGATGAAAGGGACATCCTTGTTAGAGTTCTCTTGCTTTGCAGAAAGCTACAACCAGTTTTGTGAAGAGGTGGAAGAAGATATCCTAATGGTAGACCCTCTTGTAAGAGCTATAAGCAATCAAGATTCTGATTCTGAAAATCCAGAAGTTGTCAAGTTTCTCAATTATCTTAATCAGACTGATGAAGAACTGAGCGACAAAGAAGATGTAATAGAAACAGTTAAGTTTGCCTCTCTAGAGGAGGCGCCGGAAGAAAAGGCACCCAAGGCTAAGCCTGAGTTGAAGCAGCTACCTGAAGGGTTAAAGTATGAATTTCTAGATCAAGAGGAGAAAAATCCTATCATTGTGAATGCCCATCTTATGAAGTATCAGTTGGACAAACTTCTTGAGGAGTTGAGACTCCACAGGCAGGATATAGGATACTCGGTAGAGGACATCAAAGGCCTTAGCCCTGCATTATGTATGCATCGCATTAATTTGGAAGAATCTGCTAAGCCTCTGGCTCAACCACAGAGAAAATTGAATCAGATGCTAAAAGAAGTTGTGAAGAAAGAAGTAATCAAGTTGAGGGATGTTGGGATCATTTACCCGATCAGTGACATTAACTAGGTGAGCCCGATCCACGTAGTACCAAAGAAAGGAGGTATAACAGTAGTTAAAGGAGATAAAGGCGACGAAGTGGCGGTTCGGACCATCATGGGATGGAGGATGTGCATTGACTACCGCAAACTGAACCAAGCCATGAAAAAATATCATTATCCGCTTCCTTTCATTGATCAAGTTCTTGAAAGATTAGCACATCATGACTATTTCTATTTTCTGGATGGTTTTTCAGGGTTTTATCAAGTCCCCATCTTACCAGATGACCAGGAGAAGACTACTTGTACCTATCTCTATGGGACTTACACCTTCAGAAGAATGCCTTTCGGCCTGTGCAATGCTCCTGCAACGTTTCAGCGTTGCATGATATCAATGTTCTCGGATTTTCTGGAGGATATCGTGGAAGTTTTCATGGACGACTTTTCTGTCTATGGAAAGGACTTCGATGCCTGCCTGAAAAACCTCTCTCTGGTCATGCAACACTGTGAGGAAAAGAGTTTGGTCTTGAACTGGGAGAAGTGACATTTTATGGTATGAGAAGGCAACGTGCTAGGGCATAAAGTCTCGAGGCGTGGCATCGAGGTAGACGTTAGAAAGGTTGAAGCCATATCCAAGCTTCCTCCACCAAAGTCCGTAATGGGAGTGAGGAGTTTCCTCGGGCACACCGGCTACTACCGAAGATTTATAAAAGACTTCTCGAAGATCTTGAAACTGTTATCCAACCTTCTGGTAAAGGATATTGAATTCAATTTCTCTGACGATTGTCTAATTGCTTTTCAGGCCTTAAAAGATGCTCTTGTATCACCACCAATCCTTCAAGCTCCAGACTGGGGATACCTTTCGAGCTTATGTGTGACTCCAGTGATTATGCGGTAGGAGCAGTCCTGGGGCAGAAAAAGGACAAAAAGCACCATGTAATTTGCTACGCCAGTCGCACTCTGGATTAAGCTCAGGTGAATTATACGACTACAGAAAAGGAGATGCTCGTGATAGTCTTCACTTTCGACAAATTCAGATCTTATCTTATCGGAGCAAAAGTTAAAGTCTACACAGACCATGGGGCAATAAGATATCTCATGCAGAAGAAAGATAGCAAGCCCATGCTGTTGAGGTGGGCTCTGTTACTACAAGAGTTCGACCACAAGATCGTTGATAAGAAGGGTGCAGAGAATTTGGTCGTCGACCACCTATCAAGGATCATGGTGGAAGGGCAAAAGGAACCACCTATTAACGACAACTATTTTGACGAAGCCTTGCTGATGATTGAAACTAAAGATGAGAATTTACCCTGGTTTGCAGATATTTGTAATTATCTTGCCTATGGAGAATTGCCTCCTGACATAACATATAATCAAAAGAAGAAGCTCTTTGTGGATGTAAAGAATTACTACTGGTACGATCCTCTCCTCTTCAGAAGATGCGTAGATAACTTGTACAGAAGATGTATCCCCGAAGAAGAGGTCCCAAACATTCTAAAAGAATGTCATGCCTCCCCATATGGAGGACACCTAGGGAGAGAAAAGACCGCCGCCAAAGTGCTACAATCAGGTTTCTACTGGCCCTCCTTGTTCAAGGACGCTGCAAATTATGTAAAGGTTTGTAAAGAATGTCAATCAACAGGAAACATTCAAAGAAGGAATGAGATGCCCATGGCCAATTGGGTTGAAGTGGAGATTTTTGATGTATGGGAGATTGACTACATGGGTCTGTTTCCCCCATCAAAAGGATATCAGTACATTCTAGTGGCAGTGGATTATGTGTCTAAATGGGTGGAAGTTGTTGCCACCCAAACGTGCGACTCAAAATAAGTGATCAAGTTGTTTGAGAAGACCATTTTCCCTCATTTCAGAGTACCTCGTACTGTAACAAGAGACGGTGGGTCGCATTTCGGAGAAAAACAGTTTGAAGCGCTCTTGCAAAAGTATGGAGTTAAGCACAAAGTCGCTATGCCCTACCACCCACAAACTTCTGGGTAGGTAGAGGTTTCGAATAGACAGATCAAGCAGATTTTAGAGAAAACTGTCAACCGCACGAGGAAAGATTGGTCAACAAAGCTTGACGACGCACTTTGGGCCTACAGAACTGCATATAAAGCACCCATTAGAACTACTCCTTATAAGCTGATTTATGGGAAATCTTGTCATCTACCCTTAGAGCTTGAACACAAGGCCCTTTGGGTAATTAAGTTTTTGAATATGGATCTGGAGAAGGCAGGAGAGAAAAGATATCTACAGTTACAGGAACTTGAAGATTTGAGGATGCATGCCTACAAAAATGCAAGGATCTATAAGCAGAGGACAAAAGTGTGGCATGATGCCCACCTGAGGAAGAAGGATGTAAGTGAAGGTGACAAGGTTTTATTATTTAAATCTTCCATTCGTCTTTTTCCAGGTAAACTACAAACAAGGTGGTTCAGACCTTTCAACGTAGCAAAGATATACCCGTCCAGAATGATGGAGCTGTATGACAAAGATGATCCATATAAAGTTTTTCAAGTAAACGGGCATAGGGTAAAAAGGTTTTATGAGGACGAAGCGTTCGCGAGAAGGACGGAGATGAATTTTCCAGATATGGAAACCGATGAAGGAGAAAAGTGAAGGATCCTGAGCTGTCGAACTGACGACACTAACTACAGCGCTCCTCGAGAGGCATCCCGAGTTTTACTTTTCTTAGAATAGGATTTTATTTCCTTTCCTGCAAGAGAAACATTATGAACATTATGATTGTAATAAGGCCCGAGTCAGTGCATGCGTCACATGCTCTGACTCTTTTGTTTTATGGGCCACCGCTCTATTTTATGAGCATTGATGGGTAATATTATCTGAGGTCAAAAACTTCTCTTTAGGCCAATGATGTTTTACCCATCAATCGCTTTTCCCTTCGCTTTGTTTTTGGTTTTTCATCATGAATCTTGTTCTGAAGCCTTGTATCAGGAAAATATACCATGTTCCTTGACCGTATCGGGCAGAAAGGCTCAGCGGCACGCGAGGCGCACCCGTACCGGGCGATACCATATTGGGCGTCGCATTCTAGCTATGAGTCGTGTCAGATGACATGCCCGAGCGGCGAGCACCCATATCAGGCAGCAGGAGTAATTACCCTTGATTAGACGGATGGGACTGCTCGTCTCGGGAATGATCTGTCTCAACGGCCGACACACACCCCGGATTTACCCATTTTACCCCCGGTTTGGATTCCTATATATAGTACGGAAGTTTAACTGTGTCGGGCTACTGCATTTACTTTTCACCTACTCCCGTATGGCGCAGTAATTCCTCTCGTTGCTCTCATGTCACACAACTTTGCTTCTTCTCTCGTATCGCACAAGATAACTTAAGCAAAGGTATTGCCCGACAGCCATATCATTTTCCTTGCTCGACACGACCTTCGTATCACGCACCATCGTATCAGACCTATGACTTAGTTGATTTTCTTGTATCGCCCGACACATGTGTCGCGCGACACACCTTTGACGCGTTTTGACTGATACACTGCCGGGAAAAATCCATGTCGCCCAACCCGTGTTGCTTTGTTAGTTTTTGTTGTCGGGCGACACGATTTCTGTCAGAACGACCCTATCGGGTACCTCTCGCCACATGGTCATGTCGCCCGACACGCCTTGAATGAGAAGTGTATCGGGCACTAGCTATATCGTCCAGTCTTGTATCGCTCAGCGGTGGGCGACACCTTAAGAACGGTAGTATCGGGCATGAGCGTACGGTGATTTTTAAAAGTTTCGTATCGCCCGGCACAGGCGTATTGGGCAGGCATGATATCGCACAGTTTTGATGCCCGATACGGATGTGTCAGGTAGCTTTTGTATCCAGCTGAACTTCTCTTATTGATTTTCTTTTGAACACTGATATCGACTTTAAGTTTTTACCTACCAAATATCGGGACATTCAGATGCTTAATTAACTTGTCTTATGACAACACAAATGGCCCGTACAAAGCAAACTGTCGTTCCAATTGATGAGCACGGTCGGAGGATCGACACAGAGGTCACGGCAGTCAGGCAGAATTGCCCAAATCCCGAGGCAGTTGTCCCATCTACAGTTGAGAAGAGAGAAAGTACGAAAGAAGTAACGGCTCCAACAACAGCAACCGATTCTTTGAATTATACGCCAGGCAGGTTCATGCCCCGAGACGACGAGCATGGGCGTCGTTACTCGGAATTGGCAACAAAACTTTACAGGTCGAGCAGGTTCTGCCACCAGTCATCCTTTCTTCAGCTAGGCATATTCGACAGGCTTGAAAATGTCTTGGCTATAGTGGGACTGTGGAAGATCTACCTCAGCCACTCCGCCTCCTACACTGAACTCACCAGGGAGTTCATGTCATCTCTCCGCCGGGTACAGAATAGACTCGAAGAGATTGAAGAATACGACAGAGCAGACAGACTGCAGGGGTGGTTGTACAACTCCGAGCACGTCATCTTTGAAAGGATGCTAAACGAGATCTTCTCCTCCAGTGAGGAGGAGAAGGAACAACTTAATAACGGTGCAAGGATCACCGAAGGAGACGGGTTCAACCCCGTGGAGATCTGGAGGAAGCTGACCGGCGAGTCTTCATTCAAGCCGGGAAGCAAGGTGGCGGTGGTGCACTCCTGCTTCTAGAGGATAGTGTACAAGCTAGTAGCATGCCTGCTCTTCAGCAAAAACGAGTCCAGCAACGTCTACACCAAAGAACTCCATCTCATGTGGCTCGTGATGGAGGGCAAGGTGATCAACCTGGGGTGCTTTTTGCTGAATAGGCTGCACCCAATAAAGGATGCCACCAAGGAGTAATGCATGGGTGGAATCATCAATCTGATCGCAGTTGGGTTAGGATACCCATGGGAGCCGCACAGTCTCTCAGGGACAAGGGGCGACAAGAAGATCGACCTCAAGTTCCTCATGAGAGCTGACATCATCAAGAAGGAGGTGCGAAGCTACTTTGACAAATTCACGAGAACAAGCACCCTCCTTCCGCTTCCTAGTTGTGCCAACTATGACACAGAGAAGCTGGTCTTCACCAGCACAGAAATCGAAGCGGTGGCAGTCGAAGCCGCTTACACCGCCACCACCAGAATACAAGAGAGGGCGGCTGCAAGAGGAGAACCCATTCCCCTTGACACCCAGCAGGACAAATCTTCCACAACTCCTGCCAAGCCACCCACTGCTCTAGAGCCACCGACGACAGCAATTGATAGAGCTGTCCTCGCTCCTACAATCCCAGCCACGATCATGACAATATCTATCGTGGCTGAAGAAGAACTGGCAAACATCGAGGTCACCGAGAAAACTGTGGCAGAAACAACCGCACCAGCCCCAAGGGAAGTTATCGCGGAAGAGCAGCCACAACTTCAGGACCTCCTATGGTGTCCTTAGAGGTAGAAGAAGAAGCATAGCCGGACGCCGGTAATGGGGTGTTCGCCGAGATCCTAGAGATGGAGCTCGGAGCTACACAACTTACGCCAACACCACCGTCGGTGTCTCCCGTAGCAGCTATTGAGGAGGTCGCTGACAATAGAGAGGTGGAGCAGCATCCACCCACACCGTGGCCTTCTCCACCACAACAAGAAGGTGAGGCAGAGATGGCCGTAAAAGTTCTGATGCCTCGCCCCGAAGCATCCACCTCGCGAACAGTGCAGATTGAAACTACCCCGAGTGAGGCGGCACACTTGTCGGGTAGATCTTCATGTGGGAGGAGTGTCGCGAGGATGCGAGGGAGATCTACAGTAGCCCCTCCATCGCTCGGACAAATGTTGGGAAACAAACTCGACAACTTACGGGAGGTAACATGAAACCACTTTGCTACTTTTTCTTCACTTACCCGCAAGTTTTCCATTTTCCAACAGAGGTTGAATAGCCAGGAGCGGTAGCGGCTGACTCTAGTTGGTCTTCCCAGCCAACTAGAGGCACTCCACACAACACTTCAGCAGGCCCTCCAATGCCTTGATGTGATCGAGGAGAGGCTAAACAGAGTGGACGACCATCCGCGCCCAAGGCAGCCGAGAAGGTCTCCATCGCCCCCTGGCTCAGGATCTCAACCCTCCTCATCAGCCTCCTCATCAAGATCGTCATCCCCTTCCTCCTCCAGCGGTCCATCCCCAACGCCCGAGGAAGGGACGGCACAAAGGTCAACCAACGGAGCTCCAGCAGGGTAGGCGAACTCCCGCGGTCTAGATGAACCAGCTCCCTCAGTCCCCCTAGACGAAGTTGAGGATGACAACGAAGAAATCAGCGTCGGTGAGGACTCTTTTGACGAATCTGAGGGAGAAGGGGGGACATATGTGTCACCAATAAAAGACACCCCCCCAGAGGAAGATGCTTGATGGTAGATGAATTCTCTATGTCATCAGAGATACCTTCCTTCGAGATGGCCAACTTCAATAGAAGGGTCATCGACTACCTGTCGATCAGAGACCAGAAACTGCTGAACAAGGTCCTGAGGTCACAGGCAGATGAAGAAGACATCGTCTGGAGCGATGGCTACTTCTCCGTATGACGGGGAGCACTAAGAAGCATATTCCGCTCGCCAGCCGTTGTTAGAAAGAAGTTGTTTAGGGTCCTAGAAGGTGCAAAAATAGAGAATATCTACACCAGGACAGGTCGGAGAACAATATACAACGCCACCCTGACCTTGGCAAGAAGACTGATGATGGGAGTGCCAGACTCCATAGCGGTGGCCAACATGCTGCGACACATCGATGAGCACAACACGAACATTGTATTGGCCCCGTACAAGCACCGCAACATATGGTTCCTGTGTGTGGAAGATCTCCGGAACCATGACGTCCAGCTCTTCAGCTGTTGCAATAAGGAGGTGCCATGCTCATGCCTTATCTTCAGTCGCCCGGAGGACAAGCATCTCAGGCTTCTACCACTACATCTTCTTCGAGCCATCAAGCAAGGAGTCCAACTTCATAGCGGCGTTTGGAACTTCTTCTCTATCGGAGACTTCCCCATCCAAGCAGAAGAGGAAAGTGGAAACAGCGCCTTTATCATCTTGTGTGCCATGGAGTTGCTCAACATATTCGGATACATAAGACATCTCCAGGGCCAACACTTCTACCAGCTCAAAGAATATATGCACTGCTGCTGATCAAAGACAGGCACTATTTCCAAGACGCAGGGGTACCAGAGAGGCTACTGGATAGTGATCAAGTAGACAAATCTTCACAACCTAGCAGCACTCCAGAGAAGGAAGCTGAGATAGAAGCAGACATCTACGGGGCAGGCAAGTAGTTAGAGATCCTGCGGGAAGTCCACGGAATCAAAGACCCTGCTTCGCCTGAAACATCAGAAGAATTGATCAACAATTTTGACCGCGTCTCGTGCTCTACACTCACACAAGAGCAGGTCAATGAAATTCTTCTGAAGTTAGTTGACTCTACCCCGACAGATGTTATCTACGAGGCAGGCAGTGTCATAGTCCCGGTTGACAATTTGAGGGACATGGAAAAATAAGGAGGATGTCTGGCGATATATGTGGAGGTTGCCTACATCCAGACACTACAGAAGAAGTTTAAACACGCATACATAGCTCATCCAATGTTGTTCAACGACATCTACCTTGCTGATGAATCAGGAGTGAAGCAAGCATTTCTGGAAGAATTGCAGCGTAGGGTTCCACGCACAATCTTCCTGCCCATCCTGCATTACAACCACTGGACGCTCCTGACGATGTACACTCACCAACGAGCAGGAATCTTCTACAACAGCTCGGACAGCAACAAAGATCATCTAGTACAGTGTACATCAACAGCGTTGACACCCCTTGAGCGCTTAGTATGAAAATACTACGAGGAGGTGGCAGCGTTGACACAACCATTCCTGGAGACGGCAGCAAGCAAATGGCACGAGCTCCAGTTCTACCGCCGCAGTCCACAACAAATTCCCCTATCCAACGACTTCAGCATCTTCGTACTAGAATGGATATCAAATAAAGAGATGCTTGACCAACTCCACCACATCGACTACCACAACAAACGAGGAGAATATGTGTGGGAGCTTCTATCCAAAAAAGGTACGCTCACCAGCTAACCCTCACTGAGTTAACATTACCCTACCTTATCTACTTCACAACTCTGGGACAGAGTGTGGAGTAAGTTTGGGGGGGTACCATTTACCAGTGAGGGAGGTATAAAAAAAAATAAAACTCCACCCTCTTTGTTCTTTTTTTATATATAACATGTGTACATATACATATACATGCCTCTATACAAAATACAAAAAATTTTGCTTATTTTGTCTCCACACATATGTACAAAGACATTATATAGTAAAAACCTAATACGACTTCTTGCCAGTTTGTTTTCTATGTGTCCAAGGAGATGCAGGTTTTGTTATATCTTTCTGATAATGCAGTCTCAAACAAAAAAAGACTACGACTTTCCATTCCAAAAATTTCAAAAAATAATCTCACAACAGCTAAGAGACGTGTATGCAGAAGGAAAAAGCTGCCTAAACAGCAAAAAAATTCCTCTTGTTTTCCCTTACCCAACAAAATCCCAAAAAGAGAGAATAGCCTTATGAGAGTGAATAAAAGCATGCGAGTTGTGCCTAATGAAAACAAAAAAATATGTATATGTACGCACTTGTTTCCAAAAGTACCCATCTTTAGGCATGGTAGATCTGGGGCAGTGGTACGTAGGATGTGAAATCAATGCTCTAAAGCCAACTGGCTTGGACTGTAGGGACCACTCGCCCGCTAACAAACCCGTACATGGATGGACTGATGGGAAACAAGAAAAACCCAAAAAGCCTTAAGCCTACCCAAACACACAACTTGTTGTTCCCAAAAGTTGTTTGGTGTGAAAGCTAACTTCGAAATCATGCACCCAAGTCTCGCCCAAGCTGTGGAGAAAAATCTTGCTTAAATAAGGTAGGAGAAGTAAAGTATGTTGTTCATGGTCGGGTCGTATTCTCTATAAGACATCTCAATGCTCACTCAAACCCATGGTCTAACAACTATACCGGTCAATAAGAAGCGTCACAAACAAAGTTCAAAGATTGATTAAGGACAATCAAAATGCTAAGTTTGGGGGAGTTGATAACACCAAATTTTGTGATGTTTTTGGCCCTTATTTCGTTATCAATTCTGCCCTTTTAAACTGTTTTCCTCTCCTTTTTGTCATGTTTTTGAATAAACAGGCCACACTACGCTCTTAACTCAATTTTATCATCTTTTACAGGGTTTTCCTCATTTTTCGACTCATTTATCAGCAAAAAGGTCCATCCCGGCCCACGAACGTGTTCCACCTACATCGGCCTTCTTACCAGCCAGCCAACACACTTGTTGACTGACATGTGGCAACACGACACGCTACCGCGCGATACGGGGGTGTCGCACAAGAAGGAGCGGACGAGCGATATGCCATTTACCCGACAGGGAGCCAGACTTGCCACGACTACTAGAGCGTTTCGCACGATACAAGCCACCCACTGGCAGGCGCCCACTCATCACGACGCCCGGCAAATGCTTACAGCCCGACACCCCTGTGCCAGGCGACACGCATATCGAGCATCTCTGAATCCACAATGATAGTACTGATGGAGGACACGTGGTGCCCGGAGAACCACAACTTCTCCCAACCGCTGCCTATAAATAGCAGCTACAGGACTCCGATGGGAAGGGTCGGAATTTCGCGAAAGCTAACTTGGGAAAGCACCTGGAGCTAGTGTGTCGTGTCTCAGAGGTGTATCGGGCGATACTAGGTGAGCACTTCCCCGACCCGAGAGGGCGGGAATGGTTCACTTAGAATCTTCCTCAGTCACCGCAGTAGCCCGATATCGGCCGTCAATGGCACCCGATACGAGAAACCTGATACCTTAAGAAGTCTCTAGCCGGACGTGATACCAAGCCCGATACGAGTCACCCGTCACGGCGTGTCGCCCGAGAGGATGTGCCGCTCGACGCGACCGTATCGGGCATGAGCACCTCACACGATACGCCAGCCCATCACGGCCTATCGCCCGAGAGGGTGTGCCGCCCGACACAGGCGTATCGAGTAAGGCTCCCGCCCGGTATCGGGCTAGAGAAATCTTAGGGATCTGCTGCTGTCTGTCGCTCTTCTAAATCAAGGAGGCGATGCTTATCTTTATCTTTTCCAGTCATTTACTTTCTTTACTTATGCAATGTAACCAAAACCTTTTATATAAATGATTATGCTAAGTGGAATCAGAGGAGCTTTAAATATCTATTGCTTCATGTTTGGTCCCCTTTTGTTGTACAATTGCTTGTTTAGCATTCGAACTCTAGCTTGTATGCTTGGATCATGTTTTGACTAGCTATCGAATCGTGTTTCTTACTGCAGCAACCTCGAGAGAGATGTTGTGGCTCTAGTGTTTGGTATGATATGGGAGTATGAGAATACCCAGGATCGGAGTTGCTTTAGTGATCTTTCCACTCTAACCAAAGATCAGCAGCTTTGAGAGAGGTGTTGATACTTAGTTAAAGGCACCCTCTTTGAGAGAAGGGGTGCTGGAAGTTCCTGCTGCCGCTTGTTTTATCGAAGCTTCCTCCTTCATTCCTTACTAATGCAATAGTGTTATCCTCTCTGTTTCTGTTGCACAAAAACCCTAAAAACTGATAAACGCTAAAAACCTTATTTTTTTCCTTGTAACTCCAGTTGGAGATAGTTTCCTTTTATTTTATCGATCTTCGCCTGTTGTTCCCTTTGGGAACGCTATCCTTGTTTAGCTTTTACTGGAGTGTAACATGTTGATTTTGAGTTCTTAACACTACCACCCTTGTCCCTATGGTTCGACCCCGATCGCTACTTCGGACCCCGTCATCGTTGCAGGGGCCTAAGAGTCGAGTAATTTAAAAGTCTGACTACTTTAAATCCGCTCCTTTTGGACGCACGATTTAGGCTGGTCATAGATCTACTCTGATGCTTTTACCCTCTTCAAGTCCATGTGTTTTCCCTAAAATTGTGAGTAGTGGGGTGAGCCTACTCGCTCAGTGAATGAGTACTTCAAAGAAATAGTCTAAAGTACTAATATAATTACATATAAACTTTTAAGCAACTGATATCAATTATAGAAGCATTAAGCTTTAAAGAGATTGATCATTTATAATCATAAATATGGCAGGATACTCTAGATATCAATAAGAGCAAATCAATATATGATCATACTTTATTGATTTCAAAGAGAACTAATAATTCAGAAACATACAAAGAATAATTGTTGGGAAACTGTACTCAAATCTTTCTTAGCCTTTCTTACTTATGAGAAACTCTTTAAACCTATATGAACATATTTTGGCTTATGCCCTGATCATATGCAGTGTACTCTACATATGAAGACTCGTAGCAAACTACGATCTCACTGTACAAGACTTAGCTTAAAACCCGGGAAGCTAAGCCTAGAACTGAATCTGGGTCTGCTTGACTTGAACTGTCACGTCTGATTAAGGTGGCTAAATAGTTGGCCTTTAACTAGACCTCTCCTTCTAGGCTGAGTATGCAGGAGGAGGGTCTGAAACGTTATGTGGGCCTCATCTTGCTACGCTCTGTGGGTACCTCTAGGTTACCACCAAGATCTCCGGTTCATGTTGGGTAACCTGTCTTCTCTTAGGAGACTTCCTCAAGGGCTTCGTCTCCCCGAACACTATGTGGGTGCAATCCGATCCCCGTATACTGGTCGCTACCAGGGTGGATCGTTTCCTCCCTACAGTGCAGACATCCGTAGGGAATCTACGTTGTCCGGGGCTCTTAAGTCTATTATTTTATTATTCTTAGAAAGCTCTTACTATATTGTATATTTTCCCTTACTTATACTTGACTCTGGTATCTCTATGGTACCATGTCTATTTATTTGAAGTTTATAACACAACATGTGTATCATTCTAAACTTTGCAGAGCAATATACTCAAAACACTGTAATATACTGAGAAATCAACATTTGATATCTACAGGCAGACTAAAATTCGTAAATAACAGAATACATGTCCACTTGATACTTTATACACTAGAATCATGTAATTGACTTCTTAATACACTGATAAGATTTAATTACTAGACATACGAGAAATCATCATTTGCACATGTAAATTATTTGTACTTTCTTGGAAAAACATGCACCTCAACCCAAATCTTGAGTTGTGCATCACCACATCTCATACTGAGAACATTGATATCAAAATACTTGATTCATTGAACACCCTATCCTTAGGGTTTCATTTACCTCATTCACTTATCACATGGCGCTCATAAGGATTTCATGCGACATAAACATTCACTGAATAAAGGCTACTACCAACAAATCATATAAAATCAATATATGTATGAAACCTTAGAACTGAGATGAATTTGGGTTTCCATGCCATTCACTGAGATAACATGCATCAATAATAAAATTGAATAAATAAATTCTATCATATCAAGAAAATCTGTTCAAATGTGTTTCATGATATCTATTCGCAAATATCCAACTTTCCTCGCATCTAGGGTTTCACCCTCTTTACTGAGATATCAAATAAACACTATTCACCTTAAATGAAATCTAAGATAGTATCTGACATATATGTACTATGAATTTAGATAAACAATAATTCATAACCAAGGGGATCCAAATAAACAAATTTCTCTATTTAATTATACAGCAATTTCAGTCATAGACAAATTCCCTATATTTTAGTTTACTCTTATAACCTCTGTGAATACTTAGGGAATTCTCATTAGGATGTATTGTATACATTTCTAATATGTTTTTATCATCTGAAATTCATCCAAACAGAGGAAGAATCCATTTCATATCAATTTTCAACAACTTAGATCAAACACACAATTCAGGGTTTGTAGTCGCATACTAAGCAATTAAAGATTATGGATGATTTAACCAATTTTCGTGCAATATACTGTTTAAAGGAATTTCCCACTCACCCTAAGTTGTGAAAACACCTTACAAATGCAGCTCATCCGTGAAAATCTCGATCTCATATCAAATCCCTAGCAATTCACCCGATTCTTCTTCCTTTCAACTTGGAAACCCTAAAAATGAGGGATTATGAAGAAAGAGTGAGAAAAGGGGAAGTTTTGATACCATTTTGGATCAAATCAGAGGAGGTACAGAATCTTGACATGTGAGATAAGATTCACCATTAAAGTCTATGCAAAGAAGCTAAACTTCCATGATTTCATCATTCCTCGGACCGCAAAACCCTAGGTCAGCATCTCCATCACTTTCTCCTCTCAAACCCTAACTCTCCCTCTCTCTCTCTAGGATTTCATTTATCTAGATTGAATCACAAATTATGAGATCTCCTTGTGTGTTAGGTTGACCATATAGAGCAATTGAGCTGCTTTGGTCAATTGCACATTGACCCCTCACTATACTTTCCCTTATTTTAGCTGAATTTTCTATCATAAAAATATTACCGTAATTTGTCTACTGATAAGGTCTAATCGCATCCAAAAATTATGAAAATTTTACATATTGTTTATGATTGAGTCTCAGATATCCAGTTAAAATTTCAGATCATTTAGAGTTAACAATAAATAAATAAAAATAAAACACTACACTACTAAAAAGCACTCTGTCAGTATTTTGGTCAAAGTATAGTTCGACCGAGAACCACATTCAAAGAACACTCAAATATTCTGAAATTTTTCTCCAATGGAGTTATACATTTCATATCCAAAATTCAATTAAATACAAAATTTTTAGAAAATATGAAAAATCATTTACCACATTGCTATCCTGATCAAATTCCATATTCATGTACTATCAAAACCCTAATATTTGTCGATTAGGGATTACATTTCTCAAACCCTAATTCTTCAAACTAAAATCATAGTTAGAGTTTATTCTTAGGTTTGAAACATCACAACTGATCTACTATCATTAATCAAGTCTAAACGATGTTCAATCTAATCAAGCATGTAATCATTCAGATAAACCCTAGTTTACCAATTAAGCACAAATGTGGTCATTACAAACATTTTATTAGTGCCCTAAACAAGAATGTATACTCGTGTCATAGATATGGCTTTATGTTCAGGTTTCAATCTGAAATCATGTGTCATTGATTCATTTCTCAATAGGATATTATCATATTTATTCATTATCTCATATTTAAGGAAACATAATAATTAGAATTGCCTTATTAATAATCAAATCAAGTATGAAGTATTTCATAACATGAGTGGATCCCAGGGCATACTACCAACATCATTCCCCCACATTTCTTTCCCCTCATTCCATTGTTTAAGGTTTCCATTTTTTGCATGTCGGAAGTTAAAAGATATGTAATTTTTTCTCTGCATCAGATCACAATCCCAAGTATAATTGATCTCTCCAAAATATTTTGCTAATACGTTTCCCATTAAATTCTCCATGAAGAAACTATATTCTTTCCAACACTTGTTGAAATTCAATTTTTTTCATTTCTCCAAAACAAATAAGGAAATGAATGCTCAAATTCATATCTTAGTGGAAAGTCTAGTTTCAGTTGAATGTAATGATCGGTTATCTCACAAAATCAAGTGGAAAAGGGAATTTTAACCCACAATATATCATTTATATACTCATTTCTCCTTTTCCAACTCCATTTCAATCACTCGACATACAAACTCACTATCAAAATGATATATTATAAGAAAAAAAACAATTCGGAACCTTTCATACTCCAAAAACTAGGATGTAGAAATAAATTATATGTTGGGGACTCCTATGATAGATTCATCTGATCTACTAAGAGTTCCATGTGTTAGAATCTTACCTTTTTACACAATCACCTCTAGGTGGTAAATGCAATCTTTGGTCCCAAAGGAGCTTAATTGTATTCATGTTTTAATTAATTTGAGAAATTTTACAAGAAGTAAAACTCCCATCCATCATGTCTAATCCCTTTAAACTTTATAACACCTATATAAGGCATGTGATATCTAACATGAAACCTTATTCTTTTGAGAATCTAAAAGCTAGAAAGAGAAATATTATTCTATTTTGTATTAAACTCTCTTCTTCTAGTAGGATCCTTCCACTAGAATATACATTCCATCAACTAGGTGGCCACATAATAGTAAGGAGACATAATCTACATCTGATTCTAGTACATTCTTTATTTATCTGATAAATCTAGATAGTCATCTAACTTGCTTAAAATAATCTAATTGGTTCTTGAAATTTGTGTTTAGGTTTCTAGTTATTCTTATTGTTTTATTTTTTCTATCACTACTTATTTACATTATAAGTACCAAAGTGATATTGTTTCCATGATCATATCATATGCTCACCCAATTTCCCTAAATATTCTCTATCTCCATTGAAATTTATTATTTTCAACATCTTGCTTCTATGATCGCATCATGCATTTTGTAGATATAAGTTTTTAAATACTCTTTTTTGTTTTATTAGATATCTTTATTTCATGGCTTGATGATATAGATGTGCAACTAATTTTTTCATGAATTATCATGAACATTTCCATACCTACTTGACTAAATCTTAAATCAAATTCATATGGTATCATGTGATATTTATTCATCATAATATTTCTAATTAAATATAATTCTTGTAATCTTATTGATCTTAATAGCCTATCTTGGTTCTTAAGATTTGAATTTGAAATGTCTCCTATCAACTCTCTCTAATCCCATAAAAATGCATCTCATCCCTTTCACATAGGATGGATCTCTATGTTGGGAATCCTTTATGTGATTGACATCCTTATTCCACTAAAATCCCCAGGGGTGATGAAATAAAGTTCCAACGGTCATCTTAAGGTCCCCAGAAATTTCATATATTTTTAATTATCACTTTTTTTAACCCAATACCCTATTTTGATAAAACATTTTCTACACTCAACTTAACACATGCTATACTAATTTTCTAAGGCAACATGGGGTACCTTATTACCTTCTCCAATCATAATATGATTGCCTTATCAAGGTTCTTGGCTGAAATTTTATTTGATATATACCATTAGGTGGAGCCATTTTTTTACTGTTTCCACATTTTTCTATTGATTAAATGTTGGTCTTTGGTTTTCCTTGTTTGTTTTTCTTTCTATGCCCTTTGGTTTAGGATGAACGTCTGACTACATTACTGATAGATAGATAGAATAGGTTTTTTAAATGTGAGCCTATAACATATAAATGGTAGAATTATAAGTCACATCCATCTTCATGGTGCAAAAAGTTGAATCCTATATATTTGTCTTTGTCAATTTAGTGTGCATAAATGTGTTATTTTGTTCCATAGGTACCACCCTTTAATTTTTTATGTTTTAAGGATGATTCGTGAAGGAATTAACTCTAAGTATTTTAATACATAAAGTGTAAATAAGTAGTAGTAGTAGTAGTGGTTCCCGTCTTGGTCTCTATTTAGTTCTTTTCTTTTTTTCCATATTGTTTGGTGTATGTGAACATCACTTTTTCTTTCACATAAATCCTTATGGAAAAATTTAATTGTACGTGTTAGAATGGAATACATTTTCCCTCTTTATGGTTTATCAATGGTTGTGCTCACTTTGTTCTACATAATAAATAGGCCAAACCACCTTAATACATTAAAGGGAACTCTTCTCTTCTTAGAGGGTTTTCTAAGACAGTTTTCAGTCATCTTGTGGGCTTAATTGGGACTGGGATTGTTATTGTATCTCCCATCCTTTAATACACATGCTCTTCCTATTCTATCTCTATACTCATGTGTATTTTCTATAAAAATGATGATTAATAGAAAGAAATATTATAATTTGATTATGTATATCTCTCCAACACCAGTTTCTCCATGCTTATTCTTTTAAATCTTATTTCTTTCTCTTTGTATTAAATAAACTTGCAACTGAACCATACTTTCACTATCAACTCTCCTCAATACTCTCTTAATAATTCTTTCTCATTTTTGATACACTTCTTCCTTATCTTTCCTCCACAGCCACATACCCTCTCCTCACTATATATCTTTAAATGTCTTTCTTGCCTGAATTTGTAATAATTTTTCCATGTCATTTTTGCTATAGTTGTCACTAGGTTGTCTCCTTTACACTCTCACTAGATCTTTTTCAAATATACTATTTTATTGACATCCATATGCATTTCCGTGGAACCTTATATGTATCTCTTATATAATGTCTCTCTTGAAATTTTATCAAAAAAATACATATTTCAAGTTCTTTGTATTGTCACTCCCAATATTTTCATTTATGGGAAAAGTAAATGGAAGGTTAGACTCTTCCATGTCATGTTTTTTTCTCTTCCATAATATAATTGCATATTCTTATAACAATGTAGTTTATTCTAGTCTACAAAACTATACTTTTATGATTTTATGTGTCTCAATATCTACCAATATCTTGACAAATTCATAATTGTGCTTTTCAATTCATTTTATAACTAGGATTTGTTTTCATATAAAAATTATATATTGTTTAACTTTTTTTAATTTGAGATTTAACCTAAAGTTGTATCTTATTTTTTTTCATGGTCATTGATCATACTCAGACAACTATGTTTGGATTCATTGTTGAGTTATTTGAGTTGGAATCTTGACTTGTGGAGATCACCTATCCTTTAATCATACATATTTTTGACAAAATAATACATATAATTTTAACATTATTTCATAACATTTAATATATAATATAAGTTATTCTTCATTCTATATACAAATAAACATCTTCTCTAAACATCACTTGATATCAATACAATAATAGGAAATGAATACTTGAGTTAGTGATATTTTCCATGGTCTTTGAGCTTGGTAGATTAGTTAAATCAAATGAACACTCAGTCAATACACTAAAAAATTATATATATATATATATATATATATATATATATATATATATTTCAAATCAAAGAATTTACATATATCTCTTAAGATGATTTTTTTTAAACTAAATCTTTGATATCTACCTCACGAGATTTTCCTTGAATTATGACAATATATTATTACACGTTCTCATATTTTGGAAGTTGTATCTTTTGTTAACGTAATCATACCAAATCTAATATAGTTACATAACTCCCTTAGTTGTAATCACGATAATCATGGTAAACATTTTTGAGTTTGTATAAGCTACTAGTTGGGGAACTATTATGGTAGTAAATCTTGAGGAACTTTGAAAATAAACATTGATAAAAGTTGCCAAAAACAACAAAACATAAAATTCTCAAATAATGCAATATGACAAAACACAATTTTATAACATGTGTATTTGTGTTTTTGGAGTGTACATTGTTTTATAGTAATAAGTACTTATTTTTGGAGCTAAGAAATACGGGATGTAATGCAGTTAGTAAAGAAGGATTCATATGCATGTAAATATCAAATGTTTGTGTAATATCTCAAAATTTAAGACCTCGGGTAAACTGATCTTGAAAGGAATGTTAGGACTACCGATATCACCAAGGTTCACCTTATTTTTAGGGACTTCATCACTAAGAACTATGTGGTTAAGTATGATTGGCCCAGAGTATTACTAAGAGGGTGACCAGTGGGGAGCTTGATCTTGACTTGTGCGTGAGTGAGGACAAAGCACACAGTTAAGGCCAATGGTGGTATGTGGGGTCAGTTATCATTCTTAAAACTCTAACTATAACCTTAGATAGTGAGCTCGATCATTACAGATGTATCAGAGTGAATTCCCCTCTAGTAGGTGGGGCCCACATGGGCTTGTGGCATGACACTCTCTTTGATTTTTGTGGTCTGGACATGTTGGAAAGGCTATCTGAGTTGATGGAGCCACCCTTGTACTGGTAGTGTCTAGGCATGCTGGAAAGGGCTATATTATTTAATGAATCCTCCCTTACACTTGTAGTTATGATCTGAAGCTGGGTGTATATGGGACATTTGGGTCTGTACTGATATGGGGAAGTTATTAGTCCATATAGTTGATCTTTAATGAGGATGTCAAGAGTCTAAATGGAGGAGATTATAAAATCCCAGAACTTCAGATAAAATGATCTTAAACAGAATGATTGGACTACTCATATCACAAAGTTACACCTCCTTTTTAGGAATCCCACCACTAAGAACTTTGTGGTTAAGCATGCTTAGCCCAGAGTAGTATTAGGATGAGTAACCATTTGGGAAATTGATCCCAACTTGTGTATGAGTGACGACAAAGCATGCATTTAAGACTTGTAGTGGTATGTGGGGTGCAGTCATCATTCTTGAAACTCTATTAGAGCCTTGGACAATGGGCCTAGGTGTTACATACTACTAGTGAACCCAAAAGAGAAGACCTCTTCTCAGGTCCTAAAACCTTGTAGATGACCATCTTGTCATGAGGGGTAGGTGAGTTAGGATTATTAGTGAAAGCGACCTAATGGAATGTAAAAGAAATTTGTATTGATCCTTATTTCTTATTTATGAAGAAATGGTTGAATGTCCACATCACTATACCGTTGTGTCCTTCACATGTGTATTTTAATATGTACATAAGTAACTAATTTATTAACACTAGGGAAAGTTTTACCAGGTTTGAAAATTCATTTTACGCATTGACATTCTACACAAAGGACAATTGACTCAAACAAGTATTCCAAAACCCTTTGAGGACAATGAGAACTTCTAAATATGTTATTGTTTTGTACTCATGATTTTGTTAATCGTAGTGACCCTAGGTTTGGGAGAATCATTTGGTTCTATGAATAGTTGTTGTTCCTAGACTATAATGTTGAGAATTTGTGGCTAGTCACTATTAGTAATGATTGACCACCAATACCCTTGTATAGAGTTTAACTCCACCCATTTAGCTTACAATCCAATGTTTTGGTCCTGCATTGTAGTTGAAAACTTTTTCGAGTGGATGAGAACATAAAAAGAAAGGAAAAAAAAGAGATTTAAGTAAAGGAAAGGTAGAATATAATATCAAATATTTTAATTGGCTTTGTCCTTGTGCTCCCTGAAGAAAATACCAGCAATAGATAGGGGAATATTGATCTAGAATTTACCTATAGGAGAGTAAAATAAATAGAACAAAACATGTCAAAAGGCACATATGAATAACCAAGAGAAACTCTTCTATATTAAAAGTCCATGAGATGACATAGTTCAAGTTAATCAAAATTAGTCTTGAAGAACCCATTGAAATTTATGTTAGAATATGCTAGAATAAGAGAAATAAAGAGAGTGTGGGCAATAACTTGTTGATATCAAAATGTAATAAAAAAAACTATTCTACAAAAAACAAGGAGGGTTGTAGTCAGCAAAGCAAGGGAAATAATTGTCATCGTCAATAGAAGGAAGGGCCTCTGGGTACATAATAACTTACCAAACTTGGAAATATTATTTTGTTTAAATTGAAGTTTCGTAGAAGAAGAAACAATGAGGGAGTAATATCTGGTCGAGAAAAACTTAGGACATGAAAAATAGTATGATAAAATTAGGTCAAGTATGTGGTGTTGAGAGTTTAATTTATCCTCTAACATCATCTTGTTTATTTCTTTTCATATGTTCCACAAGCAACATAAACCTAATGAATTTTTACAAGGAAAAGAGGTGGACTTGGATAAGGTTTTTTTTAGTTGGCATGAAGGTTGAGACATGTGTCCATAATAGTAAGAGGTGATCATACCTGCATTATTCATAAATGTGTAGTAAATTCTAAACAAGAAAAGTGGTTCTCAATGGTTTCATTATTGTTGAGATAGAGATGGTAGATGAACACCACCAAAAAAAAATTTAATAACTAATACCCAAAAAAATTTAATATGACTAACGGTCATTTGAATAAATTAACTCTAGGGTGTTTTTAATATTGTAGAAGGATATAATGATAAAAAATCAATTCCAGTGATATGTTTAAGGGGGAAAAGTATTTTTAGATCCAGTTAATGTTATGTTTTTTTCTAGGTCTGTGAAGGTTAAAAATGACGATGGGGAATACGAATTTCTTATTATAGAAGCAATGAAGTAATTTTGAAAGTTGTGTCCCCCAATGAGATTATAATATAAAGCTAGATTGGTTTTACTTTATATAAATTAGGGATTTTAGTGTACTTCGGGTAGTATTTGGGAGGGATGGGGTTTAGCCGCGTGTAAAAATCAAAGGCGGGTCAATGAATGATTCAACTAATGAGATTTATGTCTTGTTGATGAAGATTTATATGAAGGAGGAATATTTGTAATTTTTAGAGCAGATAAGTGCAAAAAGATTCCTAAGAGAATTTTTATGTTGATGCATTTGAATAATCCATTCTAAAAAAGTAAATATATAAATAAATAAAGAATAAAGGGTAAGGTTTATGATATTTTGTTTTATCCTTTAAAGCTTTTGAGGGATATGTATTTACCAATCAATCTCTAAATGATTTAAGTCAAATAACAAAGAGGAAATGAGATAGAGCCTCCTTTCTGGTGACACCTAGAAGAGGATAATAATTAAAATTAGAATCCAATAATGATAACTAATAAGTCAACAATGGATATATAAAAATGAATATAGTCACAACAACGGAAGGGAAAAATGAAGATCTTGAAGGTTACTTGGGAGGATGGTACAGTCTACATGGTTGTAAGATTTTTTTTTTGTAATTAATCATGAAAAAAAAAACCTAGGTCATGAAGAAATGGAAAATAAGGATAGTTTATGGGTTGTATGTAGCACACCTAAATTATCAAATTACCAATGAATGAATATTGCTTGAGGTGAATGATATCATAGAGGTATATTTATAGTATAAGGTCGATATTCTAGGAAATAATATTTTAGGAACTAATTTTATTTAAGATATTTATCTAATAAAAGATCAAGTAGGAGTTGGAATGTAAGGAATGTGAGTTATATGAGTTCAGTTAATGTATTGGATCGATGTTATATGGAGAAGAAGTGTTCTTTCAATAATTGGACATTCAAATAAATTTTATTCGATAGAGAGTAAGAAATACATGGGGACCACTTGGTGTAGATGATTTGTCTTGGATGAAAGAGAAATTTTTGGGCTTTACCTTGTCTAGGAGGGAGGGGCAAATGAGGGATCGAGGGTTAGAAATTTTGAATGATAAGAGTTAAAGTCAACTAAGTTGGGGTTGATGCATTTGAGAAGGAGAATTACTTTCATTGAGTCGATTCTTGAAATGAGAGGAGTGGTGGTGATTTGTTATCTAGAGAGAACATAATGACTGATCCTGTAAAAATTGGAAAATAATATGTGAGGCTAACAAGATGTTTCTTAGACAAAACCCACTCCTATATATAGGAGAGGGGAGCACTTACAAAGAAATGGACTCAAAACCTAATGGGTCAAACATGCTTAGCCCCTCTACACAATAAGCTAAATAGTGATAACACTAACACCCTAAATATGGAGCATGGATGAAGCACATGTCTAACTTGCTAATATGTAAAAAGATAATGATAGCCCTTTGATTTGCCCAGCCAAGCTTCCCCTAAATCTTAGAATATGACAATTTTTATGTGCTCTCACACTTCGCTTGAAGAATATAGCAACAAGAAGCAAATATGTCTTCTCCTATAGATGAAGATAAATAAAGAAGAACAATCAAAGGGTGGACTTCTCTCTCCCCCAATTTGTAATATTTTGACCAGTTGAAGTAATAATAAATGGCATGTGGGACTTTAGCAAATATCTAAAGTGTTTGATGACTAGAAATATGTGTATAAGACATGAATTATTATGTTAATCAAAGTAGTCACGTACCACTATCGAAATAAAGCATGTTAGTTGGGATAAGAGCATTGCCACAAGATTATTGTGCTATAGAAGATGAGCACGTGTTTGAGATATGGTGCAGTAGGAAATATGTGCTATAAAAAGTGTCAGCAAACAAAGATGAATATGCATCAATTAAAAAACTCATAGAGTGTAATGATATTATTTGATCCTCTGTGTCTCCCACTCACACCAACCATGAAGAACAAAAGAGTGGTTGTTGGTGGATAATGCTAAGTGAGGTTCTTGCATATTGAATATTGTTGGGGCTCTCAATTAGTTGCCCCACTAGTAAGAGAGGAGGGTGGAGCATATGTCTAGTACAAAACTAGTAGATGGTACAAAGTTGCACCAGCAATAGGGTGCAGAGAAGGGTAGAATCCGTGAGCAATGAGGGAGAGGAATGGGCAGGCTTATAAACATCCATCTTGGAGGGATGAATAAGGTACATGAAACTACTACTGGTGGAACTTTGTTGGAGGGATGTGGCATGGAGAGAAGCATTAAGGAACATGTACTAGACATTGAGAACCCCCTTGTTGTGCCCTGACGACCTCCTAACTTGGTATCTCATGAACTTGGGTATGGCACCCACGGTTATATCAACCTCAAGCTCGAAAAGCATGACACACATCTCCCATATCAAGTGGTCATTGAGCATACACTCAGCTCACAGGACGAAGTGCATCACATGCAAGATGCCATGGAAGACAGCTTTGTTATGAAGTAATGGGTTAGAAAATTGGAGTGGGCAGTTTCAGTTCAGATTATGTCATCCCTCACGGTCAGCTGGCATTCACTATTATTGTTGTTGGTTGTTTGGACATGTTGTTGCAATGTGAAGTTTTGTGTGTGAGAGATATGTGATTGTATATGTAGAAAGGTAAAACAAAAGGTTCACATCCTTGATGTCTTTGATGGATATGCACATTGATCACAAGGCTATTTATGAGAAATTAGGAAAGAGAGGGGTAGAGTGTTTCCTGAGAGTGAGAGGGAGCAGAAAAGAAAATAGATAGATAGAGAGGTTTTGGAAACAAGGAGTGATTACAGAAACAAATAACCAGTCCAATTGGAAGAGGAAATGGAAATGAAAATTGAAGTAAGAAGGATAAGAAGAAAACAAAAGAGGATTGGAAAAGACAATAGACACAATTAAAAAGTTGAATTGGAACTATATATGTGAACGAAATAAATAAAAATAAAAGGGCACAGTGGAAATAAAATCGAATCTTAACATAAAAAAGGATTACACAGAAAATCAAAAAAGAAAGCTTCTCAAGATGTCTTGGACTCCTGAGTATCTTAGATCTTAATTAATGATGGCCACTAGATAGCGGCTAGCAGCTCAGAGGAAACTAAGATGGTGAATTAGAGAATGAGTCAAGAGACCACACTCCTTATAAGAATGTGTCATATTCAACTCAAAATGAAATGGCAATGAGTGAAGGGATCATGAACCTTATAAGTCCAAGGACCACCCTAGAACTTAGTGGTGTGGGACAATTATTCTTACATACCCCTCAAGTTCAGCCACTTTTTATTTTCTTATGCTTTTTATATTATATAGAGTGTGGCCTCCCACTAATTTTGTGGGTTCTGCTCTTAAAACCAGGGGGAATAAGATGTGAGACTAATGAGATGTTTCTTAGACAAAACCCCACACCTATATATAGAAGAGGGGAACACTTACTAGGAAGAAAAATCATACCTTGATGGGTCAAACATGCTTAGGACATCTACATAATAAAATAGATATTAATAAATCTAACACTCCCGATGAACAAAGAGCATGGTGAAACACCTATCCAACTTGCCAATATAGAAAAATATAATAATAGCCCTTTGATATCCCTTGACAAAATCCCCATAAATCTTGTAATATAAGAATTGAAGAACTCTAACACTTCCCCTAAAGAAAATAAATACAAGGCTCAAAGATGTCTTCTTTCTTTGATGAAGATAACATTAATGTGGAATCAGTAATAACAGAGTGGACTCCCCCCTAAAATTTGTAGTGTCTTGATCAGGTGGAGCGATAATGATTGTTTGATAACTTAGACTTGTCTCTTAGCTCATGCATATGATAGCCACATCATCTTTTCACTAACTTCTAAATAATTCCATCAAATGCATGGCTTGAGTCATTCTGATGCTTTTTGAGTTTAGCTTGTGTCCACGTGGCTAGTGGTGACACTCCATTTAAATTAAGACCAAGGTTGCACTTAGATAATACCTTACCCTCTTAATATATATTTTGATCTCATGATGTGTCCCTCTCTACCCAACCTTGTTCTAGTTGTGTATATCATACTCTCACATTTTAAACGCGCCAAATTTCACTCAATTTCAAGCTAGTATGAGAGAGATATGCCCATTTCAACATTCTCCAATTTAACCTTGTTTTTAGCCCTTTTAATTGGATTTATCCTTAGGGGCCCACAATTAGGCACAGCCAATTTCTGCCTTACCTTTTGCTTGGTGATCCAACGCAATGCTATGGGACCAATAGTAGGTCTCTATCTCATGGACAATGACTTTTGGCCCTTGAATCTATAGGCCACAGATTTGGGTGTTGATCTGATGGGTAATGGCCATCTTCTTCCTCCCTTCAGGAAAAAACTAGCTTTACTAGCCTTGTAGCTATCATTACCAAGACTACACCAATCCCCATTATATCCTTCCTCACGCCTAATTGATCCTTTCTCCTACTTCCATCCTTCCTCTTCTTCATTTTCCCTATTTATTTTTTTGTTCTATGTTCTTAACCCCTCCTTATTTGTCTTCTTCCTCATATAAACCCTAGTGCCACCATGGTGTACCTTTTGGGGCACCAAACCTCATTGCTCCCCCAGATCATTTCCCTCCATCCTTGAGCTTAGACAATCGGTGTGCAACCATCCAATACCTTGTATATATTCACCATGGCCAGCTTCACGTCCCCAGCAGCTACTCTGGCTAGCAGCAGAATGCAATGTCACAGATGCACTTGTGTGTGCTCATGTTTTGGCAAGTGATGGGGGCAATCAAGAACCCATGATGGGAGTTTTTAGGATCCATACAATGGCTATTAGACCCATGTAGTTTGGTTTGATGCTTAGATCGTGAGCCAGGGGTCGCTATAGTGGAAGTCTTGAAGGCATTGAGGCCCAAGATCAAGAAAATTAAACATCTTGATGCAGCCTCCACTCGCGTGAAGATGCATGCACCACTTCAAATCCTAGAGATAGTAAATCTCTAAGTTTAGCCTTGCGTGTACTATAATAAGATCTCCACCCACGTACACTAAGGTATGTGGAAGTCTTATCGTAGTACAGTTGAGGGCTGAATCCACGAGACAATAGTCTTATTAAGGATTTACAAGTTGGAAAATGTTATAATTATACTTATCTACTCAAGAGTTTATATCTAGATCGAAGAGTTGATTTGATGATTAAACTAATATGCAAATGTAAATTAAATGGCAGGAAAGTAAACTTAAGGTTGTAAAAAATAATTGGAAACCATTAGGATGTGATCGAGTTTCACCATCACTATGCATGGATCATAACATACATCATAATAACATGGCTTGCAATAAGAGTCTAAATAGTTAGTATCTTTGTAGATTTATCTTCATTTCGGATAGCTAACTATGAGAAACGTGGGAGTATTGCAATGTCATCCATCCCCGAATGAATGGTCACTTACTTTGCATCACTCCCTTTGCAAAGTGTGTTCCTCGACCTATCAAAGTTATACTTTCATACGTCAACTGATTCTATTTCATAGTATGAAAGTACAATGATGCAGGTGAGTTTACTCCACTCCTTGAAAAGTGCTTCTAGATACCAAAATAGATATATGGTGATTACATACATCAAGAACCAACATGTAATCGATAATTGAATCTAAAAGCACAAACATAGACAATTTGTACTAGCAGATAATAAGTAATGCAGGTTGGTGATCAAGCAACTAGCATTCATTAAACGATTGATGTTGAACTGAAAAGATAGTATTTTTCTATTGCAAACTCTTGAATTATAATGCATGGAATGAAAACATGGGTAGCGGGGCTACTCCCCGCACCCTAGTGTATAGAACTACTCACTCATGGCAAGAACAAAGAAGGTAACATGAGAAGAGAAGGAGAACACCATCTCCACGTAGGAGGGAGGAAGGTCAACCCCTTGGACTAGAGAACAACTATCTTTGCACTATGTGGTTGCCTTGGTGATGAATCATTAACTTCCCTCCTTCTATGTCAATGACAGAGAGAGTAGGCTTATGGATGGAGTGTGGATCTTAGACTGGCAGTCTTGGAGCAAAGGATGGAGGATGAAGTAGCTCTGGAGTGATAGAGGCAGCCTTTGGGCATCTAAGACTCCCTCCCAAATGAGGACCCCTTGAGTCCTATTTATAGGCTCCAAGGGGGTCTTGAACGGTCTCGGGACCTTTTGGATCTTCCCAGTCTGGAGACCATTTGGATCCTCACGGTCTTGGGACTGATATCCTTTACACGATCTTGGGACCGATGGGTCTTCATTCGGTCTTGGGACTTATGGGTCTTCATTCGGTCTTGGGACCGATGGGTCTTCATTCGGTCTTGGAACCGATGGGCCTTCCCTCGGTCTTGGGACCGATAGGACTTCGCTCAGTCTTGGGACCGGTAGGCTTTCACTCGGTCTTGAGACCGATAGGAGATGTACCATTCTTGGGATTTTTTGGGTCCTCGTGGTTTTGGGACCGGTTGGACCTTCACGGTCTTGGGACCATTTTGGTTGGGACTTTTGCAATTTTCTTGGGTTTATCAATAAGAAGAAAAGGAGAAATATCAGTATATTGGTCTATTCACAATAAAGCTAGAAAGTTAAGTATTCAATCTAATTTATCTAAGAAAGAGTATGGAAAACTAAGAAAAACTAGTAGATAACATCACAAAATGGGAGGTTATCACCCCCTAACTAAGAGTCTAGCTTGTCCTCAAGTTGGATAGAGCTAAGGCACATAGTGGCGAGGTGATTTTATTTAGTGAATATTTCCATACTCTTGCTTCAGTTCTATATCAAAGATTTCCCTTGGGTTTTTGTCGAGGCTTCTGCTTACTTTGACTCTTTCAGGAATAGGGAGTTGCGTGGTCCTCAGGTTTCTTTTGTGTCGCATAACTCACATTGGGACCACCTTTTCCTTGACTGTATTTTGTGCATGTCTTTGACTCTAAGCAGTTTTATACTTCTTTGAAATTCCTACCAGAAGCTAAAATAGGTATGAGGGTTGGTTGAAGGTTGTTGTGTAACTCCTCCTTCGAAGGGGGGAGGGCCTATCTAAACTTTAGGGTCTCACTACTAGGCACGACACATCTGCCTTTGTGAGGGCAGCTGAATGTACTGGTCAGGCAAGACCTTTGTTAGCTTTTCATATATTTGGAGACCTAAGGATCTCACTAATGGGCGCGACACATCTGCCTTTGTGAGGGTAGCTGAATGTATCGGTCGGGCAAGACCTTTATTGTCTCTTCATATAAGTCTTTATGCATGGAACAACTCTCATGTTTTTATTCAACACTCAGGCTTTTATTCATATACTCACTAGCTTATGAATTGGGTATTTAGGGATTTTATTTGGGCAACCAAGCCTCTTTTTTAAAAGAAGAAAACTGCTCCCTAGAGTTTCCAGACATGCACTTGTTTCGGTTTCGTACTCGGCGGTCCACTTACGAGGTTCCTTGATTTGGATTTCACCTAGTTCCCTCCCGTCCTTGAGAGAGTTTGGCTTGTTTCGGCCGTGGTTTTGACCTATGGAGAGTCTGATGTAGAACTGAAGCAAATTCTTGGATATCGAGTGTGGAGGTGATTTATTAATTTGTCATTACGTGACTAAATGCTACTATGTAAGTGCTTCTGAGGACTACTTTGTCTCTAACTTAGCTGGGGGTGTCCCCTTACCAAAGAGAATGTTGTCTTATTATTCTATCAAAGAAATAATCTGTGCGAACTCAAAAAAAAGGTAAATGAAAAGGGAGAGGGAAGAGAAGGTTTGAATATAATACCTCTTCTCTTGCCCAGTGTACTCCCCCCCTAACTTATCACTCACTCTGTCCCCAGAGTGTCAAGGTGATAGGTGGAGAAGTACATGGGCAAGGGTGTCAAGGTTCTGTTAAACCCTTGTTGGCTCCATGAGAACGGAGCAGTTTGGCAGCAAACTTCCCCCATAATGCATGATAGTCCACGTCCTTCATGTCCTCAACATGTTTGCCAAGAACGGTGAGGCTATACATCCAATAAAGGATGTGGAATCCGCAATCGTTTGATTCTTTAATTTGCTGGGGGACATTTGTGGCAGAAGGCTGAGTGCTTGAAATGTACTCGGTTGTACACCTTTGTGTGTTTGCCGGGAAGATCTTGTAGTCATTCAACACAATCCTTCGCCACTTCCTCCGTGGGCATGTTTGCTATGATATCATACTCTCTCTGGTTTAGATTGATCTAGCTATCAGAACTATTGTAAATAATTGTAGTTCGGTTATGTAGGTGTGTTGCCAGCAGCATCCAATGCTCAGAGTGAAGGAATGGAAGCAAAAGGAACTTTGGAGTCATATGTTTAAGATATGACATAAGGGTTTCCTTGGTTTCGAAGTTCTTTGTGCCGAGTAAATCATCCTTCAGGTATGCTCATGCCATGTAAACCATAGGCAAGTCCGATGCTAGAAGATATTCGTATGCAACCATCACACTCACGGACATTGAAGCTTTCACTTTTACGGTCTCACAGAGTGCATTGGCCATTATAAGAATATTCCCTTGATGAAAAACAAGCTCGTCATGCTCTGCATATAGCCGAGACATGATGAGTCTGAGTTCATTATCTGAAAGACTCTTGCATGTAGTAAGGTCAAAGTTCGAGAATGTCGGTGGTATATCAGATAGAGGCACGATATCATTAGAGGATCTATTAATGGTAGCTCATGTTAGCAGATCTATTTCCCCTTATCTTCCGTCATATCAAAAGTGTAGGGGTCCCATTGTTGTTTTTCTGGGACCGTGGCGGTCTTTTGTTTTTGTTGCTCCAACTCCTTTAGAACTTGTCTGAATGGTTTCTTTTGAGTACGTTGGATAATAGAGAACAAATAGCAAGGTACGTCATCATGTCCCATTGTCAGGTCCTTGAAGAATCATTTGTCGCAAATGAGAACCATGGTGTATCATACCCGTAATGCATGCATGTCTTCCTTAGCTAGCTCGGTAAAGGGGATGTGTCTGTTAAACATCTCAGTGAATCCGATTCTGCAAAGAGCACAATCCCCTGAACCTTCTAGTGTCTGAACGGTTGGGTTTATGATTCTAAACCATGGTTGGTTCCAGCCATGTGCGAGAGATGGGAAGGCGGCCCATATGACTTTGAGAAGCCGGAAGGGAATGCATTGCACTTCTCTGGCTTATGAACCAATGAAATTAATGTTTCCCACCTTAAGCTCACTGGCGTAGAAATTGTACACCTTGGCGATGCGGGCCTCGGTGTCAACAATCATAAGGAGCCAGTGGTCGGAGACTTTGAAAGGTATCGTGATGTAGCATGCCTTTCTCACGAGACTCATTTGCATCCACTTGATGAACCTTTCCTGTAAGTCCTTGTACAACAAGCATAATGTTGAAGCTGGTGAAGCATTGAAAATTGGTTGCTTTTTCTGCGAGCTCCAAAATTCCTCTATAGAATTGGCAAGCAGGACACAGAATATGGCCATCTTCACCACCAATTGAGGTCGTAGAAGAACACGAAAATCTTCGTGTGTCAACTTGTGCTTTGTTTTCTTATTATTATAGAGGATGTCCCCCCCATCCTTGGCATCATCTACAATAGTGTTCAGGATGAAGATGTCCTAAACATCTAATATAGAGATGGCCACCATATCTAAGTCGTGCATCTTGTGAGGTAGAAGTGGCGGTGGGGGAAGGTCTTCTAGAGGAGGAAGGGAGGTATGTTCATCGTCATCAAAATATTGTGTCAGATCTTCATTTTCATCAGAGTCAGAGTCGAGTCTATCGTCGGTGTCGAGACTCACTCTGTCAGAATCCTCCTATTTTAGGGGAATGACTGCAGCTTGCTCCAGAGCAGATGGTTCTTGAGAAGTGGTAGTTGATGTGAGCAGGCTAGTGCTGGTTTCCAAGATGCATTGTTGAAACTCAGCAAAGGTTGTGTCTTTGGTTGTGTCCCCCAGAGAGCCCATAGCAAAAAAACTGAATAATTGGTCTACATAGGAAATTGTCATGTTATCATTGTTGTCGAGAGCATGGTAGTCTTTTCTACCACCCTTCTGGTGGTCTCCACCGACTCCCCTTTTTGTGTTATCTGCTCCTCGGCTGGTGCCCTCCCCAGCATTGCTTGGGTCATCTGGTTGGTCGTCTAAAGAGGAGATGTCAGCGTTGGATCCAGCCGAGGAGTCAGAATCACCATCATCATCTTCGTCATCTTCGTCATCAGCCGCCTTGTCTTTGTTCTTTTTAGTCGATGCTTTCTTGCATCGCCTATGGAGTGCTTGTAATTCTTCGAGGGCCACTTGCACGTGCCCGTGGGTTTTGAGCAGTGCTTCATGGCTTTCCTTGAGATCTGTGTAGCGTGCTTCAGTGGAGAGGAGTCGTGCGGTTAGATCGGTCACTTTTGTTTGTAGCTGATCTAATGCTTCGTTTGAATGCTCCTCCTGGCGGCGGATGAGTTGTGTGAGGTTGCTTTCCATGCAATCCATGTGTGTGCTCATTGCAACCTGTTGCTGCTAAAGCTCATGAAGGATCACAAGCAGAGGTTGTGTTTGCTTGGTGACACGGTCGACTTGCTTGACTATCGTTTCTTGTTGGGCTTTCATGCTAAGCATCAGCTCCGGCAGGGTACATAAGTGATCGTCAATGAGTTTGACTTGCTGGACCGCTGATTCCTGTTGTTGTTGAATGCTTGTGAGAAGGTCCGGTAAGGCGTGAGTCCGCTCATCAATTTTGGATACATGCATAGTAATCCCCTGCACACAAGAAAAAATAGAGTGTAAGATGTTAGAAGGATCAGAGAGGAGGTTTCAAATAGTGTCAAATTGGCATCTGAATGCCTCTCTGGTTTGTGAAAATGGGATCCCAGTGGAGGATGGGTGGGGTGGCTGGGGTCCAGGTGGAAGGGCGGTGGTACCTTGTGAGAGAGACACCATTGATGGATCTGTGAAAAGTTTGGTGACTGTAGAGGGAGTCACTAGCGGTATTGGGGTGGTGGTGGGTGAGAGTGGTGGTGACATCCCAGATATGAAAGGTGGAAATGAGTATGGAAGAGGGAAGGTGGTGGAGGTGAAGGTAAGATTGGGCGTTGATGTGAAAATGGGCTCGCCCGTTGAGAAAAGGAGTGAATCAGAAGATGTGAAAGAAGTTGTGGTTGTGGAGAATGGAATGATGGTGGATAGTATTATGGAAAACGGTGGAAGAGTGGTGTGGTGTGGAATGGTGGTGTATAGTGGAGTGGTGGAAGATAGTGGAGTGGTGGAAGATAGAGGTCTTGACCCCTCTACCCCTAGGATGGTGGAGGCGGATGTAGAGGTGGTCCCAACATCCAGACCCAATATGAAGGAGTATGATGTCAGATTCACGATGTTGTCCTCATTGTGGGGGTGCTCTGCCCCTGGGGTGATCTTGGAGGTGGGCATCTCTGACTGTTGTTGCTTATGTATTCACAGTTTGGATGGCTGCACCACCGGTACTTTTTTTATCTTAGTCGCGGGGGAAGTAGCACTTTGCTCCGTTTTCCCTTCTTTTGCCTATTTCCCCTTCCCTTTTATAGAGGCTAGTAGGTTAGCAAGCTCCTCTTCAGTGAAGAGATACTTGACTTTATCATAATCGGCGAGCTCGGGAAGTGCTAACAACGTCTTTGTTTCTTTGACAGTGGGGCAGAAAACATAGTGGAGCTTTTTATCCTTCTCTTTTATGATATAGGTGTTTTTTAGAATTTGCTCATTGGTTAGGTTATCACCCTTTATCAATGTACAGTTATGCAGTGGTCCATCCATCTTGAGGTACTTCAGGATTGTAGTCATGTGACCACCCATGCAGATTTCCCTCTCGGGGGCATAGGATGTGTGTTTATGTATCAATTGACATCTGATATTGATCGGCTGCCCCTTTAAGATGGACCAGAGTAGGAAGAGGTCAGAGATGAGAACATTCCCACTCTTTGTTCTAGGGAATATTGTACATGTTATAATCCTATGCAGTGTTTGCACCAGACATGAGTGAATGTTGGAGGCTTTACATGTCTTGGAATCGTAACTGGAGATTCTAGTCAGGGACTTCCAGAATGTATGCATGTTGAACTGTGGGTGATCCAGACCTACTTACATAGCCTTCTCCAGCTGGTCAGAGTTGTCAATAAAGATTTTGTTTAACAGGTTTTCAGTCAATGTAACCTGATTTCCAAAAAGTGAGGTTACGAGCTTGCGTTCACCCCCGTCTCTTGGTTTGTCTTTGGCTTCCATTGGTTCTTTAGTAAGGTAAGTAAAGAATTCCAGTGTGGGCTCAAGGTATCCTTTGCAGGTGATTCCATCCTATAATGTGATAACAAGAAATCATATATTAGAAATAATTGAGATTTAGTACTAATAGAATTATTGTATGAATGGTGAGGAGTTTGTAAATTGGTGCAAGCAGCATGGTCTCAAGACCGTGAAGAGGCATCACGGTCTTAAGATCGTGACAAGAGTCACTCGGTTTCAAAACCATGAAAAGGCCTTGCGGTCTCAGGGCCGTGACAAGAGTCACTCGGTTTCAAGACCGTGAAAAGGCATCGCGGTCTCAGGACCGTGACAAGATTCACTCAGTTTCAAGACCGTGAAAAGGCCTCGCGGTCTCAGGATCATGACTGGGTCACACGGTTTCAAAACCATGAAATGGCCTCGCGGTCTTAGGACCGTGACAAGAGTCACTCAGTTTCAAGACCACGAGGAGTGAAACCACGAGGGGTCATGCGGGTGTTCGGCTATGGGAAAAGGTAGGCAAAGCGGCAGCGGTGATGAAGGCATCGGTGGTGATGGGTGCATGCGGTGATGGTTGGAGGTGCGGCGATGGAGAAGAAGAGAAATCACATGCTACGGTGATGATGGCGGAAAGTGCCTCCCTACCTGGAAATGCGAATAGCTACAGAAAAGGGTGAAGATGTGAGGATGAAACAGTGTGGCCGTGATAGAGGTGGGTGTGGATGGTGATGTGTGGTGCTACGATGGAGAAGGAAGCACGGCGCAACTGCAGGTGGCGAGAAAGGGGCAAGGAGGCAGAAGTAGGGTCGGTGAGAAAGGTTTTACGAGAGAGGATTGTGTGTGAGGGGGTAGGGTTATATTTATAGAAAAGGGAGGGTGCCTTCTCATATTCTCTTAGGGCAAATAGTCTCGGGACCGTTTGGATCCAAACGGTTTCAAGACCGTGAGGTTTCAAATGGTTTCAGGTACAGTGAGGGTCCAAACGGTTTTAGGACCGTTTGGCAGAAGATTATTTTGGTTATTGATTTTGATATTTTTATATTTGTGTGGTTGTTTTATATTAATTTTTAAATTTTATGAAAAATATGTATGAAAGAAAAATGACTAAGTAATAAAGTGCTATCTATGCAAAAAAATAATAAATCTAGAGAATTAATCAAAACTGAGCAAGAAATTAATAAAAGAAACTAAAGAAATTAAAAGAGATATAAAGGTGATACTCAATCCTTGGGTTGCCTCCCAAGTAGTGATTTGGTTTTACGTCACTGGCTCGACAAGATTCCAGCTTAATCAGGTTGATGTAGAGGGGTCATGAATGTCGATGGTTTGCCTTGGACTTTTATCAGCTGGAGTATAATATCTCTTCAGTCTGTGGCCAATGACTGTCCTTTCTCCTCCATTGTCATCCAAGATGATGACGGCTCTAGTTGGGTAGATGTTTGATAGTGAAGGGCCCAGACCACTTAGTGTGAAGTTTACCGGGAAACATTTTGAGCCTGGAGTTGAAAAGGAGGAGTTTGTCTCTGACTATAATATCCTTTCATTTAAGGTGACCATCATGCCACATCTTAGTTTTCTCTTTGTAAATCCTGGCGCTCTAGTAAGCAAACATTCTTAGTTCCTCAAGTTCTTGTAATTGAAGTTGTCAATATTCGCCAATACTTTTGAAATTGAAATTCAACTCTTTACAAGCCTTGTGTTCCAGTTCAACTGGAAGATGGCACGACTTTCCATACACCAAAGGGAATGGAGTTGTTCATGTTGGTGTCTTGTAAGCAGTGTGATATGCCCAGAGAGCATCAGGAAGCTTGGTCGACCAATCTGTGTGGTTCCTATTGACAGTCTTCTCTAAAATTGCTTTCAGCTGTCTATTTGAGACTTCAACTTGACCGCTTGTCTGCGGATGATAAGGCTTGGTGACCTTGTGTTTTACTTCATATTTTCTCAGAAGGGGTTCGAAGCTTCGTTCCAAGAAATGTAACCCTCCGTCGGATATGACTGTTCTAGGAACTCTGAATCTAGGAGAGATAATGTCCTTGAATAGCTTAATAACCGACTTAGAATCACAAGATACTGTGGGTATATATTCTACCCATTTGGATACGTAATCCACAGCGACTAATATATAGGAGAATCCATATGATGAGGGAAATGGACCCATATAGTCCACTCCCCATACATCAAATAGTTCAATCCCTTGCCACAGAGTTAGTGGCATTTTGTTCCGTTTGGATATCCCTCCAGACAGCTGACACTTATCGCATGATTGTACAAATTCATGTGCATCCTTTATTGTTGGCCAGAAGAAACTTGACTGTAAGACTTTAAGAGAATTCTTCTTTGAACTCATGTGCCCCCGAGTGGCACCAGAATGATAGTGTTCCAAGACTGGGATGATTTCTTCTTCAGGAAGGCAATGGTGGAATAATCCATCTGTGCATAGGTAGAAGAGGTATGGTTCATCCCAGAAGTACTGCTTGACATCATGGAAAAATTTCTTCCGGTCATGATAGGAAGTAGAAGGATGGACAATTCCCGTAGCCAGATAGTTTACTATGTTGGCATACCATGGGAATCTAGTGGTGACCTTCATGAATTGGTCATCAGGTAGAGAGTCGCGGATAGGTATATTATCTTCATCTTAAGCCTCAATGCGACTCAAGTGATTGACGACAACATTTTCTACCCCACTTTTGTCTTTTATTTCCAAGTCGAACTCTTGAAGCATCAACACCCAGCAAATAAGTCTGGGTTTGGTGTCTTGTTTCTAAATCAGATATTTTATTGCTGAATGATTTGTGTAAACTATAACCTTTGATCCGATCAGGTAAGAATGGAATTTTTCAAAAGCATAAATGACTGCCAAGAACTCTTTGAATGTAGTTTTATAGTTCTTTTGGGCCTCATCAAGCGTCTTTGATGCGTAATATATCGCGTAGGGATTCTTATCTATCCTCTTCCCTAGTACTGCTCCTATAGAGTAGTCACTGGCGTCACACATTTTCTCAAAGGGTTGTGACCAATCAGGAGCTTTTAGTATAGGTGCAGATACTAAAGCGTTCTTTAGAGTCGTGAAGTTGTTGAAACATTCTTGATCAAAATCGAAGTCTGTATCTTTAGTTAACAGGTGATTCATGGGCTTTGCTATTTTTAAAAAGTCTTGGATGAATCTTTGGTAAAATTCAGCATGGCCCGGGAAAGCTCGTACTCCTCTGATGTCTTTTGGTGGTGACAAGTTTGAAATGACATCTATTTTTTCTTTGTCTACTTCAATCCCTCATTCACTCACCCGATGCCCGAGGAAAACACCTTCTGTCACCATAAAGTGACATTTTTCCCAATTAAGGATTAGATTTGTTTCCTCGCATCTTTGTAGTACTTTACTGAGATTAAGCAGACAGTTATCGAAGGAATCTCCATAGACTGAGAAGTCACCCATGAATACCTCCATGATAGATTCGGTTAAACCTACAAATATGGTAGACATACACCTCTAGAATGTTGCGAGTGCATTACATAGCCCAAAGGGCATCCTTCTGAAGGCGTAAGTTCTGAAAGGGAAGGTAAAAGTTGTATTTTCTTGATCTTCAGGGTGTATCGGAATTTTATAAAATCTTGAGTAGCCATCAAGATAGAAAAAGAATTTTTGGTGAGCTAGACATTCAAGGACTTCATCAAGAAAAGGTAAAGGAAAGTGGTCTTTCCTTGTTGCCTTATTTAATTTTCTATAGTCGATGCACATCCTCCACCCGATAACAGTCTGGGTGGGTACCAGTTCATTTTTATCATTCAAAACAACAGTGGTTCCCCCCCTTTAGAGACCACTTGAACCGGGCTTACCCATTGGGAGTCGGAAATCGGATAGATAATACCAGCTTTTAGAAGTTTTAGAACCTCAAGGCAAACTACCTCTTTGATATTCAAGTTTAGCTTCCTCTGGTTCTCCCGTGATGGTTTAAATTCTTCCACCATAGGTAATATGTGCATGCACAAAGCTAGATTTACCCTGGTTAGATCGGTCATCTTATATCCAATGGCTTTCTTGTGCTTTCTTAATTCAACAAGGAGTCTTTCTTCCTGGTTATCTATCAAAGTGGAATTGATAATGACCAGACATAGTTTTTCTTTGTCTAGAAAGACGTGTTTGAGTCCATCTAGTAGGACTTTCATTTCAGGTGCCTTGGGCACTTCAGTAGTCTCCAGAGTGGTGATAAATTTCAACTTCTCAAAGGTAGCTTCTGGATCTTCTTCAGCTTGTTCTAGATATTGTAGACATTGTTGAACTAGTTCTTCGGTCGAAGATTCAGCTTCTGGATTCGTCAAGGCGTTCTCCAGAGCATCAGATGATTCAGGAGTTTCTTGCTTCAGTAGGGACATTTTATCAATTGCCTCAAGAAGAAAGACTTCTTTGTGGATTCTAAGACTTTTTAGGTTGTCAAAGACTCTGAATTGAACAGTTTCCTTCCCCAGTGTTAAGGTAATTGTGCCTGCTTCGACATCAATTAGTGTTGCTGTCACAAGGAAAGGTCTGCCAAATATTGTTGGATATCTCAGATCTTCTTTTATGTCCATGACAACAAAATCACAAGGGACATAAGGATCTCTTCCTACCCTCACTGGGATATCTTCAATAATTCCCAAAGATGTAGTAATGGTAGAATTAGCCAACTGGGTTGTCATTGTTTTGGGTAGAAAATCAGTAAAACCCAATCTTTTACACATAGAAAAGGGCATAATAGATATGTTGGCCCCCAAATCAGCTAATTCCTTCTTGCAAGAGGTGTTTTTTATAGAACATTGGATGTCAATGGAGCCATGGTCCTTCTATTTTTTCGGCATTCTGTTGAGGATGATATCAGAAGTAGTCTGAGCTAATTTGATGGTCTCGTGTTCTTAGGTCATGTATTTCTTTGATAGCAAAGTCTTCATATATTTAGACCAAGCTGGGATTTCAGAGAGAGCGTCAAGGAATGGGATATCAACATATAGTTTCTTCATTACTTCCTTCAACTTTAGGAATCTAGTATCCAGTTTAGTCTCTCTCAATCTTCTTGGATAGGATATCATGGGCTTGTATGGTGGGACTTCTGGTTCTTTGGAAACTAGTTCTTTTTCCTTCTCCTTCTCGGCCTCTACAGATTTTTTAGTTTCTTGATTTATGCTTATAGTTGGAATGATTTTAGCGGTATCTTCGTCTTCCTGAATGACTTTGGTAGCTTCAGTAAGAACATGACTAGACCTTGTGGTAACTACATTCAGTTGTTCTGGTCTGTGTTGATCATGTCTCGGATTTATTTCTGACTGGCCAGTGAAATTACCCACCAGAGGTTTCAACTGAGCTGCAATTTGTGCCAATTGGGTCTCTACAGCTTTCTGTTGAGCCTGTTGGTTGGAAAGCATGGTCTGTTGAGATTGCAACATTTGCCTTATCAGAGACAACTAATTTGTTGGCAGAGGCAGAGCATTCTTTTGTTGATATTGTGTAATTTGTTGTTGTCCTTGAGGTTGTTGTTGTTGAGTTGCTAGCAACTGAGGTTGTTGAATTTGTGGTTGTTCTAACTGAGGTTGTTGCAATTGTGGGTGCAACGGAGGGTGAGTGTATTGATAGTATGAAGAAGAATTTCTTGGGTAGACAAATCTTTGAAACCCACCTCTATAGTTTCCTTGGTTTCAGTTATAATTTCTCTGGAATCCAGGTGGTGGTCTATTAGAAGTCTCACCCTGTGTTTGGTGTTGCGCGTTGGCAGTTCCCATGGGATTCCCATACTAAAACCCAAGGTGGTTTCTCAGCTGATCCAGATTATAGTATGCTTGACCCGGTATGGAGTGGATAGAATTAACCTACTCTAGTAGTTGATCCTTGGGTTGTTCAATGATTGGTTCATATTGTGGTTGAGGTGTCTGTAGATTCATCATTGCATCGTATAAGAGGTCACATGATAATGTGGGGTGATTTGATGCATGACAAGCTTCACAAGTCTTAGTAGCTGCTTTGACTTGTTGAACTTGGGAGTTCTTCTTCATGTCATATTCTCCAAACGTTGTTCCAAGGGCTTGCTGCTTATGAGCTATGTTTTTCAGAGCTTCAGCAATGGCTTTCATTTCTACATATTCTTCAGCTTTGCAGACTTTTAGGACTCCTCTTGTAGATGGCCTTCCCCAATTAGATTGGTTCTCAGCTCCAAGAGTAACAATCTTCTAGGTGTCCTCATAATTTTGTCTCATGAAATTTCCTCTGGATGAGGAATCCAAAAACTTCTTTATTCAATCAGTTGCCCCTCTATAGAATGTTTCTATGAGCTGGTTTTCTGAGATTCCGTGATGGGCATTTTCTCAAAAGTTCCTTGAATCTTTCCCATGATTCTACTAGTGACTCTCCAGGAAGTTGGAGGAACTGGTTGATCTATCCCCTAATCTGGTAAGTCAACGAGGGAGGAAAGAACTTCTCTAGAAATTTTTCTTCCAAGGGAGCCCAGGTGGTGATTGGCTCTCCATCTAAAGAGTTATACCAGCTTAGTGCCTTTCCAGATAGAGTGAAGTTGAAAAATGGGAGGATGATTGCATCGAATGTAGCTCTGGATTGTGGTACCAAATGGTAGAGTGCCTTGAATCACTTCAGATGGCCCATGCAATCATCTCCAGCGCTTCCAAAGAATGAGATTCCTTGCATGATTTGGATCCATTGTGTTTGAATCTCAAAGTTAGGAACATTAATGAGTGGAGGATGAACTGGGTGATTATCCTCAAAATTCTTAGGAACAACGTAGTCTCAAACCTGCTTGTTCCTTATCAATAACTGAGCAGTTGTTGTGGCTGCCTCATTTTTAGCTTGGATGCGAGCTTGCTCTTCATCTCAAACTTCAGCCTGGACTTGAGCACGTGTATCAGTGATGAGTTGTGCTCTCTGAGATGTTATAGCTGCATTGACTCTTTCCAGTATCATGGCATCTTGGCGTCATTCTTCAGCCATCTGTCTGGCTCATTGGCGGTTGAGTCTGATGCGTCGATGGAAGTTTTGTTCTACCTCAGAGTCGTACTCTGGTTCAGGAGAGAATCCATGGTTATGCGAAGTTTGCATACATGTTTCCTACCCGAGTAGAAGAAAAATCACACTTTAGATGGTGTAGAAAAATGATGGAATCAAAAAGATATGAACTATCAAGTTGATAAATGAAATTAAAATGTTCCATTGTCCCCGGCAATGGCACCAACTTTTGATGGAGCCTCCATTCGCGTGAAGTTTCATGCACCACTAAAAATCCTAGAGATAGTAAATCTCTAAGTTTAGCCTTGTGTGTACTATAATAAGATCTCCACCCACGTACGCTAAGGTACGTGGAAGTCTTATCGTAGTATAGTTGAGGGTCAAATCTACAAGACAACAGTCTTGTTAAGGATTAACAAGATAGAAAATGTTATAATTCTACTTATCTACTCAAGAGTTGATATCTAGATCGAAGAGTTGATTTGATGATTAAACTAATATGCAAATGTAAATTAAATGGGAGGAAAGTAAACTTAAGGTTGTAAGTAATATTTGGAAACCACTAGGATGTGATCGAGTTTCACCACCACTACGCATGGATCATAACATACATCATAATAACATGGTTTGCAATAAGAGTCTAAACAGTTAGTATCTTTGTAGATTTAGCTTCCTTTCGGATAGCTAACTACGAGAAATGTGGGAGTATTACAATTCCAGCCATCCCCGAACGAATGGTCACTTACTTTGCATCACTCCCTTTGTGTTCCTTGACCTATCAAAGTTGTACTTTCATATGTCAACTGATTCCATTTCATAGTATGAAATTACAATGATGGAGGAGAGTTTATTCCACTCCTTGAAAAGTGCTTCTAGATACCAAAATAGATATATAGTGATTACATAGATCAAGAACCAACATGCAATCGATAATTGAATCTAAAAGCACAAACATAGACAATTCGTACTAGTAGATAATAAGTAACATAGGTTGGTGATCAAGAAACTAGCATTCATTAAACGATTGATGTTGAACTGAAAAGATAGTATCTTTCTATTGCAAACTCATGAATGATAATGCATGGAATGAAAACATGGGTGGCGGGGCTACTCCATCCACCCTAGTGTATAGAACTACTCTCTCATTGCAAGAATAAAGAAGGTAACAGGATAAGAGAAGGAGAACATCATCTCCAGGTAGGAGGGAGGAAGGTCGACCCCTTGGAGTAGAGAACAACTATCTTCACACTATGTGGTTGCCTTGGTGATGAATCATTAACTTCCCTCCTATGTCGATGAGAGAGAGAGTAGGCTTATGGATGGAGTGTGGATCTTAGACCGGCAGCCTTGGGGTGAAGGATGGAGGATGAAGTAGCTCTGGAGTGATAGAGGCATCCTTTGGGCATCTAAGACTCCTTCCCAAATGAGGACCCCTTGAGTCCTATTTATAGGCTCCAAGGGGGTCTTGAACGGTCTTGGGACTATTTGGATCTTCACAGTCTGGAGACTGTTTGGATCCTCATGGTCTTGGGACCGGTAGCCTTTACACGGTCTTGGGACCGATAGGCCTTCATTCGGTCTTGAGACCGATGGATCTTCATTCGGTCTTGGGACCGATGGGCCTTCACTCGGTCTTGGGGCCGATGGGCCTTCACTCGGTCTTAGGACCGATAGGCCTTCAGTCGGTCTTGGGACCGATAAGAATTCGCTAGTTCTTGGGACCGGTAGGGTTTCACTCGGTCTTGGGACTGATAGGAGATGTATCGTTCTTGGGATCATTTGGGTCATCGCGGTCTTGGGATTGGTTGGACCTTCACGGTCTTGGGACCATTTTGGTTGGGACTTTTGCAATTTTTTGGAGTTTATCTATAAGAAGAAAAGGAGAAATATCAATCTATTGGTCTATTCACAATAAATCTAGAAAGTTAAGTATTCAAACTAATTTATCTAAGAAAGAGTATGGAAAACTAAGAAAAACTAGTAAGATAACATCATAAAATGGGAGGTTATCACCTCTATCCCTCTCTTTTTACTGAGTTCAATGTTGAATCTTAGAAAAATCATATAAAATCAATTCTTGGGTCATTTTTTACATTTAATGTATGAATCTATTACAAAGACATTTATCCATTGGAACTAGCTTTAGAACCCAAATCCACATGTAGCCTATTGTCTTCCAAAAAATGTTACTTTGAAGCTTTTGAAGATGATTAGTGCTACTAAGTACTCAATCTTGATCTTTGATGTTCCCAAACATTATGGTATCTCTAAATCAATAACTTTCTTTAGGTTAGACTTGAATTATACCTTGAATCTTCTTTATGTACATCTCGTGACTATATTTACCTAAAAGCAACCCTGTTTTTTGTACATGGATGATGTAACCTAATCAATATGGAATCTTTGGCCTATTTTACTACCATATAACTATCTCACAGTAAAATTTATGTTTTTGTGTGACATATTGAACTAAAATTGCAAGCCTTTTTTCTATTAAAACTCATAATGGCATATTGACCTACCTTTGTAAACTAGTATGCCCTAAAATATGATATCAAGTACTTACTAGATTGGATCTTTAATACTTTTTCTAAAGTGGATCCTTAATGCTCAAATATCTATCCTCAACTTCATTGTTGGACTCTAATCATGCTACTACCATTCTCTAGAATTATATGTGTCATCTTAAGACTTCAAATCAATATACTTATTATACATGTTGCACCAAATACCAACTTGATATACCCTATACACTTTTTATTGTATTATGACTTTGAAATGTAACAATATTGCATGAAGATCTAGTATGACTACTTATCTTGCATGTTTAAACCTTGATCATAATCTAAATATCATGCTCTCCCTATTTTAGAACCAAATATAATATTTATCCAATATCACCCTTATTGTGGATGGTTCACCTAGACCCAGGGCTTAATGTTGATACTTGAACTTCGTTGATTTAATACATGCACATCTAGAACTTAGAACTATGATTGAACTAATTGAAACCTATGCCTATGGGAGCATCCGCATGACACATATGGTATGTACATTTCTCAAATCCCAATTTATCGAATACCACCTATTATGTATTTTATATCTTAGGTCCCCTTTAGGTTGGACCTTCTCTAGGAGTCTTAATCATGGATATTGACTTGCTCATTTCTCACAAAGTACACTTAATCTTTTGACCGTACTATGATATTGGCATGTTTGCATGTATGCTCGTACAAACTCTTGGCTACTCAGTTACTTTCTTGAGTTATTGGTCTTATGAATACTACTTTAATGTTTGATTATACTATGTTGACAAACCTTGAATATAATCTAGAAACCCATTATATAACCCTTGTGTACCTGCCTAAATGCTCAAGGTAAGGGCACAAGGCATTAATGAAATAGAGTTAGATCATTGACTTTTGTCTTAGGCCCCTCACATAGAAATAGGGTGACATTAGGCTTTGCACCTCAAATGCCCCTCACACACACTTCCATTGGAAGTTGGTCAAAGGCCTAACAATTGTTGATATAATGGAAAATGGAACTTAAAATGTTCTATGTATAGAATTATGTTGAGTTTTCTCACATTGTTCCTTCTTCTTTCTTATTATAATGTTTCTAGCCAAGAAACTTTTTATATATATCTTAAATTGTGCTTGCAAGTCTTTTCATAGCATACTTAATGCTTTCGCATCAATATGTTTCATTTCAAATTTTTAGATGCCAACAAAGATACACCAGAACTACTCTATGAAATGAAACACCAATTGGATATCCTTGAACTAGAATGGGTATATGTCATTATCCATATGTATCTTTATATCTCTTATTGTTTTCACTTTTACATATATATAGTGCTTGTGTGAAATACTCATGCCATTCTGCAAACAAATGCCCAAATCCTACTACCGATTATGTAGTCAGTGGGAGTAGGATGAGGGTAACAAATAGTTCCATGACAAATGGTATCACATTCATACACACATGCATGTATATATGTTAGAAGCATAACTTATCATAATATCTTAGGGAGAATCAAAATTCATAATGGAGAAACTGAGGTAATAAGTATGTTGTTAAACATGGAGGTTTTGTCTAGTAATCACCTCCTATCTGACTATTGTAGTAGCTGAGGCTCCACAACACACCTACTTGTCAAAGTGGATCCAATATTGGATTAGGTTCCTTCTATTAAATCCTATCGAGTATTCTAGAATCTACCTCTTCTCTAAGTATTATATAAGCCAACAAAATAGGGATGATTAGTTAGTCTTCTCATCTCCTCATGTGATTGTTCTTTCATGAATACTAATCAAATGATTTCTCGATTTTGGGTAGCTTATCAATGGGAAAATTGAAATTTAGTTGAAATCATGGAAAGCGATTAAAGCAATGATGTCATGATATGATATTAATTTTTAAACCTTGTTTGATGTATGAAATCACTCTTTATATGTAATGTACTCATGTGTAAAATCTCAGATAATGCAGACTTAATTTTACTCAGTCTAACATATGCTTCCCGTATTTGAGGTAAATGATGATTATAATGATATGATGAAATAAGGATGATTCGTACTTTGCCACTCATGGTGGATGAGGTCTCTATTTGATTAATTCCATGTTTCCCTATTGTTGACTAAACCTCAAACATGACTAAGAAACTTCCCCTTGTTTTGATATGTATCATGGCTAGCTTTGAAATGACTATTCATTTAGATTTTCAAATTCTTGATGAAAGACTTGATACAAGAAACAATTTTTCTATCGATTTATATTCCTTTTTGCAAATTCAAATTTAAATAATATGAAGGACATGAGTCTCAAACTTTCCCAATTATGATCTAACTCTTGGAGTACCCAATTCAAATTCTTGATTTCCAAAATATACCCTTACCTTGGTCTTAAAAGGAAGGGAATGCAATTATGATCTTGATCTCACAAAAATCTTGAAATATGGTTTCCCTACTATGATCTTTGTTACAACCCATACCGTACTTTAATGGTAATTTGAGGGTTTAAGATAATTTTATGTTAATTATACCTTTATTTTACTTTATTAACACTTTGCATCATTAACGGGTTTATTTATATTTTGCTTCAACTTAACTTGTTTTTGATAAGTAAATATAATATACTTACATCAAGGTTTGAAACTAGTTGATATAGTAATATATCATGCATGTATATGGAAGAAAATTATAGATATCTCAAGAATTAATGCACACAAAAATTATCCGCTAACAGTTTTATCAAACTTTTACTACATAATTTTGCATAATTAAATTACAAATCCAAGACAAAAAGACTGAACCAAATTGGAGTTAAAATGAGGAAGTTATGACACTTTTAGTTGTCACCCAGACTTACCATCGGTTGACAAACCAATAGCGGGACTTTTGATGGCTGGCTTTCTGAGGGCGAGCTTCTGATGGTGCAAATCGAAGGTTTAACTAATGGTTGACCAGCGCAGCCGTCTTGAATAGCCAATTACAAAATCATCCATAACTTTTTCGATACTTATCAGAATTCGACAAAATTAGTTGTGTTGGATTTATATTTCAATCATCTACATGAATAGAGATTCAAATCATGAAAAGGATGAACAGAAAAGTGACTTTTAGGATGATTTTTGGGGAAGAACACAAAGAACATCAGAACCTAAAGGGTTTTTTTTATCAGAAAAGTGTGGGACTCCTTTTTATAGATTTTTGTAAAATATATACAAGCTAGGGTTTAATTCAAGGTGAATCAAAACCAAAGGAAAACCAAAAAGCAAAAAGAAAGACTATACATTTAAAGTATCTATGTCCTTTCTAATCCTCTTCCGGTTTCTATCTGCACATAAACTAAAGTCATGAAACAACCTCCCATTCCTTTCACTCCAAAGGCAATGGAACATTGCCAAAATTGTGATCTTGTGCTTCATCTCCCCTAAAAGAAGAACATCAAACAGGGATCCAGGCACACGATTGATATATTCCTCTCTAATAGCCAGTTTCCACATATCTTTAGCATAGACACAATTAAACAGAATATGGTTAAGATCTTCGACATCATTCTTGCATAACACGCATCTAGAGGGCATATGAATTCCCATTCTCTTCATATGGTCTCCTTTCAGAAAGCAATCCAGGAAACACCTCCATCCATGGACAATATGTCTCATAGACCCTTTCGTACTCCATAACCATTCAGTCCAGGAGGGTATAGAATTTCTCACCCTAATATCATTCCACACCTCCTTAAACTTATGGACCTCTTTACCTTTTAGCAAGATACAATCTTCCTTCCCATGAATAGGAGAAACCATCTCCTTAATAACCTGCATAACAGTATTAATATGTCTAGATTTCGATCTAATCCAATCACCATCATAGAACAGCTTATTGAAAGCAACATATTTTCCCATGCCAAGCTTCATCACAGCCTTACTTCCAAGCACATCCTCTAAATAACGACCCTCCATCCAAGGGTCTATCCATACTTTAATAGACAGATCATTCCCCGTAGAACATTAAATATCATCAACTATATCTTTTCTGAGGTAAAGAATTTGCTTCCACACCCATGAAGCTGAATGAGGCACCTTGCACCTCCAAATAGAATCCCCTTTTAAGTATCTTCCATGAACCCAACAAACCCATAGAGATTCTTTTCCAGTGGCAACTTTCCACAGATTGAGAACAAGACATGCTCGAACAATATCTCTGGACCTCCAAATACCAACACCTCCCTCCTTTTTAGGCAAACAGACCTGCTTCCAGGAAATCAAATGGGCCTTCTTTTCAAGCTCTACACCTCCCCACAAGAAATCTCTGCACAACTTATCAATTTCATCAGTCACAGACATAGGAAGAGGAAAGGAAGCAGTCCAATATCTCTGAAATGAAGACAAAGTAGAATTTATCAATTCAACTCTGCTCACAAAAGATAAATGCCTTGATTTCCACCCTTCCAGACTGGCCTTCATCTTATCAAGAATAGGAGAACATAAACTCTTAGTAAGTCTTCTAACAAAAAGAGGTAACCCCAAGTATTTAACAGGGAGTCTTTCCCTCTTAATTTTTAGAATATCTTCCACCATATTGATATCAGTCCCCTCATTAGAAAAAAAAAGATGATTTACTATCACTAATGTTCAAACCAGAAATCATACTAAAATTGTTCAACACATTCATCACTCAAATAGGGACTCACCTTTCACTTCAGCAAACAAGATCAGATCATCAACAAACATAACATGAGACACCTCTACATCCTTTCCAACTCTAAGAGGAGTCAAAGTTTTTTTAGTAACAGAATTAGAAATCATAGCAGAGAACCCTTCCATAGCAATCACAAAAAGATAAGGGGAAAGGGGGTCACCCTGCCTAATCCCATTAGAAGAATAAAAATTGGTCAAGGGACTTCCATTAATAAGGATCTGAAAACTAGTGGTATTCAAGATCTCAAATATCCACCTCATCCAACAATCAGGGAACCCCATTTTGTCAAGAACCTTATGAAGATAAGCCCAGTTAATGGAATCATAAGCTTTCATAAGATCAACTTTAACACAAACCTTAGGAGCATTACTCTTCATCATCATGTTCAAACAGTCATTTACCAACATAGTAGCATCCGAAATAGTCCTACCCCTTATAAAGGCACATTGAGAATTACTAATAATGTCAGGAAGCACCACCTGCAACCTATTAGCAAGAAATTTTGAGATTAACTTGTAGACAATATTACAAACAGAGATCGGCCTCCAGTCCTTAACATCCAAAGAATTCTTGTTCTTAGGGATAAGAGTAATAAAAGTTCTGTTAATCTCCTTGAGCAAACAACCACTCCTGAAAAAGTTTTGAACCGCTTTAACCACATCATCCCCTACAATCCTCTAAGAAACTTTGAAGAAGGTGTAGTTAAACCCATCTGGTCCAGGAGCTCTCTCTCCATCACTCTTCATGACAATATTTTCAATTTCCTCTCTAGAAACCAACGCACACATAGCATTAATGTGGTCTTCAGAAAGTTTCAGAAGGACCCATTCATCATTCCAATCAACCTCATTACTACAGCCAACATTAAACAACTCATTATAATAATTCACAAAAGTGTCATGTATAACATGCTCATCTGTTTGACATACACCATTGATGTTCACACTTCTAATGGCATTCCTCATTCTTCTAGTTTGGATGGACGAGTAAAAAAACTTTGAATTCTTGTCTCCCAAACGGAGCCAGTTCACTCTAGATTTCTGTTTAAGAAAGGACTCTTCAGCATTATAGGCCTCCAAAGCTTCTTCCCTTTTAACTTTAACTTCCTCTCCTATCTTATTATTAGACGGATTAGTATCAAGCTTATGTTGAGCAATAATATCTTCCTACTCTTTGAACCTTCTCTCCTCAGTAAGATCATCAACCACCTCTTTATTCCACTTAGCTAGCTAGAATCTAACATTATCAAGCTTTCTACAAACTTGATACATAGGGTTGCCAATAACATCTATCTCCCAAGCATTCTTCACAACCTGAAGAAAATCTTCTCTCATACACCAAGCATTGATAAACTGAAAAGGAGATTTCTTCTTCTTCGCCTTGCTACTGAGATGAAACAGAACAACTCTATGGTCACTGTGAATACTCACAAAAGTTTCTCCTCTAAGATCAGGAAAGAAATCTAGAAGCTCTAGATTATAGAAAACTCTATCGATCTTTGACATCACCAATTTATCTCCATGTTGTCTGTTATCCCACGTGAACCTTGAACCCCTCAAATCCAGTTCCACCAAGGAAGTAAACAAGACGCAATCATTAAAATCAGTCATAGCTTGAGAGGTGGGCTCACATATACCATACCTTTCCTCCGAGCATCTAACAGAGTTGAAATCACCACAAATAAGCCGAGGCATAGTAATCCCCATACTCAAATCCTTAAGAGAATTCCAAAGAGAACACCTATTCCTGAAGTTATTATGTCCATAGATAGCAGTAAGTAAAAAATTACCAGCAGGAGAAGAAACTCTAGCATGAATAAGCTGATCAGTTTCATAAATCTTCACCACATCAATGTCTTCACTGGTTTTAACAATAATAACACGCCCTAGAGCATGACTATCATGGTTAGAGATCTAATTATCATTGTCAAACATCCTATTTAACGCCTTTTTTACCTTCTTCCTCCTCAGTTTAGACTCCAGGATAAAAACAATAGCACACCCACACCTCATGATCGTCTCCTAGAGTGCGGACTGAAGACCAGAATAGTTCAGCCCTCTCACATTCCAGGAGAATATAGATAAGGAACTATCCATTACCATCTACTGTGACTGGAAGCCTGCCAGTCTCAGTAACATTCCGACGAACACTTGTACTACCTCCATCTATAGAACTACCCACCAGAGGAGCAGTACTCCTTTCTCCCTCATCAACAAATAGATTTTGAAAAGCATTAGGAGAGATATTCACTCCTGATCGAAAAGCCACCTCCATAGACTTGGATGGTCCCCTAGGGGGTGACTTCGTCTTCCTTCTATTTCTTCAGGTAACAGGAATAAATCCATCATCATTCTCTGCACTACTGACAGGGGTAATAAGTTCCTCCGCCAGAGCAGCATTCTCCTCCCTCACTACCTCTTCACACCTTTGAACAACAACTTCAATATTACCTTCAATCTCCACAATAGGGGGAACATCAGAAGCATCTTCAAAATGTTTCAGTTCAGACTGACATCTTCCTCAGATTTATCCATGATCTTCTCAGTAACCCACATCTTCTTCTTTCCTTTCTCCACTTGACTTTCACAGCCTGCATCTTCATGCCCAAACGTCCCACAAGCTATGCATCTACAAGGGTACCACTCATAGTGGACATTCAATTTATCTTCTATCCCATCGTCACTAACCAATGGAACAGTAGCAGGGAAGTCTGAGGATGTCGGCATAAGCACCAACATCCTAGCAAACTCTATTCGCTTGAACTCCAAAGTCACCTTATTTACCTTGATCGGAGTTCCCAGAAAAGATCCTACCATACCAAATATTTCTTCATCCCAAAGCTCCAACAGTAGATCAAACAATCTCACCCAAACTGGAACCTCCATCAGCTTCAACTTCTCCAAAGATGAGCCTCTTGCCCACTTCTTCAATATCAGTGGTTTCCCTGCTATAAACCATGGCCCCTTAACAATAGTTGTCTCCATATCCTTCGCCTCTGAGAAGTTGATAATAAAATACTCATTCCCTCTTGAGATTATTTCAATAGTACCTTTCACCTTCCACAGATTTTGAAGACGAACTTGCAAAGAAGGCCAATGTGGCTTCAGATCTACTATATACCCAGCCGTCGTCATCCTCCATTTGCTAGCATTCTTCTCTGCTATCGATCTAGAGTAGACAATAGACCCTTCTTTCATTGTAAGCTCCTTCAGCTTCAAAGCACCTACATCCTGAGCCACCTCCTTATTACGAAACATATCCGACCATCTTTGTGGTTCTTTCTCAACACCAACCACGTTAGGCCTCTTTCTAGTATCTGGTCTGCGAGGGATACCAAGAGGAGGTAGTCGTCCTCTACCCTGGAAATCCGCACCACCACCCTTCCGGCCATCGCCTTCTCCATCGCCAGAACCACCAGGTCGGGACATTAGGTGAACCTAAAGGTTTTGTAATGGATTCAACTTGGTAAGTAGTTCTTTATTGGTGATCATTCCTTCTCTTCTTGTTCCCTTGCTTGAAACTCCTTGATCTATAAGTTAAATATTTTTTTGACCTCATTCCTTCATCTTCTACCTCTAGCACACTTCTTGTAGGTTCACCTACCTTCTGCCAGGTCATGTAGAGTTGATTTTTGAGGTCCTTCTCTTAAATTTGAAATGTTGACTGAGATACAAAGAATATAAAGTTCACACATGAGATCAATATACTAGAACATATACGGGTGAGTAGAAAATCACCTCTAAATCTTGATTTTACAGAGGTCAAGTCTGAAAATCACAAATACATGCATTGTTATATGTGGTAATTGTTGTATTTGATGTATCAAACCAAGATTTTGGTATTCAATTGACTTATTATTTGTTTAAACATAATTGTGATTAATTATAGATGTTTTCATCTTTATAATGATTTGTTATGAGACTAATAGATCTTGATAGTAGAATTCTAGGCACTGAAAACCCAAGATTGCCCTAATTTTTATAACATTAAAAATATTATGAAATTATAATCTAGTCGATGATCATTTCTAGTTAGGTAGTCATAAAGTTTAAGGTATAGTTCATTCTAGTATTACTAATTTTCTCATTTTATCAGTTCAAGTAGAATACTTCATTGATGCTAGAGATTTTATTTTAGTTCAATGTTCAAAAAGTGAAAATAGAAGCCCAAACTACATAGTTATGCTTAGAATAGTACATTAGTATGACTATCATTGAAACTAAAAAATCAACTAGACATTAGAAACCCTAAACACCTTAGAATCCATCATGGAGGTCTATACTATGAAGGAGGGAACACACCTACTGACTGGAAGGGTCCAAGATGAGGTAGACATATCGTGCTAATGAGGTACTAGGGATTAAGAGCAACGAGGATGGTTTCTTTAAATTAGTGAGGTGCCCAATATTAACTGGAAATTTTGGTGGAAACCATATCAATTCATTTATTGCTCAGTAGGTCATCCCTTGTAGAACCACTAATGCATGTAGTTAATCTAAGTGCTTTGACTTTCTACCTGAGTACCTGGGTTTAGAGGAGGAGTTTAGATCATCCATCCATTTCCATTAGCCGATGAGGCCAGACATGGTGAGGCCCGTTACAGATCGGATATCTAGTTAGTAGACTTGGAGTTTGGGGTCTGCTATATTTCTTGTATGGTGAGAGCATAGCTTGTTGTGATACTTCATATATTGTGGTACACTTCATGTGGGTCTAGGGCATAATAATTTGACTAAAGGATCAGATAATGGATTTAAATTATTCCTACATTCATTATTAGATTAATTCTCATGTTGGATGATTTATAGTTTTAAATTGCTAAGCTTGTATTCTTCCATGATTAATTCTTGTGAATATATATATTTAAAATATCATGGTATCTTTTTAAATTTATACTCACTAAACCGATAGCTCATCCACCTACTAAATTTTTTTCAAGTAAGGCAACTCTATAAGAGGAGTCAAAACTAGCCATCATCAGGAATAGATCAGTAGAGGTCTCGAGAAGAATAGACATGTTAGTTAGATGATCTCTTATCCTTCCTCGAGTCTTGGGTATTTGAGAGTTAAGATTGAGGGTAATTTTGTAATATAGTGTAATTGATGTAAATTAAGTAATATCTAGTTTCTTGCAGTTGGATATGATGTCAAAGTTTAACTCAGTTGTGAATGTATGATGTTTATGCACAAGTAAGAGAATATCCTTAAAGTTAACATGATGTTTCATTGGTTCAATGTAAATGAAGAAAGAAAAATTAAGGCTGATTTGCAATCAGCGACTAAAAGTGAATGGTTAGTCTAATCCATCTTTGGTAGGCCTAAACAATTATTAGTGGGTTTGGGTCACATAAATCTTGATCTTTCATCTCATGAATTCATAAATTATGATTTGATAATTGATACTCTTCCTATTTGGTATGTTTGATGTCTCATGACTAATGTAGACTAATGTGCTAGACTAGAGTGGTAGTTGACTTATGAGTGCACTGACCTAGGTCACATCCCTATAAAGATTACCTCACAATTTTTCACTTTGTTGACTAAATAGAGTTTTGGAAAGGTAACGCCTTCCACCCAATTTTGATTTCTTGGCCTAAGTCTCTAACAGGTCAAATCCATGACAATATTGGTACTCAATCTCAAATAGTGATTTAATGATGATCTTGAAATACAATGTTGACTATAGCTAGTGGTAAAGGTCCTAGAAAGACCTAGGTATAAATTATACATCAATCTCAATACCATGAAGAAAAAATTGGTGATTGATATCACAATATGTTACTCAATTGTTGCTTTGTTGTTGAATATATACGAATGATCACCCATAAGGAATATATAGGAATCTAAACCCTATATTTAAAATGTTTATGCATATGCATTTTGTGTCCAAACTTTGACTCTTGATATTGATTAATGAAATATTGACTCATGATATTGCTTTGATCCCTATGATCACCCTAATTGGATCTTGAGATCACCCATCAATACATGACTAATGGCTTTCATTTTCTCAAATATTGAGACAGTTGAAATGATATTTGTGTTGAATCCTCAATCTATGAATTATGGTTTATCTCTCATGAGGCTTAGGGTTGGGCCTTCCCTTGACTTAGAACATGGAATCATGATATTGAATGATGTTTCTCTTAAAACTATAAAGTATGAAATCTAGATCATGGATGAATAACCCCACCTAGGCCAATGTAGAGGCTAGAACCTAGATGTTGGGAACGTGAGTCATGATTTACTCTTCATTCAAAGATTTCTATCTATTTGACAAAAATGATATCTCTCCAATTGGTGATCTATATGATGATCTATCCAAGTATGTTGATCTATGTGATAGTATTCCCAATTTGATGGTCAAGGTGACTATTCTTTGACCTTAATGTTCTATTGCTAGGTTTTGAAATAATGTTTTTACTGAAGCAATACCAAGTGATTGTGATAAAAAATATGAAATCCCAATCTCTAATTTATGGACATATTTAATTTTGGATACAAAATTCCTTTTAAGTTGTGGAGATGTGATAACATGAGCTTTTTCTCTCACCTCATGCATGTGCTATCCACTTCATATTTGTATTAATATTTTCACTCATTCCATCAATTGCATGTTTTGAGTGTTTTTTATGCTTTATTTATCTTAGCTTGTGTACATATGGGGAGTGATGACACTCAAGTTGATTCAATAACAAGGTTGCGCCTAGATTATACCTTACCATCTTAATCCCTATTTTTATATTACATGTATGTGTCCCCAAATACCCAACCTTATGCTCATTGTGTAGAGAACACTCTCATGTTTCCAGCGCACCAAATTTATCTCAATTTCAAGTTAGTATGAGAGAGATATGCCCATTTGAAAATTTCCTTGATTTAAACATGCTTTTAGAACTTTTAATTGGATTTCGTCCTTTTAGGCCCCCAATTAGGTGTGTCCCTTTCTGCCTTTCCTTTTTCTTGGTGATCTAGCTCAATCCTAGTGGACCAATCATGAGCCTCGATCTCGTACACAATAAGTTATGGACCATGAATCTTTAGGTCACAGATCTTGGCGCTAATTGGATGGGTGATGACCATCTTCCTGTTCCTGCCAGGCGTGCACATGATTTACCAGCTTTGCATTTGTCATTTCTAAGACCACATCAATACCCCCCTACAGCAGCCTACCTCTTTCCCAATTGATCCTTTCTTCAACCTTCATTCGTCCTATTCTTAATTTTTCCTCTCTATCTTTGTTGTTTGTGCCCTTTACCCCCGTCTTCTTCTTCATCAACTACCTCATGTACACCCTAGCGTTGCCATGGTTTGCCCTTTAGGACACTGCACCTCCTTGCTCCCCCAGACTAGCTCCCTCTATCCTTAAGCTCAGACGACTAACACACAATCAGTTGGCACCTTGAGGAGGATAACCATATCCATTCCAACGTCCTAGGCATTTGTTGCTCTAGCTACAAGCAGAATACAGTACCATGGTTGCACTTGCATGTTCACATGTTTGGGAAAGCGGTGATGGGTGATCTGAAATCCACGATGGGAGTTGGTGGGTGGAAAACATCAGCCATCAAAACATCGGTGGGATGGGTTGACGCCATCCAGATGGCAGACAAGGGGCCTCAATAGTGCAAGGCCTAAATCCGTTGAGGCCCTAAATCAAGTAAATGAAACCTCTCTCCCTCATTTTATCTTAATTTTACTACTAAATCTTACAAAATCATATAAATAAATATTTGGGACATTTTGACATATAATATATGATTTTTTCTCCCGGCAACGAGATATATCCATCGAAAACTAGTCTTGGAACCCAAATATACTTGTAGTTATATTGTTAACCAAAAATGATTTCTTTGAATCTTTTGAAGATGATTAATGTTTCTAAGTACTAAATCTTGATCTTTGATGTTCTAAAACATGATTATATGTCTAGATTAGTAATTTCTCTACTTTAGACTTGAATAATGTTTTAAATCTTCTTCTTGTGCCTCTAGTGACTATGTTGACCTAAAAGCAACCTCTTGTATGTACATGCATGATGTAGCGTAATCAAGATGGAATATTTGGTTTATTTTACTACCATACGACTATCTCATTCTGAAAATGGTAAACTATATGTTGTTGTGTGACATATTGAACTAACCTCTCATGCCTTTTTTCTATAATAACTCATAATGATATAAATACCTACCCTTTTACACTAGTATAACCCAAAATGTGATGTTAAGTACTGATAGGAATGTATTTTTTATCCTTATGCTAAAGTGGATCCTTAACATTCAAATGTCTATGTTATCCTTAAAATGAATCCCTATAATATTTGTGACACTAAATTCCATGTAACACAATCATTTGTACAATTAACTACTTGTGACATACTCATGGAACCTAACATGCTCTAATGCATATGTTAATTGTTGGACTCTAGTATTACATGTGTCATATTAAGACTTCAAATCAGTAGACTTATCATACTTGTAGCATAAAATACCAACTTGATCTACCCTATGCTCTTTTATGAACTTATGACTCAGAAATGTGACAATATTGCATGAATTGTTCTAGTATTAGTTATGATCTTGCATGTTTAAACCTTGATGATAATCTGGACATCATGTTCCCTCGATTTTAGAATTAGAGATTATATTTATCTAGTATCACCCTAATGTGGATGGTTCACCTAGATCTAGGGTTTAATGTTGATACTTGATCTATGTTGATTTTATGCATGCATGTTTGGAACTTGGAACTATGGTTGGACTAATTGAAATATAGGCCTAGGGGAACATCAACATGACACATATCATGTGTATATTATGAAAAGTCTACCAATTAAGACCCTCTATGATGTCTTTTTATATCCTAGGCTCCCTTTGGTTTGACCTTCTTTAGGAATTTTGCTCATGGATTTTGACTTACTCCTTACTCACAAGGTACACTTAGTCTCTTGATCCTACTATGATATTTACTTATTTGTATGTATTCTCATATGAATGCTTGTCTACATAATTACTTGATCGAGACATTTTTCTTGTGAATATTACTTTAATGTTCGATTATACTATGTTGACAAACCTTGAAGATAATCTAGAAACCCATTATATAACCTTTTTGTACTTGCCTAAATTCTTGGGTAAAGGGCACAAGGCATGAATGAAACAACATTAGCTCATTGACTTTGGTCTTATAGTCCTTCACATAGAAATAAGGTGGCATTAGGCTTTGAGCCTCAAATGTTCCTCATGGACCCATTCCTTGGAAGTTGGTCAAAGGCATGATAATGATGTTGATATAATGGAAATGGAACTTAAAATGTGCTTTGTACAAAATAATGTCATTGATTTTTCTCTCCTTGTTCCTCCTTCTTGCTTATTATAATGTTTCTATCCAATCAACTTTTATTATACTCTTAAATTTTTCTTACATGTCTTTTAGCGTACTTAATTATATAACATTAATATATTTCATTTTTTTAATTTTTAAATGCCAAATGAAAATGTAATGAAACTACTCTATGAAATGCAACACCAATGACATATCCTTGAACTAGAAATGGGACATGATTTTTCTTCTTAATGTATCTTGGTGTGACATGCTGATCACACCAAAGTCAGATCGCTCAAAACAAAATGTGGCATTAACACTAAACATCCAGATTACTAGAAAACATGGTAAATTAAAATTGATTGCTTATAACCTCCTCAAGCAGAAGAACATTACATCAAGGTCCACAAACTATGACACTTGTATCAAATATCATACCATAAAGGTATCTACATCACGTGTATAGTGGCCATCTTGCCACATGTTGGTATATATGCTGACAGAGACAATCATGTGATGATTGTAATGGCATAATTTGTAATTGATTTGATTAAAAAATAAAGGCAAGCTTCCAATTTATTTTATTTAATTCATTTATGAGATAATGATGTAACATTATAAATGTCTAGAGAGTAATATTACTCAATGACATATGTCTTCAAGTACATGACTTCAGCAAATGAGATCATATGTAAAGAGTACATATATGTCCTCATTATGTCTCTGATCGATTGTGATTGTAGAAGGTTGATAGACAATAATGACACACAAGATCAGAGTGTCGGTTAGTTGATGATAGAGTCTCACTAGTCATGATATGTCTATATCAAACCAAGCACATAGATACATGTTAGAGAATAGTGTATTAGACGGACCTACAATGAGACTGACACATGGAAATCATAACCATGGTAGTCATATTCAGCTCTCATAGTGATGGTGGTGTTTATGGTTCTTAGACCTAAAATCACTACACTCATCACATGTCATTTGGTATGCTTTGACATCATCAAACGCAATCCTGAAATAGGGGTTGTTATAAAGGTGATGATTGGGTGTCTGTGACACATTGGGATTGACTGTGAGTGGTAGAGATGGGACTTGTTCCACCTTTGGGAGTATGATATCCTAGGCCTCTTGATTAGTGAGAGTGAGAAATACATGGCCATGTACATATGAGTTAATATTTGATATTGAGCTTACATATATCTCATACAGTCTACTGTGGTTCAAGAAATAAGATTGAATGTTGAACATGGTGATTGCTTCATGCCTCGAGTTCAATTTGGATATAAAAGACAAAAGAATTATATAAACACTGCAACATCAAGCATAGGTTGTAGGTTGAAGTTGTTCCCCAACTTTCCATTTACTTGGGTAGCAATGATGTGTGACTAGGCGCCGCTCATTTCTTGTGATGTCATATGTTGTTATGGACATTCATTGCCGATGTAATATGGGACCTATGGGGTCACACACATAGGTCTCGACCTAGAAGAGTGAGTTTAATCTTGAATAATGATTGAATTGATTACTGAAGTGTTTAAGTATTCAATTCACATAACAAATCAGTTGACTACTCTGCCAGATGATCAACTCTCTATGTGAGATGGCAGTCTGGAGTGACATATGATTGGTTGAAGTGTTGAGATGATCGTTTGGTGTATCAGACTAATTGGAACTAAAATTGGCTAATTCTACTCAAATTGATATGTGAACTGGTCGACTCCGCTCGGGTCACCATACGACCGTCTAGGTGAGCGAAACGACTATCTCACAATATGTGATGACCATTTCACATGCCAGACAACCGTTTGGGTTGCTAGAGGACCGTTTTAATGGTCACAAGTTGCAAAAATTCAAGATCTTGTGATCCCTTCCACTCCTACATAGACTGGGAACCCTGACCCAAGCCCCTCCTATAGATAGAGGGATATTGAGGGCTTCCCAAAGCACAACACAGACAATTGAGAATCAGTTGCTCTGAAAATTGTTGTCCTCTCTGGTTGTGGTAACCAATGGAGAGCTCAAGCAAGTCCTACCTGTCAAAGGGATGGATAGCGAGGGAGAGAACAACTGAGGATCATTATTGTGGGAGAGCAAGTTGGTGACTAGTACACTAGTAGGAGGGACAACACCTTCCTGTCTATTCTAGCATGATGACATGAGTTCTGAGTGGTCTGTGTGGACTAATCTAGAGGCAGAAGTCCTTTGGTTACTTCTAGGAGGGCAATGTCAACATGTAGTTCATCGCGAGACTGCAGGACTCATTATAGACATTGTTCCGGTCTGCTATCTGTGGTGAAGATCAGGAGCTGCACAAACACTGTCCAAGAGCAACTAGATAATAATTGTGCATCTAAAATGATGTGAAGATGTTGCTGGACTTTCTCTAGAACTATGTATATCCTCAAAATCATCCTTCTCATCTTATAGTTGTTGATGAGATTTTTTGGTTTATGAGGAATATAGTAGTTAAAATTTTATTTTTGATGCCTGTTTTGTAGCCATATTTCCCTAAAGTGGTATTACAGCCACATCATCCTACTATATTTTGGGATAATCAAAATGATTTAATTTTTGGTTTTATCATTCTATTATTGTATATGAAGGGAATAATTTCTTGTCCAACCAAATACCGTGATAATCCAAAACTAATATATATAGGGGATTTATTCACTACCCGCGCGGGTAGCCTGATTTTTCACTACCCGCCCATCCAAAAGAGTAACTATATGGTACACAAGAGTAACTCTGAGATCAAAAGATTAACTATATGGTACACAAGAGTAACTCTGAGATCAAAAAAGTAACTGCACAGAAAATATACAGTCAGTAAATATATAGACGGGTTTTTTAATTTTGGGGGGGGGGGGCAAATGATATTATTTTTGGATGAAATTTTTTGGGGAGCTGGATAAAATGCTTCTCTACAATTGCAAAAAAAAATTTAAAAAAATGTCAGGAATGGTGTGCGGGTAGCTACCCACGCGGGTATTAAAGATGAACCCATATATATATATATATATATATATATATATATATATATATATATATATATATATATATGATATGTATGCAACTTACATGTGTCACCCTAAAAGTGGTCTTAATGGTGGATGTGTAGCATTTGTTATGGGGAATAACCCCTATAATTTGTGCATGGTTTTATGGTTGGTTAATCCTTTTATCTCAGTATGCATACTGAGCCTCTGTATTATCTTCCCAATGTAAAGTTAATTCTCTCCTACCCTTCCTCCCCTCAAATGTAACTCAAGGTTTCTCAATAATTATGTAAATGTAGGATAGTTTACTTTCCTATTATGAGGAAGAAGAAGGACGTTCTGAAGATGTCAATTGATCGTCTCAAAGATGACCCAACCGGTTGGAGGACCAAGGAGGACTAGATGGATGAGAAGAACTGACCGGCTAGTGCACCTGATTGATCAGATGGAGGAGCCAACAGATGGTGGATAAAAGAACCAAACGACTAGTGAGACAACCAAACGACCGGCTAGTAGGTGAGCCGATCAGTTAAAGGGTTGAACCGATCTGCCTGGATTGGCAAGCATGAGTCTTCATCAACAACAAGTTTCTACATGTGATGTGGACCTAGGATGTGGTAATTCCTTGTGGCTCCAAGGAGTTACATTAGGTTGGCCATAACCATCGCTTTCGTTTATTGCATGTTTTGTTGTAGGATATAACATGTATATGATACATACTATATATGTGGTGATTGGATAAAGTATATATATTTATAAATACAAACTCTCTCAAATAAAAATTATATTAAGACTTAGATGCTTTCCAACAACAACGTGCATGAAAAGCTTGATCGACCAAGCGTAGGTTACGCCTTCACGTGGTGCTTTGTCTATCTCGTAGAAGTGTGATGGTAGATATGTAGGTTCTTCCTTTGTAAGGTGCATATCTATTGTACTGGCTGTTGGGTCAAGATTAAATTGGTGATTCTTAGAGCATCTAAGCGCAGAAGCAAGCATATGAGTATGGCAAGGAGTTGTGCATATCATCTCTCCATAATTGCATATGATGCAATTGGCAAAAGCTACCTACATTGATAATTGACTGTGTTTTGCGTTGTTGGTCGGGACATAGTTGAATTATCTTGGATCCGGCCCACTAGAATATTGTACGTTGTAATATTCCGAATTGATATATGAGGGATATCAATTTGAAATAAAATAGTGGGAGAGGTAATAATTAAAAACCTAATTAATATCATCAAATTTTTTAAATAAAATCAAAAGTTTTTGACAAATGCAAATTTCTCTTGTAGAATCAAATGACAAACAAATTTGTATTGTGATCGGTCCTTAAGAAGGACAAACTTGATGGGACAAATGTCCACGATTGGTTTTGTACTTTGCAAAGGGTTCTCAATGAATAGTGCAATCTCAACATCATTGATACGCTAGTGCCAAAATACATGCTCCTGATGCGCCTAGGGTGCAAATGGATGTTTACTAGTAAGCATGCCAATGATTCCTTAGAGATAAAGTACCTTATGCTTAGCTGCATGGACTATGAGTTGCATGATCAGTGCAAGGACATGAGTGTTCTTGATATGGTAGCACGACTTAAGAAAGTGACACTTGGCCTTACAAAGCAAGAAAGGGACAATATCATAAAGGTGCTACTTGAGTCTAATATGATAGAGGGAACCTCAATAGAAGAACATGTGCTCAATATGATTAGACATGTGTATCATCTTGAAGAAATGGGATTCACCTTGAGCCAAGAGTTAGCCACGGATATGATTCTAAAGACATTGCCAAAATTATACAACCACTTTATTGTGTGATGTCACATGAATAATATGGCCAAACCAATGTCAGACATGCTTACCATGTTAATTTATGTTGAAGCAAGATTGAAGAAGGACAAGCCCATGATGATGATTATAGGAGTTGAGTCCAAGGATCAAAGAAAGGCTGAGAAGAGTTATGAGGTCAAGTCCAAATCCAACTCTTCAACTCTCAAGATAAGGATAAAGAAAAGTACAAGAGGAACTCATCCTTTGTACTTGAGGGAATTTAGGAAGAAGAAGATGGGGATGGTGATCTCAACTTCATGTATATACAATATTGAGATAAATCTATCTACTTCTTCTTCATGGGTACTACATACCAGATGTGGATCTCACATATGTTTCAATATGCAAGATCTGAAAGGAAGTGGGCCTTTAGGAAAAGGTGAGGTGGAACTGTGAGTTGCTAATAGCGAAATTGTTGCCAACATAGTTGGAACCTATAGTTTATCTCTGCCAAAAAGGCATGCAATAGAGTTAAAGAACTATTATTATGTTCCTACTATAAATAGAAACATCGATTTTGTATCTTGTATGGACAAGGATGCATTTGAATTCCATATTAAAAATGGTCGATGATCTATTTTCAAATATGGGATCTTATATGGTAGTACCCCAATGTCGTACGGTATTTACTTGATAGATCTAAAGATAGATATTTATAAAGTTAATACCAAAAGACTAAAACTCAACAACTCAAACAAAACATACATTTGGCATTGTTGTCTAGGTCAGATAAATGAGAATCGCATATCTAGAAAGCATAAAGATGGTATCTAGACTCTTCTGATCTAGAATCAATAGATACATGTGAATCTTGTTTGTTGGGCAAGATGGCTAAGACCCCTTTCATTGGTAACAATGAGAGGGCTAGTGATCTATTAAGACTCATACACATTGATTTGTGAAGACCTTTTAGAACAACCGCTAGAGGTGGATATCATTACTTCATTACTTTAACTAATGAATTCAGGTATGGCAATGTTTATTTAATGAAACATAAGTCAGAAACTCTTGACAAGTTATAGGAGTTTATGAATGAAGTACAGAACCAACTTTGTAACGGCCCTGCCTCCCGGTAACCCCACAATTAAGGGAGACACAAAGGTCAGAGTTTTTATCCCAATTAACAAGATCAAAGGTTCAACAAATAATCAGAAATAATTATGAAATTCTACCAAAATATACTGAAAGCTGGAATAAAATAAATCTTTGCATACCTTTTTGAAAAACTTGGATATCTACTTCTATCCACATCTGGAGTCTATTCTAACTAATCCTCCTTTGTACTTTAACTCTTATTTAATTCCGCATATGCCACTTTATTGTTTGTCCTTTTCAATCTTGCACCTAAAATGCCGACAAACAAAATGTCGGTCAGCATATCAAAATATGCCGGTATGTGGGGATGACCAAAATTTTTGCAAATATGGCTAACAATCCAATTATCACAATCAAGTTAATTAACAAGCCAACTTACACTTTTCAGTATGACATTCTCCACCGCTTTTGCCCTAACCCTAGCATACCCTCCTTAGGGTTTCTCTTTTGCCAATGACTTAAGGCCACCTTCTCAATCCCGAGCTTGGTTCCTGGGGCCACCCTTCATAGTGCATGTTAGTCATTCTATACATACCACCTTCTCAATCCCGAGCTTGGTGTATAGGGTCACCACTCATGGTGCCCATTGGTCTTCCCTCCTAGGCTTGACCTTTGGCATCATCCATCAGGGTGGCATGTAGGTGTGAGAATCCACACTTCTATTATTATTGGGATAATCATAGTGACTTTATAATTTTGCAAGTATGAACATCCAAACTATTAAATTGAATTCAATGTGATGAATCGTCTGGGAAACTCTTCAGGAAACTAATGTAATTAACCATAAGTAACCACATACCTGTCAGGCTGATTTGAGACAGAATAATCCAATCAATCAAGATATCCAAATAGGCAACCAAGCACACAATGAGATCCTGAAATATGCATACAATTGCCTATTATTGACCATGTCATCAAAATCTATTAAACCTAGCTCGCTTCCTAGGGTTTCTAGTCCACTTTCAGGGTTTCCATTGCAATTAGGGTTTCTCTTCATTTATACTATTTTAAACCCTAATTTTATGCAATTACTCACAAACCCTAATTATCTCATCTATTATTCATGAAAGATATTAAGGTTATCTTTAAATGACATATAACCCTAATTTTGGATTAAAGGCACAATTATCCACCAGTCAAGTCCATTAAACCTCTTTTACATTAAAACTACCAGTATTATCCTTTTAATTCCTGACAAGATCATTGGGCCTAATTATCATCTTTGGTTCCTTCCGGATGAACAACTCATAGTTCATTATGATCTAATTCACATATGAACTCGTTTTACCATCAATTCCACCTTTATCCATTAGAAAACCCTAATTACTATATTAAGGGTATTTATCAACAATTAGGAACTTTTATACTCAAAATAGCTTAGAACCATCATTTAACAACATATTTTCACATTTTTCAAATTAAATATGATCTTCTCCTCTTTTACCCTAAATTTAGGGTTTCTAAATGCTTAATCATTCTCATATGAGGTAAATACCCTAAATCATGCAAGAAACATCTAGATCTGGTTCAAGTTCGTCATAAACTATTCAACAGGTTGCAATTACTCAATTTCATCAACTAAGCAATATGAACTTAACCAATATGCTCAATTAGGGTTTCTTAATCTAATACATAAGCACTTTTCATTATATTAGAATACTTTTGCAAATAGGAACAGATTCAGGTTCTCAAACCAATTTTAATGTGTTCCTCGTATTTTTCTAAGAAGCTTTCATATTTTAACTTTATTCATCCGAGCTTCCTAGCAGAAATTATGATTTTTGCAAAGTAATTCATTTTTCTGGATTTTCTAATATATTACGACATTATCAAAATTTCTCTAATAATTCGATTCGTGGTCTGCTGGACCACACGGGATCCAATGGCCTAGGATCTGTGCGCCTAACTTTAGATTTAAAGTTACGAAATACTGTTTTGCCCTTACCTTCCTTCACAGACATCGGTGGCAACTGGGTCTTTTCCCCTTTCTCTTCTTCTTCCTCGCGAGTCCATCCCCTTTTCGCGAACTGGTGCTTGCCCGTGGTCAACCTCAGGAATAACTCTGAGCATCTAGCTTCCCCATCCACTGTGGATTCCTCCACACCTCCTCTGATCCTCTCTAAACTCAAAGGTGCCCTCAGATTCTCCATACGTGGATCAAGTAGACGGGACAGAGAAGCCCCCTCTCCGACAAGAAGCAGCTCCAGGTTGGAGGTGAAAGTCGAGATTCTTCTCACAATTGACTGCGTAACTCAACTCGTTTCTTCCACACAAACTCGAAGACAAGCTTGGAATCTTTTCTCAAGGCGTGTAGCCCCCCATATATATATAGGCAGGTCGACGAGGAGATCCCAATCAGATTTGGGCATTTTTCTTGGCATCCACAAAACTTACCAAAACCTAGGTCTCCTAGGTTCGGATTCTTCTCCTGAATCTACTGGACTGATTTCCATAATGATCCGTCCATTATCTTTCAAGATAATCACTTTGGAAATTCCCTAACCCATGCCCCCTGTTTCCACATCCGAACAAGGAAGGTGACAACATAGCCACTGTTGGATCCGAATCCAACGGCTGTAGTGTCACGCGCAAAAATGGAAAATAGGGAAAATAGGATAATTCCCTTAGAAATAAAGGATTCCCTTTTACTTTGGAAAAAGCATAACTCTCAAACCGATTATCCAATTAATACCAAAATTTGAGGTAAAGTCCATAATGACTTAATCTACCTCTCTACCAAAATTGGGTTCATTATCTAAAAAAATGTGCCTTTTCCTTAGGTGCAAGATATTACTCAATTAAGTATATTTCTCACCTATTTCTCTTTCCTTTGCTATTAAATTATTATCTTGAATTCCTTGGACCTCAAGGAACCCTAAAGGCACGAAATCCCATCTTGGGGAAATATTCCTTTGCCTTTTCTCTAATCATTTATCCCTTCCTTACTTATTTCTTTATAAAAAGATTTCTTTTCAAAGATTTCTCTTTATCTTTTATTTCCTTTTTCCTCTTTTCATATGTAAATGAATTTATTCAATTGTGGTCATTAATTCCACTTTCTAGAGATTTCTATGTATTTCTCATAATTACTTTGCTTAACATCCATTATCTTGTATCTTTTTCTAATATTTGGACTTTTCTTCTTTTCTTCTCTTTTATATCCATTATTGGATTAATATAATAATAGGAATCACGAAATTCCTATCCAAAGGAATATTTGCAAAGAAACCCATCCTTTGAAGCAAAGCATACAACCTTTTTAATCCAGCCCATAATCATGAAATTATTACATTTCAATTATGAAAACATATACAAAAATTGAGGTTGTAACATCCTTCCCCTCTTATAGGAATTTTGCCCTCAAAATTCCATCAACCAAACAAACAATTAGGATAAGACTTCCTGATATCCATCATGGCTCCCATGCGGCTCTACCCTCTCCATGGTGCTGCCCAAGAACCTTCATCATCTTGTATTCTTTCATCTGAGTTCTCTCTCACCTTGGTATCTCGTACCCTCATAGGTGAATCAGGACATTTTAGCCTCTCACAAAGATGAATAGGTTCATGGCTCAGCACATGGCTTGGGTACCTCACATAGTGCTCTAGATTGGACTCGTGGAACACATCATTCATCACGTTATCCTGAGGGGTAAGGCTAAACCTAACCATTTCCACCAATCCATCTCAAATGGACCCATATATCGGGGACTCAGCTTTCTCAGCTATAGCTCAGAGGGGTCAGATTTTCACATCACATATTCTCCCACAGTGAATTGCATGTCAGTCTGCTTTGCATTAGCTCACAACTCATGTCGCCCCTGGGCTCTCTTTCAGCCATTGCACGATCAAAGCGACTTCATCTGCACACACTGTGGTCCTTTTTCTGACCTTCGTGAGGTCCCTAAACTAACATCATCTTAACGAAGTGGTGACTGACACAATCCTCCCTTACAGAGCTTCTTTACATCCCGATATTGGCTATGGTGGTTATCATCCATCTTACTGAGGATAAGAACTGCCTTTATGTATCACCATGAATGAGCACACATGCTCTCCTCAGACCCTCTAGTCTGGATCATACTAACCATTAGTTAGGGGTGATAAATTGTACCAACATTGAGTTCTTCATGTATCTACTTCCACCTTATGGAAGTGTATCTCAAGAACTTTTGAACTCGCATCATGGTGTAGTTGAACCATCTCTCTCTCTCATGTAGTTCAACCGGACCCATCCCTTGACAATGTTATTTCTTTCCCATGTCATCTAGGTAAGGCGATCTACCTTAACCCATATTGCATCTTGACCTTCCTTGGTCTAGGGGAGACTTACCACAACATCCATCGTGATGAACTCCCATTCCCTATCGGGGGGCTCTTCATCTTCTATACCAACACATTGGGTTACTGGTGTTCGTCCTTCACCTCCTGTCTTACATGGAGACAAGCCACATATACTTTTCATCTTAGGCATCAAAGTACTACTACCACTTATTATCTTAGTAGTACCATGGTGTGTGGTGATCTTAAAAATCATGATCTCCCATACGTCATGATTTCTCAAGGTTGATTCCTCAGAAACCCTAAACCACTCTAGTCGGGGTTTTATCACCTTCTCTTCCAGAGAAGTGCATTTGAGGTTCCACCACCATCCTTTTATCAGGGTAAGCCCTAGGCTGGCTACTAAGCAACCACTAACTCGATCATCGATCTCGTTACATCTGATTGTTAGTGTGATGACCCTAATTTTAGGATTATGATACCCAATATAGTATTTTAAGACCGTGAGTGTCATGCAGATGATGATACCAAATGAAGGAATTGGTTATTCAATTATTGTATATTTCCACCCAAAAGGTGTAACTATATATGGAATTGACGATTAGAACATTAATTGAGTTCAAGTATGACAAATATGTTGATTAATTGATTTGGGTGCATATGAGTCCTTGGGACCCATTTGGTAGTACTAATGAACTCAAGTGATATATTAGCAAACTTTGAGGTATAAGTATGATACACATGTTTTTTTTTGGACTTGTAGGATCAAGATTTTATGATTATTTGAATTGAATTCAAGTATAGTACACTTATTTATGAGCTTGCTTGAAGATTTAAATTGCACAGATAAATAATAGGCTTTGAATCTCAAACGTTGACAAAAGCTAGCTTAGGAGCTTGTGAGCGTGTGTCTAAAATTTCGGGATGTTTAGAGATTTGTACAAAGAGATAAATTTTTGAAGTTGAGGATATTAATGATGTACTTGTGGTCCAACTTTATTCTTTTGATCATTTAGTATCTAAGTTGTGACTGTTTTGATGTCACGCTGGAATTCCTGTTGGGCGCGGATCTCAGCTAATAGACATGATTCAATCTGAACCATCTGTAGTATATCTGACAGTGGGGACCTCATCCCCAACCTCCGAAAACTGCGGTGGTTAAGGAGGACCAGGAAACCACGTGCTCCCAAGCGCCTACCACAGAAACCTCCGATAAATGTGAGTTTCTAGTCGGGGAGTTAGACTTGGTTCCCCTAGATCACGTAACCATGCGCCTTTCTAGCTGCATCGTTGGACTTAACCTGGGGCAAGATGCAGATGGACCCGGGATAGCCCTCAACAGCGGCCAAACCAGAGACCCCGCACTCCCCACTCCTCCTCCCCCTCTACTCATAGGAAACCCGCAGCCGCCTCCCTCTTTCAACCTGCAATGCGCACTGCCGCTCTGCTTCCCTTCAACTTCGATTCAGACAAACGCCACCATGGAGCTTGGAAGCTCCCCTTGATCCAGTGACCCAGTCACCCCGTCGCCTTGGATGAATGTCGTGGAAGATCTGTTGTCTCTTCCGGATCTACAATCACCTCTGAGATTTCTCCTTCTACACTGCCTCTATAGCCGCCACTCATCGGGCTTCCCCTGCTGCTGTGTTTGAAGCCAACATAAAGGGAGGTGACGAGGGAGTAGAAGCTCACGAGAACCCAGACCTCGGTCAATCGCCCAAATCAACCCTTCATCTGCCGGAAGGTGCTACTCTTCAGATTTCTTCACTGCAGATCCGTCCTGCTCGTGGCGGCGCCCAACCACAGAGCTCCCCACAAATCCATCCTGCTCGGTGGCGGCGGCGCTCAGTAGAGATGCAAGATCTTCCGCTAGATCACGATGAGCATCTGGGTTAAGGAGAAGTCTCCATCGGTAAGCCACCACTGTTGAAAGACACGGTGGTTCGCCTACTGCTTTTCCCCATCCTAGGGGAAGACCAGAGTGCGGTGCACTTCTTCGTCGTGAACCCAGACCACGATGATGCTTGGGTCTGGCATCTGCAGATGATGTCTGTGAAGCAGACCACACATCGCGTTGGGCGATGGGTCGAAGGAGACAGAAGGAAAGGGGGTTCGCTCGGTCCAGCAACGAACCAGTGAGCCAATCTTAAACCAGTCGGCCCATATGGGCAAAGAGGAGTCATCCTTGAGGGCTACATGTCGCCATCCAATGGCCATAGTAGGGATCTGACGGCTCGCAATTTTTCCAGAAAAAGGTAATAATTCAGTAAATGCCCTGATCTTCATTAAATCACAGTAATTAGCTCGATTATCAAAAAAAATGCAAACAAGGTACCGTTTTTCTCAGAAAAATGAGTAGAACACAATTAAAGAAAAATATCACACTTTTGATGCAAGAATATTAGTGATATCTTGTTAGTTGTGAAATGCTTATTGATGGATAATAAATATCAAACATCGACCTAAAATTATGGAAAAATATCAGTAAGTCCATAATCATGTCTTTAATGCATATGATGTCAGATATCATCATGTTGATGCACAAAATTCTGTAATTTGATTAATATGGATATTTAGGGCTAATAACACTAGAGATAGTGTATTAAATGCATACATGCTCAATAAATGACAAGATTTACAGAAAACCCTCATATATGTAACTAGAATATAATACATAAATATGAGATCAGTTATATGCATAGAATTCATGTTATATGAAGATGACCCTTAATACATGGGTTGTAACCCTAAATTGAATAATGTTTATAAACCAGGGTTAATATGTGCATAAAAAGGATATGGAACCTAATGTTCAGATAATGAGCCATAATCTGGAAAATGACATCATTAAGATATTCGAAGACAAGAATGCAAGTAATGATGAGAATATCCTAATATTTTAAGAAAACCCTAAAATGGATACGATTAGGGTTAAGATGAGATGTAAGATGATAAGAACCTGATGATAGTATGTGGTCTTATCTTAATCAGGTGATGACCAGACTTCTAGGTGATCAAGGATAAGTTAGAAATCTCCGAACTCAGGTACGTGGGTTTATTTAATTATATGACTATGGTTTTCTTGCTTGCAATCATGATATGTATGTATGCTCTCTTCTATTTGCAAATATTGGATGTAGTATTGCTATGTAGTACTCGTTGTTTTGTCACTTGAAAACATAAATTATGAGTAGATGTTTTGTAGTTATTTAAGGTGTTCATTATCCCCCTTACGAGGGAATGGAATAATGTTGGCTAGTACACCTCCCTAGAGCACACGGTGTACGGGGAGTTTCCCTAGAGTACTTGGTACACGGGGATGGGCCCAATATTTATGTTTTGGTACTAGTCCACCTTGATAATGCAATTCATCTAGGAAAATGACTTAACTTGGCATATTTCGCTTAATAAAGAAGTGTTTTCTATGATTTTCTTTCCTTCTGCAAATCTTTTTCAAAAATTATGAAAGCCATAAATATATGTATCTTTCTACCCATGTACACAACACCTTGTGTGTTGATTTGTTGTTTCACGTATGTTTTAGGTTCAGAGATAGCATGGGAGGAAAAGTACAGGATGTCAGCAAGTTGTTCAGGTTGTACCTATTGTGTAGATCCTAGTTTAGCGTACATGTTCTTAGACTGTAGAACTTTCATTCAATATGTAATTGTAAACCATTGTGTAATAAATTCATGTTGTATAAATTTACATGTTGAATGTTGAGAATGTTATGGTTATATGTTCATGTATGCGTATTATGCTTCCGCATCGCGTTCTGATATGATTGGATGATGTTTTCGGATTCTGACGTCTCATTCCCAATAGGGTTTGGAGAAGCCAAAATCTGGGGACGTTGCAGTTGGTATCAGAACATTAGCTACACCTGACAATTGCTCACCATGAAACATTAAACCTAAATCTCACCTCTCACTTTAAACCTTAGAAACTTAGTAAGTTGTTCTATAGGAATAAGGTTTGACCTAGCCTCTAGGTTAGAACCTAGATGTTCGAGAACTAGGTTTAGAGAAGTGTCTGAAACCCTTTGCATATAGAGCTCATATGTATTGGGTAGCTACACTAGTCTACACCATGTTCTCACCATTTCACTAGGTTACATGGCACCAGACTATCTACTATGTGTTGGACACTCGAGTTTGCTGGTTTGGTTTTGTTTCCCAATCGGCTCGCACCTCGACAGTTTTCTCTGACGCCTTCTTTCTCGGAGAAAAACTATATAATATTTTATTAGATATATGTAAATATAAAAATGTGTCCCTCACACAGGAGAGTAGTGGGTGTTCATGCAACCTAAGTGAAAAGGAGTGACATCAGTCTAGAAAAGAGAGTAGTCTAGATTAGATGTCTAGAGCCTTATCAAGATATGTGATACATAGATTAGATGATAGAATGATAGTTGAAATAAGCATATAGAATCTTATCTAAGTTGATCTATGATGGTATAAGTTTCCTTATTAAGATTTGAGTTATATATGAGCCTAACCCACTCTTCGAGGATCTATGCTAAGTCGTAATGATGAAAGTAAATTCCCTTTTCCAATTGGGTAAAAGAAAAGGATGGGTAGATGACCCATATGATAAAGTCAATCCTTTGGCTGAGTTAGGTCCTAGCTTGAGTGACATATTTTGTGAATCTCATCATTAGTTGCAAGTCAGGTAATATATGAACTCTAGTTATGAGAGTATGATGCTTGTGCAAAAGATACTCAAAATACATGTTCTCCCTTCTTCTTCTCTTTCTTAATATACGATGATAGAAACCTCACTTGAGCTATATAGATGATTTGTATATGAGGAGTCACTCGTATAAGCTTGACCTATTCTATATTCCCCCTATATCATACATGTAGTACCAAAGATTGAAATCATGATAAATTTGAGTTTAAAATATTCTCTCCCCCTTCAAATGAAACATGAAAGATATGATGTTGAGATCATGGGATAAACTTAGTATATTCTCTTTTCCCTTCACATAATACACTGAGACATAAAATTTGAACTCATGAACTTGATATAAAGATATTTTTGGATCATAGGATATATGATCAAAAATATAGTTCGTAACGTTGATCCTTCTCAATATATGCTTCTAAGTTGAGTATGAATACCACACCATAAGGTGAAACCCTAATGGTCAAACATGTTATGTAAGCCCTTCTTAAGTAGAAAAAAAAATTTCTAATATCAAGGGGGAAGATAAATCTCCTCTAATGCTGAAATCATTATAAGATGTTAATGATGTTATATTTGAACGATCTGAATACCATGACATATAAACGAATTCCTCTTGAACTTTAAAAGTGTGAATAAAACATGTACCCTTAGAGGTGATGTAACCCTAAGATATCATAATCTCATGTTATGACTAAGCCAAAAAAAAAATGCTTTCACCTATATAAGGTGGGGTGGGTATACCCTTGCATGCTTAAATATCCTTAGATAACAACTTATTGTATATCCAAAACTATGATGCCTTTGAAGCCTAGAAGTGTTGACTTATATGAGGTTGAAGCCCTTGTTTTCACCTTAAATATGAGCTTAGTTGAATTTCGAGGACGAAATTCCATATAAGGTAGGGTGAATGTGATGACCCTAATTTTAGGATTATGATACCCAATATAGTATTTTAAGACTGTGAGTGTCATGCAGATGATGATACCAAATGAAGGAATTGGTTATTCAATTATTGTATATTTCCACCCAAAAGGTGTAACTATATATGGAATTGACGATTAGAACATTAATTGAGTTCAAGTATGACAAATATGTTGATTAATTGATTTGGGTGCATATGAGTCCTTGGGACCCATTTGGTAGTACTAATGAACTCAAGTGATATATTAGCAAACTTTGAGGTATAAGTATGATACACATGTTTTTTTTTGGACTTGTAGGATCAAGATTTTATGATTATTTGAATTGAATTCAAGTATAGTACACTTATTTATAAGATTGCTTGAATATTTAAATTGCACAGATAAATAATAGGCTTTGAATCTCAAACGTTGACAAAAGCTAGCTTAGGAGCTTGTGAGCGTGTGTCTAAAATTTCGGGATGTTTAGAGATTTGTACAAAGAGATAAATTTTTGAAGTTGAGGATATTAATGATGTACTTGTGGTCCAACTTTATTCTTTTGATCATTTAGTATCTAAGTTGTGACTGTTTTGATGTCACGCTGGAATTCCTGTTGGGCGCGGATCTCAGCTAATAGACATGATTCAATCTGAACCATCTGTAGTATATCTGACAGTGGGGACCTCATCCCCAACCTCCGAAAACTGCGGTGGTTAAGGAGGACCAGGCAACCACGTGCTCCCAAGCGCCTACCACAGAAACCTTCGATAAATGTGAGTTTCTAGTCGGGGAGTTAGACTTGGTTCCCCTAGATCACGTAACCATGCGCCTTTCTAGCTGCATCGTTGGACTTAACCTGGGGCAAGATGCAGATGGACCCGGGATAGCCCTCAACAGCGGCCAAACCAGAGACCCCGCACTCCCCACTCCTCCTCCCTCTCTACTCATAGGAAACCCGCAGCCGCCTCCCTCTTTCAACCTGCAATGCGCACTACCGCTCTGCTTCCCTTCAACTTCGATTCAGACAAACGCCACCATGGAGCTTGGAAGCTCCCCTCGATCCAGTGACCCAGTCACCCCGTCGCCTTGGATGAATGTCGTGGAAGATCTGTTGTCTCTTCCGGATCTACAATCACCTCTGAGCTTTCTCCTTCTACACTGCCTCTATAGCCGCCACTCATCGGGCTTCCCCTGCTGCTGTGTTTGAAGCCAACATAAAGGGAGGTGACGAGGGAGTAGAAGCTCACGAGAACCCAGACCTCGGTCAATCGCCCAAATCAACCCTTCATCTGCCGGAAGGTGCTACTCTTCAGATTTCTTCACTGCAGATCCATCCTGCTCGTGGCGGCGCCCAACCACAGAGCTCCCCGCAAATCCATCCTGCTCGGCGGCGGCGGCGCTCAGTAGAGATGCAAGATCTTCTGCTAGATCACGATGAGCATCTGGGTTAAGGAGCAGTCTCCATCGGTAAGCCACCACTGTTGAAAGACACGGTGGTTCGCCTACTGCTTTTCCCCATCCTAGGGGAAGACCAGAGTGCGGTGCACTTCTTCGTCGTGAACCCAGACCACGATGATGCTTGGGTCTGGCATCTGCAGATGATGTCTGTGAAGCAGACCACACATCGCGTTGGGCGATGGGTCGAAGGAGACAGAAGGAAAGGGGGTTCGCTCGGTCCAGCAACGAACCAGTGAGCCAATCTTAAACCAGTCGGCCCATATGGGCAAAGAGGAGTCATCCTTGAGGGATACATGTCGCCATCCAATGGCCATAGTAGGGATCTGACGGCTCGCAATTTTTCCAGAAAAAGGTAATAATTCAGTAAATGCCCTGATCTTCATTAAATCACAGTAATTAGCTCAATTATCAAAAAAAATGCAAACAAGGTACCATTTTTCTCAGAAAAATGAGTAGAACACAATTAAAGAAAAATATCACACTTTTGATGCAAGAATATTAGTGATATCTTGTTAGTTGTGAAATGCTTATTGATGGATAATAAATATCAAACATCGACCTAAAATTATGGAAAAATATCAGTAAGTCCATAATCATGTCTTTAATGCATATGATGTCAGATATCGTCATGTTGATGCACAAAATTCTGTAATTTGATTAATATGGATATTTAGGGCTAATAACACTAGAGATAATGTATTAAATGCATACATGCTCAATAAATGACGAGATTTACAGAAAACCCTCATATATGTAACTAGAATATAATACATAAATATGAGATTAGTTATATGCATAGAATTCATGTTATATGAAGATGACCCTTAATACATGGGTTGTAACCCTAAATTGAATAATGTTTATAAACCAAGGTTAATATGTGCATAAAAAGGATATGGAACCTAATGTTCAGATAATGAGCCATAATCTGGAAAATGACATCATTAAGATAATTCGAAGACAAGAATGCAAGTAATGATGAGAATATCCTAATATTTTAAGAAAACCCTAAAATGGATACGATTAGGGTTAAGATGAGATGTAAGATGATAAGAACCTGGTGATAGTATGTGGTCTTATCTTAATCAGGTGATGACCAGACTTCTAGGTGATCAAGGATAAGTTAGAAATCTCCGAACTCAGGTACGTGGGTTTATTTAATTATATGACTATGGTTTTCTTGCTTGCAATCATGATATGTATGTATGCTCTCTTCTATTTGCAAATATTGGATGTAGTATTGCTATGTAGTACTCGTTGTTTTGTCACTTGAAAACATAAATTATGAGTAGATGTTTTGTAGTTATTTAAGGTGTTCATTATCCCCCTTACGAGGGAATGGAATAATGTTGGCTAGTACACCTCCCTAGAGCACACAGTGTACGGGGAGTTTCCCTACAGTACTTGGTACACGGGGATGGGCCCAATATTTATGTTTTGGTACTAGTCCACCTTGATAATGCAATTCATCTAGGAAAATGACTTAACTTGGCATATTTCGCTTAATAAAGAAGTGTTTTCTATGATTTTCTTTCCTTCTGCAAATCTTTTTCAAAAATTATGAAAGCCATAAATATATGTATCTTTATACCCATGTACACAACACCTTGTGTGTTGATTTGTTGTTTCACGTATGTTTTAGGTTCAGAGATAGCATGGGAGGAAAAGTACAGGATGTCAGCAAGTTGTTCAGGTTGTACCTATTGTGTAGATCCTAGTTTAGCGTACATGTTCTTAGACTGTAGAACTTTCATTCAATATGTAATTGTAAACCATTGTGTAATAAATTCATGTTGTATAAATTTACATGTTGAATGTTGAGAATGTTATGGTTATATGTTCATGTATGCGTATTATGCTTCTGCATCGCGTTCTGATATGATTGGATGATGTTTTCGGATTCTGACGTCTCATTCCCAATAGGGTTTGGAGAAGCCAAAATCTGGGGACGTCACAGTTAGCCAAACATATCTTCTTTTTCAACTTGGGCTAACCTAACAGCCTCTTCTAGTATCTAGCTAAACTAGGCAGCTGCATCTCAACCAAAGCATCCATTACCACTTCATATCCTTCAGTGTTAGGTAATGCTAAAGACATACACCTCCATGTATTCTACTTATCATCTCATCCCAACTCTAAGTCTATCTTTATCAAGAAAACTCAAAGTTCATCTCCTTGGTTATCAAAGTCAACCTTGTATAACTTGCAAATAGCTCATGATAACACATCCTCACAAGATGACTACCTAAATACTCTTAGTGTTTGTAAACGATCCACATATTGTTCACTTTCATAAGGGTATGTTATCATCTTTGTCCTCATACCTCATGGCAACATTCCAACTCACATCATCTTTATTCTTGGTGTATGGCATGTGTACTGTCCTATCTCTCACTCCCATAACATGAAGAGATAAGCATTTGGCGGTTGTCCAAACACAAAGTTCTTCCTATTCCAAGAGTGGAGATGGTACATCCCACATTTCCAGTACACCTTCAATCTAAGTTGAAACGTGCAACATATGTCTCTACATCACAATCATCTTGATATCAAAGTTACTTCCATGGAAAACTGGTCTCGATCCTACTTGGGTCTCTACACAATCCTTGGTCATCTCCTCTAGGTCTATAGAGTGCCGACACTTTTGGGGTCACCCCTCTTCCCTTATGCATCTAGAGAGTGCCCTCCTCATCTGCCCTTTGGGTCCCATGAGTTCATGAAGGTGATCAATCTCCTAACCCATGGCCCTCTGACAATGATAGTTGTTACCTCTCGACCCTATGGTCATGTGCAACTAGGGAATTAGGCAACTCCTACTTCCATCGGTCTTATCCCTACCTGGCCCTAGGATAGACTTAGGATTCTATTATAGTACATGTCCTACTTAGAACCTTACCCAAGCCTTCATCATCTCTCTCTACATTCCTGGTTGACTTTCATCCTTTCCTAGGGGTCATGGCGACCTTCCTACCTTAGTCAGGCCCCATACCAATTACCTCCATGGTAACACATCCACATGCACTTAGAGATGGTTATCTATGGGTCTACAAGTTCATTCTCATACTATGTACTTTTCACTTAGCTCCTCAAGATCCTAAGAGACCTCTTTAGGTTTCCTCAAAACCCACAAAAATTGGTATACACCCTACAAAAGGGTCCCTCTCCCAGGATGGGATGAAACTACACCTTGATAGCAAAGGTCACAAACGCCTTTATGTCTAGGGTTTACATCCACATGGGCATGCTTAACCCTAGAAAGCTACTAGGGCACAAGCAGACCACCTACTAAACCATGCTAGGTCATACTGGTTCTCATTCCTCAACATTGTACCAAGAACAAACCTTCTCATGCCACCACCTTGGCTGTGAGGGATTCATCAACCATACCTTCGACTTAAAGGGGTTTCCCTTTCCTCTAAACATGAGGAGTGCCATGCTCAACTCTATAGAAACTCAAATCTCATCATGAGCATTAGGTACACCACTTCCCCTCTTAGACCTAGGTTCACTTTTTGGGTGTCCAACTGCATGCTCAACCTCTTAACCACGAACCAAACAGGTACAAGGTATGACATGCCCTTCATGTCATCCTTCTACTCAAGAAACACTTCAGAGTGGAGTCCTCCTCAAGGACAACCAACAAGGTATAAGGCCTCACAAACTGTTACTAAGCCTCTTTAGGGTTTAGGGAACTCTTCTTCCTAACTCAGAAGGTAAGCACATATTTGCACATAGGTACTAGCAACCTCATCCTCTTTCTAGGGTTTGGTTCCTCTAAAGGCAAGCCAAATATCATCAGCCTCCAGGGATCATGCATGAGGCAACCACAAACATCCACTTAGGTCACATCATCCTCAACTCCCCATTGTTCCTCATATCTCAGAGTCTAAGACTCCAACCTTCTTGCTTGGGGTCATATTCTCTCTCTGGAGCTAACCCTACATACAACCTTACTGCTAGATGTCCTCTCTCCATGAAGGTGGATCAAGATCACAAGCATACCCCTACATGGGTGAAGCCTATGTTCATATTTATGTTTGCTCAAGGCTACCCATAGCTCTTCTTGCATATCTCATAAGCTATCCCACATACTCTCCTGGCCAGGGTTTCAACCTACTATCAGCACTACTGACGTACTCTGGGTGCATGCTATGCCCTACTCACATAAGCCCATCGGGTTTCTATAGGTTCTTCACTAACCTCATCATTGAAGGAGCTATCCTTCACTCTGAAAAGCACGACCCTTCCCAGGGTTGGGTCGCCAAAGACACTAGGTCATCCAACCTCACATGGCTCATATCGTCATGGGAATCCGAAAGCATGTCATCATGCCATCTCTCTCTCTCTAACCACCACTTAGGGTTAGGGTTAGCATCATCCTCAGAGGATTGTGCCATGTTTCTACTTATAATGGAGGTCTCTACCTCCAAGACTAACTCTCTCTACTCATCCTCCTGACAAGAAGGTCCAGCCTCAAGTCTCTCCTGAGGATAATGACAACTCATGTCATACGACCTAAGCATGTAGCTATTCTTTACTTTACGCTTAATCTATTAATATTATGTCCATGACATCTTATTTACATGCTTTTCATTAATTTGGTGGAGGATTCCTTAAACCTTATCAACCTTACTCATACCTTAGGAGGGTGAGGAAAAGAGAGAAAATCCTAATCCTTAATGTCCTTAATAGAATTTGGGTTGAGGAGGGATGAACAAGATGAGAGAGTCCTAAAGGTATCTTATTTCGAGTCAAATCTTGAGACATTGGCCAGGCAGTCACACTAATTCGGGAGTCCTCATATTCCGACTAGCGGTGCGGAGGAAAATCTTACCAGCCCCCAGACGTGATCCTTTTCTAGACACCTCTGTCTTTCATAAAATCCTCTAATAACTCCCTTGGGTTCTATGGAGTTTGTAAAATTTAATAATTATTAAAGATTAAATGAGGAACCTATGCTCTGATACCAAATGTAATGACCCTGCCTCCCGGTAACCCCCCAATTAAGGGAGACTCGAAGGTCAGAGCCATTATCCCAATTAACAGGATCAATGGTTCAACAAATAATCAGTAATAATTATGAAATTCTACCAAACTATACTGAAAGTTGGAATAAAATAAAACTTTGCATACCTTTTTCAAAAACTTGGATATCTACTTCTATCCACATCTGGAGTCTATTCTAACTAATCCTCCTTTGTACTTGAACTCTTATTTAATTCCACATATGCCACTTTACTGTTTGTCCTTTTCAATCTTGCACCTAAAACGCCGACAAACAAAACGGCGATCAGCATATCGAAATATGTTGGTATGTGGGGATGACCAAAAATTTCGCAAATATGGCTAACAATCTAATTATCACAATCAAGTTAATTAACAAGCCAATTTACATTTTTCAGTATGACATTCTCCACCGCTTTTCCCCTAACCCTGGCATACCCACCTTATGGTTTCTCTTTTCCCAATGACTTAAGGCCACCTTCTCAATCCCGAGCTTGGTGCCTGGGGTCACCCTTCATAGTGCCCATTAGTCATTCTATAAAGACCACCTTCTCAATCCTGAGCTTGGTGTTTAGGGTCACCACTCATGGTGCCCATTAGTCTTCCCTCCTAGGCTTGACCTTTGGCATCATCCATCAGGGTGGCATGTAGGTGCAAAAATCCACACTTCTATTATTATTGTGAAACTCATAGTGACTTTATGATTTTGCAAGTATGAACATCCAAACTGTTAAATTGCATTCAATGCGATGAATCATATGGGAAACTCTTCGGGAAACTAATGCGATTAACCATAAGTAACTACATACCTGTCAGGCTGATTTGAGACAGAATAATCCAATCAATCAAGATATCCAAATAGGCAAGCAAGCACACAATGAGATCCTGAAATATGCATACAATTTCCTATTATTGACCATGCCATCAAGATCTATTAAACCTAGATCGCTTCCTAGGGTTTCTAGTCCACTTTTAGGGTTTCCATTGCAATTAGGGTTTCTCTTCATTTATTCTATTTTAAACCCTAATTTTATGCAATTACTCACAACCCCTAATTATCTCATCTATTCTTCATGAAAGATATTAAGGTTATCTTTAAATGACATATAACCCTAATTTTGGATTAAAGGCACAATTATCCATCAGTCAAGTCCATTAAACCTCTTTTACATTAAAACTACCAGTTTTATCCTTTTAATTTGTGACAAGATCATTAGGCCTAATTATCATCTTTGGTTCCTTTCGGATTAACAACTCATAGTTCATTATGATCTAATTCACATATGAACTCTTTTTATCATCAATTCCACCTTTATCCATTAGAAACCCCTAATTACTATATTAAGGGTATTTATCCACAAATAGGAACTTTTATACTCAAAATAGCTTAGAACCATCATTTAACAACATATTTTCACATTTTTCAAATTAAATATGATCTTCTCCTCTTTTACCCTAAATTTAGGGTTTCTAAATGCTTAATCATTATCATATGAGGTAAAAACCCTAAATCATGCAAGAAACATCTAGATCCGGTTCAAGTTCATCATTAACTATTCAACATGTTGCAATTACTCAATTTCATCAACTAAGCAATATGAACTTAACCAATATGCTCAATTAGGATTTCTTAATCTAATACATAAGCACTTTTCATTAGATTAACACACTTTTGCAAATAGGAATAGATTCAGGTTCTCAAACCAATTTTAATGTGTTCATCGTATTTTTCTAAGCAACTTTCATATTTTAACATTATTCATCCGAGCTTCCTAGCAGAAGTTATGATTTTTTTCATAGTAATTCATTTTTCTGGATTTTCTAATATATTACGACATTATCAAAATTTCTCTAGTCGTTTGATCCGTGGTCTGTTGGACCATGCGGGATCCAATGGCCTAGGACCTGTGCACCTAAATTTAGATTTAAAGTTACAAAAGATTGTTTTGCCCTTACCTTCCTTCACAAATTTCGGGGGCAACGGGGTCTTTTCCCCTTTCTCTTCTTCTTCCTCGCGAGTCCATCCCCTGTTCGCGAACCGGTGCTTGCCCATGGTCAACCTCAGGGTTGACTCCAAGCATCTGGCTTCCCCAGCCGCTGTGGATTTCGCCGCACCTCCTCTGATCCTCTCTGAACTCAAAGGTACCCTCGAATTCTCCTGACGTGGATCGAGTTGATGGGATGGAGAAGCCCCCTCTCCGGCGAGAAGCAGCTCTAGGTTGGAGGTGAAAGTTGAGATTCTTCTCGTAATTGACCGTGTAACTCAACTCGTTTCTTCCACACAAACTCGAAGGCAAGCTTGGAGTCTTTTCTCAAGGTGTGTAGCCCCCCATATATATATAGGCAGGTCAACGAGGAGATCCCAATCAGATTTGGGTGTTTTGCTCGGCATCCACAAAACGTACCAAAACATAGGTCTCCTAGGTTCGGATTCTTCTCCTGAATCTACTGGATTGATTTCCTTAATGATTTGTCCATTATCTTACAAGATAATCACTTTGGAAATTCCCTAACTCATGCCCCTTGTTTCCACATACGAACAAGGAAGGTGAAAACACAGCCACTATTGGATCTGAATCCAACGGCTGTAGTGTCACGTGCAAAAATAGAAAATAGGGAAAATAGGATAATTCCCTTAGAAATAAAGGATTCCCTTTTACTTTGGAAAAAGCATAACTCTCAAACCGATTATTCAATTAATACCAAAATTTGAGGGAAAGTCCATAATGACTTAATCTACCTCTCTACCAAAATTGGGCTCATTATCTAAAACAAAACGTGCCTTTTCCTTAGGTGCAATATATTACTCAATTAAGTATATTTCTCACCTATTTCTCTTTCCTTTGCTATTAAATTATTATCTTGAATTCCTTGTACCTCAAGGAACCCTAAAGGCACGAAATCCCATCTTAGGGAAATATTCCTTTGCCTTTTCTCTTATCATTTATCCCTTCCTTACTTATTTCTTTATTAAAAGATTTCTTTTCAAGGATTTCTCTTTATTTTTTATTTCCTTTTTCCTCTTTTCATATGTAAATGAATTTACTCAATTGTGGCCATTAATTCCACTTTCTAGAGATTTCTATGTATTTCTCATAATTACTTTGCTTAACATCCATTATCTTGTATCTTTTTCTAATATTTGGACTTTTCTTCTTTTCTTCTCTTTTATATCCATTATTGGATTAATATAATAATAGGAATCATGAAATTCCTATCCAAAGAATATTTGCAAAGAAACCTATCCTTTGAAGAAAAGCATACAACCTTTTTAATCCAGCCCATAATCATGAAATTATTACATTTCAATTATGAAATTATATACAAAAATTGAGGTTGTAACAAACTTGGTCAAAGTATTAAGGCACTTCGTTCTGATCAAGGTGGATAATACTTAAACCAGGAGTTTGAGAACCTTGTTAAAGCCCATGGGATTGTATCCCGGTGGATTCCACCTAGAAACACCATAGCATAATGGTGTATCAGAAAGAAGGAATTGCACATTATTAGATATGATGCGATCAATGATGAGTTTAGTTGAGCTTCTGACTTCCTTATGGGGATATTCTCTAGAAACTATCATGTATACACTAAGTTGAGTACCATCTAAATCAGTTCAAAAGAAACGATATAAGATATGGCATGGGAAACGTCCCAAAGTGTCTTTTATGAGGATATGGGGATGTGAAACTTATGTTAAAAGAATGTTTTCTGATAAGCTCTGTCCTAAGTCTGATAAGTGTTATTTTGTTGGATATCCTAAAGAAATAAGAGGATATTACGTTTATTCCCTATTTGACAACAAAGTGTTTGTTGCTAGGGATGATACATTCCTTGAGATGGATTTCATTTCTAAAGGAATTAGTAGGAGGAAAGTGGAACTCAAAGAGGTTCAAAATCAACAAGAAAACATTGAACCAATAGATGAACAAGGGAAACAAAGAGAATCACAACGTGTTGTAGAATCTCAAATTCTTCAAGTTACACAAGTACCTTTTGGATCTAATAGGACATGCCTTGAGCCTAAAATATTTGGATATCTTATGACTCGGGAAGGCAATGAATTGGTCATAGATGATGATCCAATAACCTATCAAGATGCTATTAAGGGACCAGAGTTTGAGAAATGGCTTGAAGCCATGAGATCTAAGATGGAATCCATGTATGCCAACAAAGTATGAGCTTTGGTGGATCCACCTAAAGGGGTAAAACCCATAGGGTGCAAGTTTGTCCTCAAGAAAAAGACTAACAAGGATGGTAAAGTAAAAACCTATAAGGGCATATTGGTTGCAAAGGGTTTCAGACAAGTTCAAGGTGTTGACTATGACAAAACCTTTTCTCCAGTGGTCGTGGTTAAGTCCATCAAGATCATGCTTTCCATTGCAACTTATTATGACTATGATATTTGGCAGATGGATGTTAAAACTGCATTCCTTAATGGGAATCTTTTCAAGGATGTGTACATGACACAACTTGAGGCTTTTAAAAATTTAAAGGATGTAAATAAAGTCTGTAAGCTACAAAGGTCAATCTATGGATTGAAGCAAGCATCTCGGAGTTGGAATCTTTATTTTGATGAGATAGTCAAAGAGTTTAGATTTATTCAAAATGAAGATGAACCTTGTTTAAATAAAAGGGTTAGTGGGAGCATAGTGACATTCCTCATATTGTACAGTGACAACATACTATTGATGGGGAATGGCATCCTTACTTTATAGAAGGTAAAGACATGGCATGGAAATATGTTTTCTATGAAAGACTTGGGAGAAGCATCCTACATCTTGGGGATAAAGATATATAGAGATAGATCCAAGAGGCTTCTTCGACTAAGTCAAAGCACATACATTGACAAAGTGTTGAAGCGGTTCATCATGGAGAACTCAAAGAGAGGAAACCTACCCATGTTATATGAAGTTACCATCTCTAAGAGTCAACGTTCCAATTCTTGTAAAGAAAGGGAACACATGAGTTTGATTCCATACGCCTTAGCAATTGGATCAATCATGTATGCAATGTTGTGTACCCATCCAGACGTCTCATATGCCTTGAGCATGACAATAAGATATAAGTTATATCCAGTTGATGCTCACTAGACATCTTTGAAGAACATTCTCAAGTACTTGAGAAGAACTAAGGATCAATTCTTGGTCTACGGTAGAGAGGAAGAGTTGGTGGTGAGAGGTTACACTGATGCAAGCTTCCAGACTAACAAAGATGATTATAAATCACAATTAGGATTTGTATTTTGACTAAATAATATAGATGTAAGCTAGAAGAGTTCCAAGAAAGAGATCATTGTTGATTCTACAATAGAGGTTGAGTATATTGCTGCATTGAATGTAGCAAAGGAGGTTGTATGGATCAAGAAGTTCATTACAGAACTTGGGGTCATTCCAAGCATAAACGATACAATTGAGCTATATTGTGACAAAAATAGAGCTATTGCACAAGCTAAGGAAGCCAAATTGCATCAAAGCTCAAAGAACATACAAAGGTGCTTCCATCTCATACGAAATGTCTTACAGTGAGGAGATGTAAATATTTGTCAAAGTACCAACTGAAAACAATATTGTTGACCCCTTGACTAAGGAACTTTCACAATAGAAGCATGATGGACATGTTAGGTCACTAGGAATATGATTTGTGGGTGATTGGATCTAAGTGCAAGTGGGAGTCTGTTGGTATGTATGCCTATAGAGTGAATCATGTGATGATTGTAATGGCATAATTTGTAATTGATTTGGTTAATAAATAAAGGCAAGCTGCCAATTTATTATGTTTAATTCAGTTATGAGATAATGATGTAACATTATAAATGTCTCGAGAATAATATTACTGAATGATGTATGTCTTCAAGTACTTTACTTGAGGAAACGATATCATACGGATGTTAAGAATACATATATATTCTCATTATGTCCCTAATCAGTTGTTATTGTGAAAGGTTGATAGACAATAATGGCACACAAGTTCAAAGGTTGAGTTGGTTGATAATAGAATCTCATTAGTCATGATATGGCTATATCAAACCAAGCACACAGATACATGTTAGAGAATAGTGTATCAGACAGACCCACCATGAGACTGACATATGGAAACCATTACCATGGTAGTCATAGTCATCTCTCATAGTGATGGTGGTGTTTGTAGTTCTTAGACCTGAAATCACTACACTCATCACATGTCATTCGGTATACTTTGACATCATCATACACTATCCTGAAACATGGGTTGTTATAAAGGTGATGATCGAGTGATTGTGACACATGGGGATTGATTGTGAGTGATAGAGATGGGATTTGCCCCTCCTACGGGAGTATGATATCCTAGGCCTATTGATTAGCGAGAGTGAGAAATACACAACCATGTGCATGTGAGTCAATATTTGATATTGAGCTTACATATATCTTAGACGGTCTGCTCTGGTTCAAGAAACAATATTGAATGTTGAAGAGGGTGACTGCTCCATGCCTTGAGTTCAATTTGAATATCGGAGACAAAGGAATTATACAAACACTACAACAACAAGCACATATTTAAGGTTGAAGTTGTTCCCCAACTTCCATTTACTTGGGTAGCAATGATGTTTGACTAAGCACCACTCATTGCTTGTGATGTCATAAGTTGTTATGCACATTCACTTCCAACGTAATATGGGACCTATAGGGTCACACACATAGGTCTCGACCTAGAAGAGGAGTTTATTCTTGAATAATTGTTGAATTGGTTATTAAAATGTTTAGATATTCAATTCACATAACATATCAGTTGGTTACTCTACCAGATGATCAGCTCACGAAGTGAGATGGCCATCTAGAATGCTACACAATCGGCTCGAGTGTTGAGATGACCGTTTGGTATATCAGACTGATTGGAACTAAAATCGGCTAAGTTCTACTCAAATTGAGATTTGAACCGATCGACTCAGCTTGAGTCACCAAACGGTCATCTGTGTGAGAAAAATGACCGTCTCACAGTATGAGGCAACCATTTTGCATGCCAGATGACAATTTTGATGGTTGTAGGTTGTGAAAATTCAAGATCTTCCAGTCCCTTCAACTCCTATATTGACTGGGAACCCTGATCCAAACTCTTCCTATAAATAGAGGGATATTGGGGGCTTCCCAAAGGACAACACAGACAATTGAGAATATTTATCTCACAATTTTTGTCCTCTATGATTGTGATAACCAATAGAGAGCCCAAGCAAGTCATGTTCGTCAAAGAGAGGGATAGCAAAGGAGAGAACAATTGAGGATCATTGTTGTGGGAGAGCAAGTTGGTGACTAGTACGCCAACAGGAGGGACAACTCCTTCTTTTCTATTCTAGCAGGACGATAGGAGTTCTGGGAGGTCTATGTGGACTAATCTAGAGGCATGAGTCATTTGGATGCTGCTAGGAGGGCAACATCAACCTGTAGTCTGTGCTGGACTATAGGAGTCGTTGTATACATTGTTCTTGTTTGTTGTCTGTGGTGAAGATTAGGAGCTGAACAAACATCATCCAAGAGCAACTAGACAACAATTACACATCTACAACAAGAAGGAGGTGTCGCTAGACTTTCTCCTGGACTGGGTATATGCCCAAAACCATCCTTGCAATCTTATAGTTATTGATGTGATCTGTTGGTTTATGGGGAATATGGTAGATAAATTGTTGTTTCTGCTGCCTATTTTGTATCCATATTTCCCTAAACCACAAACCCGTATTAAGTTCATATATATATAATCCATACATGTACAACCATGGCATACTGCTAAAAATATCATCTAAATGTACAACATCTACAAAACCTCTCCAAGGACTTGAGAATACTGAGACAACACATAGGACTCTACCACAAAACACTAGCAGCATATCCAACCTTCTGTTGTCACTGATATCCTTGTTTCTCATCATCCACTGCACGATCTCTATCACGTCACACACAACCTAAAAGATGTAGAAACCGACGGGGTGATACCAACATCCCAGAGTGAAATATAACTCTCTGCCAACAACTATTGTTAATACAGATAGATATATAATAGAGAAGTAACACTATTAACAAAATGAGCAGATTTAGCTAAATGAATACTTTAAACTGATAACACTGATTAGGTAGGTTAAGCAGCTATAACTGATTAGTAGAACATCATGTACTTATAGAAGGAATATGAAGAACATATATAAAAGATGATAGCTAAGTTGTATAAGAAATAAGGCAAAGGGTCTTCCAATGTGAAGTGTATTTAACTCTAAGAAAATATATTACATGGCTATATTACATCTTTTATTATGCCATGTGGAGATGAGGTATATCACTTATACTCCAACTGACCACTACTAAGTCAAAATCAGTGCCATACAAGATCTAGGGGACCCAGACTCCTATGATCTCCCACACCCTCGGTCAGTCCGAGTCTGCCACAGTGGCGTATAGAGTCAAACTACAAATCAGCCTAGTCGGCCTTAGTATATAGGCGCAACACTAGTGAGATATGACCACAGTTGTTCTCTTAGTAGTGTATGATCGCAACCATCCATGAAATCATATCATCTGAGATACGACCTCTACCATTCTTCTGTGGGGGTATGACCACAGTCATCCTCTAAATCTGTAGTTGTGGATGCAAGGGTATGTCCTCAACTTGCACCCCTGCATATTCAACAATATGCACTCTGAATTTCCCACATGAATTACTCATTTCACCATCCAGTAAGCATTGGCATTGGAGATGGATCTGTGGCTTACGGCAACCTGCATGATTAGGGTTTTACTTGATTAATATTTTTCAATTGGGTATTTTTCAATGCATCAATCAAGTTACAATGTACAAGCCATAGACAAACTCTACAAAGATAGGGGTAGATTACAATGCCATAAGATATAAAATGTATTAAACATAAAGTTGATCACACCATCACATTATATCGTCTCACTACCTCATACCATGCCATCACCATTACCATATCATTGTGGGATAACAATCCCTCATCACGTCACTAGAGGATATCACCTCATGTTAGGCATTAAGCCTCTGCCAGATCATAAGACCCAATCACGTAGTTCCTGCATAACAACATTATATCATCATGCCTCATAAAGGCTCATAATCATCACCTTGTGTCATATAAGAGATACCATGGCAATCCTAAGATATGATGTGCAATCAACATGCAGCATTAGGGTTACCAAGGTAGGAAAGAGAAAATACTTTATTGCATGCTACTCATCCAAGTAAGCTAAGCAATTACATCATACACCCAAATTAGGGTTAGGGTTTCTCATAGATAGTTGATTAAGGTTTCCATAATAGCACTCAACTTCAAACCCTAGATACATTACTTCCCACATTATTCGACCACATTAGGGTTAAAAACCATTAATATAAATAACCACACATGAAAACAGCAACATGTAGTGACCAAACTAGTGTGTAGAGACCACTAGGGTAACACCATGTGTTTCGACCATTGGTGTCACACCATGTGTAGAGACTACTAGGTTTACACTATTTAGCGACCACTAGGGTTACACGATGTAGCGACCATCAAAACTATAGACAAAATGAAGCGCCCTCAACCTTGTAGTGACCATAAGGAAATAGGAAACATGTTGCGGCCATGATAGGATATGCGTAGCCACCAACCAACTGAATCAGGTGTAACGACCAACAAACATAACATATGTAGTGACCACTACACTTATAGCCTAGCGACCATCCTTAAACCGTGATCATTTCAACTGAAATAAGAGAACCATCTCAGGCATTGCGACCAAGAAAGGTTAGGGTTGAGGTTTTTTGCTACCAAACCACACTAGAGACAATTGAGAGGTCCATCTATGTATCAACCAACAAGATATGTAGCTACCTAAAAATAGGTGATTAACACCAAGAAACCGAAGAGTCACCAAAAGATAAACCTCTTGGAAAAGATGATCAACAAAACCCTAAAACAAACGTCGTAAGAATATTATGGAAAACGTGATATGAGGAAGAAAATCAAGCATCAAGCATGCATTCATAAAACAAAACCAACATCGTTAACAAGATGACTGAACCAAAAACATGATGATGAAACCAATTGTTTAAGGTGCATGTAGGAATCAATAACTCCACCATCACTTAGATTTCAGGTATAAGAATTAGGGTTTAGGAGAAAGAGCAATCTACATAAGAATACTTCATAATCTTAAACCATAAATCAAATAATCATCATCTAACAACTTATGATCATGTTTTAGATACAAGGTAACCCCTCAACATGGGTAAATTGAAACTTGGTCCAAAAGCAACATATATATAGCATAACTAGCTCAAACATCAAAAAAATTGGTTCAAACTAAAAACATAAGCATGTCACATGTTATTAAGGTGCATCAAATGATTAGATTAAGGTTTAAGAATCTTATTAAGCAAAGCAAGCAAGATCAAGCACTAAGCTAGTTCAGGGGTCTTACAACCATAAACCCCTAACAAGGATTTTGCCCCCAAAATCATATGTGAAAAAAGACAGATACTTCCTACACATCTCATCCTCAAGATCCCACGTGACTTCCTCCATGCCATGGTGTTGCCACAAAGCCTTAACCAAAACGATATCCTTCTTCTTCAATTTCTTCACTCTTCTATAAAGGATCAAAATGGGACCTTCCACATATGACACGTCCTCATCCAGCTCAACCTCCACGGGATGCAACACAAGATCTCTATCAGGATGACACATTATCAACATAGAAACATGGAACATCGGATGCAACTTGTGCAACTCAGGTGGTAGGTCTAACTTATAAGGCACCTACGCTATATGTGCCAGCGCTAGGTAAGGTCACATATACCTGGGATCCAACTTACCCTTCTTCCCGAACCTCAACATGCATTTCCAAGTAGAGACCTTGAGGTACACCTTGTTTCCCACTTGGAACTCCAAGGGCCTCAACGATTATCAGCATAAGACTTCTACATGTCCCGCGCTGCCTTCAACCGTTGTTATATCATCTTAATCTTCTCTATTGACTACTGTACAAGCTCATGCCTCAAAAGTTGATATTCATCAGTCTCATACCAACACAACAGATACCTACAATGCCTCCCATACAAAGCCTCATACGGTACCACCTTGATACTCCTTTGATATTTGTTATTAAATGCAAACTCTATTAATCTGAGGTGTACATCACAACTGCCCAAAAACTGAGAACACAAGCTCTTACCAGATCCTCCAAGATCTGAATAGTCCTCTCATACTATCCATTTATTTGTGGGTGAAAAGCCATAATGAATCTCAATTGCATACCCATGGCTATGTGTAGACGCTCCCAAAAATAACTAGTAAACTGAGGGCCTCTATCTAACACTATCATCACTGGGATATCGTGCATACATACTATCTCATCAACATACACCTAAGACAACTTCTCAACTGTATAAGTTGTCTATACAGGCCGAAAGTGTGCTCACTTGGTCATACATGTCAACAATCACCCATATGGAATCATGACCTTTAGTTGTTCTAGGAAGTCCAACCACAAAGTTCATCGTGATATCATCCCATTTGCACTATAGTATAGTTAACAATTGTAAAGCCCCTATAGTTTTTTTATGCACAACCTTAACCTGCTACTGATGTGTGGTCTATTGTGTGCAAAACCCAAGTGAATGTATCACAGTAATAATGGACATGTGAGGCCCAAGTTGAACACGGGGAAACTTTTCTCTAGAAACTACTACTAACTACAAATTGATTAGCTAAGCCGATGATGGTTGTTTGAGTTGGGTTGAATTACTAAATTAATACTAAATTAAACTAATTAAATGAATTGAGTAAATTAGAAAGAGAATGAGTTCCTTAGGACGATAGTTTCACCACATATATCACTTACAGTCTATCCTAAACACTAATACATATTATCTCGATTCCTAGATAGGGAGTCTATAGCCAGAATTACCTACTTCCGTAGTGTAATTAACTACCTATACTAATTTCAATCCCACTCCCACAGTTATTGGTTTGATTAGTTAGGTTCTTTACATCAATACTCTAGGTTTCTCCCCTCATCTATTCGCCACTTTTCCCAAATAGTACAATAAATGAGTAATTTTATGTTTTCCAACCCTTAATCCCTCTCTCGAGATGATTAAGTGTCTATTAATCCACTCATGGTGATTAAGTATAAATAGAACAAGCAACATCCATAGAATTATATCCAGTAATGAGAGATAAATTGATATTAATGCATAGAAATCAACTGTAGTGTGTATCTGAGCTACTCTCGGGTCCTAAAGAACAAAGGTTTTTATCCTTGCATGGATTTCATGACAAAACACACAGAAGGGAAGAAGAAAAACGTGGGGAACATAGTAAAAACTAAGGTAACCCCTGGATCTTTGGCTGTCTGGACGATCCCCTCCATAGTGTGTGTGGTATGCTATCTTCCGGCGACAGAAATGTCCTATGTAGGTGCTCAGATCACTCCTGGTGAAGCTTTTGATCCTCCGTCCTTCTCTTCTTTCTCTCTGGTTGCTATATAATGAAAACAGCTCTCTATATTGAAGTACTCTAACACTCCCCCTAAATAAAATAGCATGTACAAGCAAATATGTATTCTCCCCTTAATGGAGATAACATTAGTACAGAAGTAGTCTAACATAGTAGACCCTCTCACGGAGTTTGAAACCCGAACCCAAAAAAATATGAATACATCACACAGAAGTGTGAAATGTATAGCATACGTGAACAAATAACTAAAAGAAACCACTGACATAATCTCAACATTTAACTAGTGCAGTTAATAGCAACATTGTTTATTACATAGTTTCAATTATAAACTTAAGATTACATTATGCAAGCCTGATAATGTACACTAAGCTAGGATCTTATAACAAGCACAAAATGGACACTTTCTCATAGGCCATCAACTCCCAAGCTATCTCAGAACCTAAAACATACTAGAAACAAGTGGTTCAACACAAAAAGTGTTGAGTAAAGGTCAAATACATATATCTAAGATTTACATAAATGAAAATTTATGGATAAGTAAATGAACAAGGGAACTTGAAATAATCATTTATCATAATGAAAAACCATATATTACTCATTTTACTCCAAGAATACCAAAAATATCATGTATCATAAGGGATTTAACCAACTTCCCGATGGAAGGGATATGTGAGGGTGATTAAGACTTAAAGCCATTTTCTAACCCTATTTATCGACATGGTTCAGTCTATCTTGAAAAGTCAAGTAGGACACCAAACCTTGTGTCCTTACCCCAAGAATATAGGTAGGTTCACATGGTTCATAGAATGGTGTTCTATATTAAATATTTAGGCTATTAGATCTGAGGCAAAACATCGAGTGCAATACTACAATACTACATGGCAATATCTATGCATGTAAACAAGCATGCATATGTAACATCCCTGACCCGGGTTATGTGTTAACCCTAGATGTTTTGCCTAATAAGGTTGAGTATATGCTTAATATTATCTTGGGAAAATTAATTAGGGCTCATGAGAAACTTATGTTTCAATTTTGGTCATGTTTGAACAATGTTGAAGCAATGTTTGCTTATTTTGGACTAAAGTGAAAATTACCCAAGTTGAGGGGTTAAATTGCAAATGTTGCATGATAAGATGTTTCTCTGATGTTTAGACATCATAAGAATGAATATTATGTAGTGGTATGGTTCCCACAAGCTTGGGCACCAAGATTAAGCTTGTAAAGCAATCCTTATGCATTAAAACCTAGTTTTGGTGTAGAGTACAATTTACCCAAAACCTAGGGTTCAATATGCAAATTACCACTTCAACAAGGTCCCTAATGCTTCTTGGAAACATGTGGAGTAAATAAAATGAGAGGGGCGCCTCATTTGAATTATGTTGGAGGAGAGAGAATCTTGATATTAAAATAATCAAGATTTAATCCTAAGTGAAACCTTAATTTAATTTAGGGCAAAAATGAATGTATTAATTAAAGGGCCTTCAACCAAAATTAAAATGGTTGAATTCAGATGTGTGTGGATGATCTTAAATCCTTGCAAAGGCACGAGAATATCTTAAGGAGGTGAAATTCCACTCACCATTATAAAAAGAAAAAGAATTTCCACTCAAATATGGATATTCTTATTATAAGGGTTAAGGTGCTTATTTCCAAGCCAAAACAAAGGCTTTTTCAGATCCCTTTCTTTCCCCTTGCTTGGAAAACGACCAAGGAGCTGTGGAGTATCAGGAGGACGACCCCCAACCTGTTGGTAAGGTTCTTGACCTCCTTTCATCTTGAATCCATGGTGAAAATTGAAAATCAATGTATAAATTCTTCATAACTCGATCCCCTCTTCAATTCTAACCAATTCTTTTCACTCAAAGCTTGTGGAAGACCCTTGGAATAGTGAAAGGAGTTGCATCCACCATTGTTTCCGTGAGCTTGGAGCTTTGGAGCTCAATTGGAGGCAGGTTTTATAACTTGAACCCTTAATTTTATTATTGCAATCAATTCCTTATCAATTGGTGATCATTTCTACATTTCCGGAATTAAGTTTGGTTGATTGATGCAATCTCCATGGAAATCACAGAAGATTTCGTGAGTTTGGAGCTTGATTATGATGACATCATCATAAGCACACACCTCCCCAAAATATCTAGGGCAAACGGTTTCAATGATTGAGTCCAAACGGTTTCACCAAACCTTTTGGTGGTTTGGTTTCCAAACCATTTGGAATGGTTGACCATTTGAATATATTTTGTGGTGCTTTGATTTTGATCCAATGGTGTCAATTGGTTTGATGTTGAAGGTTTCAATTGTGAATGATTACTTAATTGCAAACCCTAATCGACTAAGTGTAGAATTTCCAATTGATTGAGATGATGTTTTGGGTTGATTGACCCAAATGGTTTCAAAACCGTTTGGGGATCACCCAAACGGTCTCAAGACCTTTTGGGGGTCACCCAAGACCGTTTGGAGATCTAGGGTTAATTATGGCTAAGTGTTTGAAGGTCTAAAGGTACCAAATTGAATTGCAACTAAGTGCTGATTTGATAATCAATCAAATGGTCCAAAACCCTAATTGGATGTCAAGGTTTTTGATGATGGAATGGGAAAACGGTCTCAAGACCATTTGGAAATCAACCAATTGGTCTCAAGACCGTTTGGTGGTCATTCAAGACCGTTTGAGGTCAGGTCATATCATGTGATGATGATAGTTCATTGATTTCAGTTGGTTTGATTCCACAATGTCAACCATTGATGGATCCTCGATTTCAAACCCTAAGTGATGGTTTCTTGATTATCAAACCTAATTAAATTGGGTTCAAAACCCTAAATTTAAGGTCTAATTGAATTATGATTCAGTGGTCCAATTGATGAATGCTTCAGTGGTTCAATTTATAATTGGTCCATGGATTGAAACATTGAGTCGATTGAGTGTTGAAGTGCCTTTTTGGTCCATGCGGTTTTGAGAAGGTTTGGACCAAACGGTCTCAAGACCGTTTGAGTCCAAATATTCACCAGACCGTTTGGGACCAAACAATCTCAAATCATTTGGAGACCCAAGGTCCAAAGGTACCAAATTGAATTGCAACTAAGTGTTGATTTGATAATCAATCCAATGGTCCAAAACCCTAATTGGATGTCAAGGTTTTTGATGATGGAATGGGAAAACAGTCTCAAGACCATTTGGAGATCAACCAAATGGTCTCAAGACCGTTTGTTGGTCATTCAAGACCGTTTGAGGTTAGGTCATATCATGTGATGATGATAGTTCATTGATTTCAATTGATTTGATTCCACAATGTCAACCATTGATGGATCCTCAATTTCAAACCCTAAGTGATGGTTTCTTGATTATCAAACCTAATTAAATTGAGTTCAAAACCCTAAATTGAAGGTCTTATTGAATAATGATTCAGTGGTCCAATTGATGAATGCTTTAGTGGTTCAATTTATAATTAGTACATGGATTGAAACATTGAGTTGATTGAGTGTTGAAGTGCCTTTTTGGTCCATGCGGTTTTGAGAAGGTTTGGACCAAACGGTCTCAACACCGTTTGGAACCAAACGATCTCAAACCGTTTGGAGACCCAAAGTGCAAACGGTTTCAATACCTACTTTGTCCAATTGGTTTCAAGTATAACTTGTTCAAATGGTTTTCAACCAATTGATGTATGAGAACCAAGATCATTGAGGGTCTAAGTAATTAACTTTTTGAAGTTCAATATGGGTAATTCATTTGAATATATCATGTAATTGAAGGTCCAATATGGTTAATCTATTTGGATACTTAATGCATTTGAAGATTTCAATGGTTAACCCAATTGATCACTTTGTAGAATTGAAAGTTTAATTGGTCAATTCTTTTGAATTCCTTATATAATTGATGGTTTAATTGATTAGACCATTTGGACATATAATATGATCAAAGGTCAATCAGCTATGTGATTATTAATGATGTAGACCCGTGATGATTATAAAGGTTAACCCTAGCTTTGCGTACTCAAGTAAAGAGTTGACCTAGATTAATCTTGGAATAGTTAACATCCTAGTGAGGATGAGAGGGAGAGTGAATGGAAGAGATGATTTCTTACTTAATAAGCCCTAATTCTCTCATTGTGAATAAATGTATAATTAGGGTTAGATTCATAATATGAGATCATGAAATCTTCATTGAAAAGATAGATGTACCTTGATCCTAAACTAGAGCAAGGTTATGTGAAACCTTAATTTAAGGGCAAAGCTCAGTGAAACCATAATCTAGGGTGATGATGTAACCCTAACTTAGTGTCACAATGCTAGAAACCCTAATTTAATGGGAATTGTATATCATAACCCTAATTTGGGTATGAGGAAAGAGAAACCCCATTTGGATGTGAATGGTCAACCTTAATTCCCTAAAATGGGATAAAGGTATATGAAACCCTAATATAGGGTAGTGCCATTAATACTAATGTGAAGCCTTAACACTGGGTGATGTGTTGTGAAATCATAATTTCACATAATACTAGGTGAAACCCTAATATAGAAGGATGTTATGTGAAACCCTAATAAAGAGTGATCCTAGGTGAAATCTATATATGTTTGTGAGATGCTAAGTGAACCTCAATTATAAAGATGGAAATCTTATTCCTATTAATGAAATAGTGATTAATGTATTGACAAATGAATTACCTAAGAGGGGTTGATTATGGACATCCTTACATTAATAGTACCTAACTCAAGGGTGAGTCCATATCTTTGGCAATGGTTGTGTTTTCTAAAATAGATGAATCGTGACCAATACATAGCATAATGAATGTGATGATCTAGTGCATGAGTATTAGGATGAGTGATATCCTAATACAAGCTAAGTGAATAACTCAGGTAAGATGAAGGTGTTTAGGGAAATGATACATCAAGGTATGATAAATATAACATCCAATACCCCAATTCTGATATATCATGATGTGTTCTAAGTTCATTATAATTGGAATGGATAACACATGAAATGTGTCATGTCAATTGTTACATTGATATATAATGCACCTTGATGGTTGTAGGCTAGCATGCCTTATGAAAAGGTTAATCCAAATTAATATACTATGATTCAATCATAGTCTGATAAAGATGAGGAAGAAACTCATACTTTGTGTTGATAATACATTCAATGATGAATGATGAGGATATATAAGTATGTTTGAATACTTATGATATCTATTTTTGATTTCTAGCTTTGATAAGCAACGGAATAGGGATGATCATCAATAATATGATCTTAAGAACCCAAGTGGTTATTTATGGAAAACCCTAATGAAGGGTGTTGATATAAAAGAGAAACCATGAACCCTAAAGAAGGAACATTGTTATTACTTAGTGTTGTATGGTACTGATGTGAAAGAGAAATCATGAACCCTAAAAAGGGATAATACTACTTAGTGTTGTATGATATTGATATGAAAGCATTATAATTTTTACCATGAATACTAATCATGCAGGGATGATGAGATGAGAAGCATTGCCAGGTATGGGTTATGATGCTTGTTTATTGAGAATGTTTTATAGGCTTTATAAGCCTTCATATGCTTTGTGTAGTAAGAATCATTGAGCTTTGTGTACTATGAAAAATACATTGTATAGCAAGAATTATGATGTCTTTGGTCATATGATCTGAAGGTAAAAAGTTGCCTAACAAGTAGTAATAAGTATCCTATGGTGAGTTATGGGTTCAAATACCCAGATGCTATAATTATGATGATGAACTTGTTAAGAAAAGGAAATGTACTTGGTGAGTTGAGGGATTAAGATCCCAACACTTTGTGAAAAGAATATGGCTACATGCCATGACTCCACAATGACAATGCCAGGTATTAGATATATGATCTAAGCCTGAAGATAGTTAATGTTTTGGTAATGATGCTGTAGTGAATAAATGTTATACATGTTCTTCATATTCCTTAATGAATAGGTGACATGTGGCTCTTTCAAGTTATAGCTGCAATGTTTTAGATAAGAATAATATTCTAATCTGCTAGACATTGAATTAGTTGTTGCCAAATAAATATGATTCATTTGTGCATATTTATCTTCTTAAGCTGCAATAATAATGTTACTGGTGAAGAGTTATATCTCTCGCTGGGGCAATTTACAATTGTCTCACCCCCGTGGGAACTACATTTTTAGGTGGATGCGGACGAGGAGATAGGAATCCTTCAGTAGGAGAAGGACAGCAGTGAAGTCGCAGGTGGAGACACTGGCTGTTATGCCTTGTATAGATGTAGATAGAGTCCTATGTGTCGTCTCTATACTCTCAAGTCCTCAGAGTAGTAGTTAGTGCTTTCGAGATTTCGGCTCAGTGCCTCGAGATTTTATACTGCTTGTGTTTAACCTGACAGGACAGTTAATGCTTGTAATTCTCAAAAGGAGATGATATAGAATATGTACCTTTGAACAAGAATGTAAATGTGCTACTTTGGTTCTTTGTGAGAAAGTTTTCCTTTGATGGATCTCTTGATAAAAAGGTTTTAATTTTTAGTGATTTTTGGTAATCCGTTGATTAGTGATCGCTTCCGCATTAGTTAATTATGTTTTTGTAAGTTATATGCCATAATTAATTGGTATCAGAGCTCTAGGTTCGCTGAGTCTACAGAGACATAGGACTAAGGTTGTAGAGTCTGTTATAAGTGTTTTCCAGTTTATTTGATAGTATCTTCTGCTCACATAGGAGAAGAAGAACTTGAAAATGATTGGAGAACATGAGGAACACATTACTAAGGGTAATGTTGTTGCACCAGGAGAGGGTGCATGGGACCATGCAAGAGGAGAACAAGTGCCTGAGAATTCCCACCTTGACCTAATTAGGATAGAGAATCCTATGTTATGCTCTTGAAGGGCAGGATAGGATAACAGTAATGCATATAGAAGACTGGATACTAGTATTACAACCTAAGTTACCAGTCCTTAATGCATAAACTTTGGGCTTTGAAAGGATTCCTGAGTGACATGGTCATGTTAGAACAGTGGAAATGTGGAAAAGATTAATAATTGGCAAGAAAGTAGACTCTGCCATAAGTCTGGACAAACAATACATCTGTGATGGTAGTGCCCAAGGAGGGGCCATAAGCTATGAATTAAGGTAAGGTCTCTACAGTTTTAGAGACATTTTCCTGGATATTCTGAAAAGCCAAAGTTTTTGGTGTCACCAGTGCAATAAATGCCTAGTGCACCAGGAAAGTAGCCACTAAGTAAAGGCAAAAGAAGCAACATGAGATAACTGGACACTATGTGTTGAAATCAACCTAATGTGGTAGGTGACCTTGAGGGGTAATACTTAAATAAAATATATTCATCTTGATACTTCATTTCATGATTCTATGTGTTAAAGATATGAAAGTAGTTGTTTTTTAACTTCCTTTGACTAAGTCCTATAAGGACACAAGGAAGATGAGAATTTACATTTTACTCAGTGCCCTTTAAAATGTTTTATGATTTCTCTTATCTTTGTGATATAAGATGAAATATAGAAGTGATGCTTGGAGAAAATCTAGAAATGGAAAATCATGTGTGTATAATGATATCAAAAGTGAGGAAATGATAGTAAATAAAGTGCATACTACCTAATCTCAATACTTGTATACCCTGGCCAGGTATATGATTATTGTAGATTAAGCAAGTATGAAACTCTTCGATTGTTATCTTTTTTATTACTCTGATCAAGTAGTCATTATGAAACAATCTAGAGAATATAATGAAATTAAATAGAAAGAGCTAAGTGAAATTTTTTCCAAATAAACTACTTAGTGAACATACTCAGTGAACTTCCTCAGTGAATACTTTCAAAACAACATACTTAGTGAATATTCTCAGTGAACTTCCTCAGTGAATAATTTCAAAATAACATACTTAGTGAATATTCTCAGTGAACTTCCTCAGTGAATACTTTCAAAACAACATACTTAGTGAATATTCTCAGTGAACTTCCTTAGTGAATACTTTCAAAACAATATTCTTAGTGAACATTCTCAGTGAAATTTCTCAGTGAATATCTTCAAAACAAAATACTTAGTGAACAGACTCAGTGAATTTGCTCAGTGAATATCTTCAAAACAAAATGCTTAGTGAACATGTTCAGTGAATTTGCTCAGTGAATATCTTCAAAACAACATACTTAGTGAACATACTCAGTGAATTTTCTCAGTGAATATCTTCAAAACAAAATACTTAGTGAACATAATCAGTGAATTTGCTCAGTGAATATCTTCAAAACAACATACTTAGTGAACATACTCAGTGAATTTTCTCAGTGAATATCTACAAAACAAAATACTTAGTGAACATACTTAGTGAATTTGCTCAGTGAATATCTTCAAAATAAAATACTTAGTGAACATACTCAGTGAATTTGCTCAGTGAATATCTTCAAAACAAAATACTTAGTGAACATACTCAGTGAATTTGCTCAGTAAATATCTTCAAAACAACATACTTAGTGAACATACTCAATGAATTTGCTCAGTGGATATCTTCAAAACAAAATACTTAGTGAACATACTCAGTGAATTTGCTCAGTGAATATCTTCATAATAAAATACTTAGTGAACATACTTAGTGAATCTTCTCAGTGAATATGTTCAAAACAAAATACTCAGTGAACATACCTAGTGAACTTGCTCAGTGAATATTTTCAAAAACAAATTACTCAGTGAACATACTTAGTGAACTTACTTGGTGAATTTTTCCAAGACAAACTACTTAGTGAACCTTCTCAGTGAATATTTCTAAATTAATTGCTTAGTGAACTTTCTCAGTGAACTTTTCCAAACAAATAAAGGATTGCTGAGTGAATTATCTGTGTTAGATATATATGTTTTTCTTTTTATAAATATTATTGGGTGATGATAGAAGTATGTTCTTTTATGCTTTTTCCTTTCAATAATATGGACATCATATGTTAGGGGTTTATGCTTTGCATAAACATAAACATTGATAAGGAGGAATTAATGAAAGGAACCTTGTGTGAATTACAGATCCATGGTATCTCCATAATATTAAGATGATATGTGGAGACTTGAGGGCATGATTAATGAATAATTTGTCCCTCCTTTTTCCTGGGATTTCGGGGATGAAATCCTTGTTAGGGGTTTATAATTTGTAACATCCCTGACCTGGGTTATGTGTTAACCCTATATGTTTTGCCTAATAAGGTTGATTACATGCTTAATCGTATCTTGGGAAAAGTAATTAGGGCTCATGAGAAACTTATGTTTCAATTTTGGTCCTATTTGAACAATGTTGAAGCAATGTTTGCTTATTTTGGACTAAAGTGCAAATTACCCAAGTTGAGGGGTTAAATTGCAAATTTTGCATGATAAGATGTTTCTATGATGTTGAGACATCATAATAATGAATATGATGTAGTGGTATGGTTCCCACAAGCTTGGGCACCAAGATTAAGCTTGTAAAGCAATCCTTGTGCATTAAAACGTAGTTTTGGTGTAGAGTGCAATTTACCCAAAACGTAGGGTTAAATATGCAAATTACCACTTCATTAAGGTCCATAATTCTTCTTGGCAACATTTGGAGTACATAAAATGAGAGGGGCGCCTCATTTGAATTAAGTTGGAGGAGAGAGAATCTTGATATTAAAATAATCAAGATTTAATCCTAAGTGAAACCCTAATTTAATTTAGGGCAAAAATGAATGTATTAATTAAAGGGCCTTCAACCAAAATTAAAATGGTTGAATTCAGATGTGTTTGGATGAGCTTAAAGCCTTGCAAAGGCACGAGCATATCCTAAGGAGGTGAAATTCCACTCACCATTATAATAAGAAAAAGAATTTCCACTCAAATATGGATATTCTTATTATAAGGGTTAAGGTGCTTAATTTCTTTTCCCTTAATTCATGGATAATGTAAGGGATCTCGGTAGGGATAGAGATTTGCTTTCATGCAAGAAACTAAGGTGGAAGTGGTGGCAACAATTTTGGAATTAAAAGACTTTTATAAAGAATTTTCTCTCTCATCAATTTTCTTATAAAAGTACCTTTTCCAAGCCAAAACAAAGGCTTTTTCGGATCCCTTTCTTTCCCCTTGCTTGTAAAACGACCAAGGATCTGTGTAGGATCAGGAGGACGACCCCCAACCTGTTGGTAAGGTTCTTGACCTCCTTTCACCTTGAATCCATGGTGAAAATCAAAAATCAATGTATAAATTCTTCATAACTCGATCCCCTCTTCAATACTAACCAATTCTTTTCACTCAAAGCTTGAGGACGACCCTTGGAATAGTGAAAGGTGTTTCATACACCATTTTTTCCGTGATCTTGGAGCTTTGGAGCTCAATTGGAGGTGGGTTTTATAACTTCAACCCTTAATTTTATTATTGCAATCAATTCCTTATAAATTGGTGATCATTTCTACATTTCCAGAATTATGTTTGGTTGATTGGTGCAATCTCCATGGAAATCACAGAAAATTTCGTGAGTTTGGAGCTTGATGGTGATTATATCATCATAATCACACACCTCCCCAAAATATCTAGGGCAAACGGTTTCTTTGCAAACTGTTTGATGGTTTGGTTTCCAAACCGTTTGGAATGGTTGACTATTTGAGATGGTTGACCATTTGAATATATATGATGTGGTTCTTGGATTTTGATCCAATGGTTTCAATTGGTTTGATCTTGAAGGTTTCAATTGTGAATGATTACTTAATTGCAAACCCTAATCGACTAAGTGCTGAATTTCCAATTGATTGAGATGATGTTTTCGGTTGATTGACCCAAATGGTTTCAAAACTGTTTTGGGATCACCCAAACGGTCTCAAGACCATTTGGAGGTCTAGGGTTAAGTATGGATAAGTGTTTGAAGGTCCAAAGGTACCAAATTGAATTGCAACTAAGTGTTGATTTGATAATCAATCCAATGGTCCAAAACCCTAATTGGATGTCAAGGTTTTTGATGATGGAATGGGAAAACGGTCTCAAGACCGTTTGGAGATCAACCAAACGGTATCAAGACCGTTTGGTGGTCATTCAACACCATTTGAGGTCTGGTCATATCATGTGATGATGATAGTTCATTGATTTCAATTGATTTGATTCCACAATGTCAACCATTGATGGATCCTCGATTTCAAACCCTCAGTGATGGTTTCTTGATTATCAAACCTAATTAAACTGGGTTCAAAACCCTAAATTGAAGGTCTAATTGAATGATGATTCAGTGGTCCAATTGATGAATGCTTTAGTGGTTCAATTTATAATTGGTCCATGGATTGAAACATTGAGTCGATTGAGTGTTGAAGTGCCTTTTTGGTCCATGCGGTTTTGAGAAGGTTTGGACCAAATGGTCTCAAGACCGTTTGGGTCCAAACGGTCTCAAGACCATTTGGGACCAAACGATCTCAAACCGTTTGGAGACCCAAAGTGCAAACGGTTTCAATACCTACTTTGTCCAATTGGTTTCAAGTATAACTTGTTCAAATGGTTTTCAACCAATTGATGTATGAGAACCAAGATCATTGAGGGTCTAAGTAATTAACTTTGTGAAGTTCAATATGGGTAATTCATTTGAATATCTCATGTAATTGAAGGTCCAATATGGTTAATCTATTTGGATACTTAATGCATTTTAAGATTTCAATGGTTAACCCAATTGATCACTTTGTAGAATTGAAAGTTTAATTGGTCTATTCTTTTGAATTCCTTATATAATTGATGGTTTAATTGATTAGACCATTTGGACATCTAATATGATCAAAGGTCAATCAGCTATGTGATTATTAATGATGTAGACCCATGATGATTATAAAGGTTAACCCTAGCTTTACGTACTCAAGTAAAGAGTTGACCTAGATTAATCTTGGAATAGTTAACATCCTAGTGAGGATGAGAGGGAGAGTGAATGGGAGACATGATTGCTTACTTAATAAGCCCTAATTCTCTCATTGTGAATAAATGTGAAATCAGGGTTTGATTCATAATATGAGATCATGAAATCTTCATTGAAAAGATAGATGTACCTTGATCCTAAACTAGAGCAAGGTTATGTGAAACCTTAATTTAAGGGCAAAGCTCAGTGAAACCATAATCTAGGGTGATGATGTAACCCTAACTTAGTGTCATAATGCTAGAAACCCTAATTTAATGGGAATTGTATATCATAACCCTAATTTGGGTATGAGGAAAGAGAAACCCCACTTGGATGTGAATGGTAAACCCTAATTCCCTAAAATGGGATAAAGGTATATGAAATCCTAATATAGGGTAGTGCCATTAATACTAATGTGAAGCCTTAACACTGGGTGATGTGTTGTGAAATCTTAATTTCACATAATACTAGGTGAAACCCTGATATAGAAGGATGTTATGTGAAACCCTAATAAAGAGTGATCCTAGGTGAAATCTATATATGTTTGTGAGATGCTAAGTGAACCTCAATTATAAAGATGGAAATCTTATTCCTATTAATGAAATAGTGATTAATGTATTGACAAATGAATTACCTAAGAGGGGTTGATTATGGACATCCTTACATTAATAGTCCCTGACTCAAGGGTGAGTCCATATCTTTGGCAATGGTTGTGTTTTCTAAAATAGATGAATCATGACCAATACATAGCATAATGAATGTGATTATCTAGTACATGAGTATTAGGATAAGTGATACCCTAATACAAGATAAGTGAATAACTCAGGTAAGATGAAGGTGTTGAGGGAAGTGATACATCAAGGTATGATAAATTTCACATCCAACACCCCAATTCTGATATATCATGATGTGTTCTAAGTTCATTATAATTGGAATGGATGACACATGAAATGTGTCATGTCAATTGTTACATTGAGATATAATGCACCTTAATGGTTGTAGGCTAACATGCCTTATGAAAAGGTTAATCCAAATTAATATACTATGATTCAATCATAGTCTGATAAAGATGAGGAAGAAACTCATACTTTGTGTTAATAATACATTCAATGATGAATGATGAGGATATATAAGTATGTTTGAATACTTATGATATCTATTTTTGGTTTCTAGCTTTGAGAAGCAATGGAATAGGGATGATCATCAATAATATGATCAATAATAAGCTTTATAAGCCTTCATATGCTTTGTGTAGTAAGAATCATTGAGCTTTGTGTACTATGAAAAATACATTGTATAGCAAGAATTATGATGTATTTGGTCATATGATCTGAAGGTAAAAAGTTACCTAACAAGTCGTAATAAGTATCCTATGGTGAGTTATGGGTTCAAATACCCAGATGCTATAATTATGATGATGAACTTGTAAAGAACAGGAAATGTACTTGGTGAGTTGAGGGATTAAGATCCCAACACTTCGTGAAAAGAATATGGCTACATGCCATGACTCCACAATGACAATGCCAGGTATTAGATATATGATCTAAGCCTGAAGATAGTTAATGTTGTGGTAATGATGCTGTAGTGAATAAATGTTATACATGTTCTTCATATTCCTTAATGGATAAGTGACATGTGGCTCTTTCAAGTTATAGCTACAATGTTTTAGATAAGAATAATATTCTAATCTGCTAGACATTGAATTAGTTGTTGCCAAATAAATATGATTCCTTTGTGCATATTTATCTTCTTAAGCTGCAATAATAATGTTACTGGTGAAGAGTTATATCTCTCGTTGGGGCAATTTACAATTGTCTCACCCCCGTGGGAACTACATTTTTCGGTGGACGTGGATGAGGAGATAGGAATCCTTCAGTAGGAGAAGGACAGCAGTGAAGTCTCAGGTGGAAACATTGGTTGTTATGCCTTGTATAGATGTAGATAGAGTCATATGTGTCGTCTCTATACTCTCAGGTCCTCGCAGTAGTAGTTAGTGCTTTCGAGATTTCGGCTCAGTGCCTCGAGATTTTATACTGCCTGTGTTTAACCTGACAGGACAGTTAATGCTTGTAATTCTCAAAGGAGATGATACAGAATATGTACCTTTGAACAAGAATGTAAATGTGTTACTTTGGTTATTTGTGAGAAAGTTTTCTTTTGATGGATCTCTTGATAAAAAGGTTTTAATTTTTAGTGATTTTTGGTAATCCGCTGCTTAGTGATCGCTTCCGCATTAGTTAATTATGTTTTTGTAAGTTATATGCCACAATTAAGTGGTATCAGATCTCTAGGTTCGCTAAGTCTACAGAGACATAGGACTAAGGTTGTAGAGTTTGTTCTAAGTGTCTTCCAGTTTATCTGATAGTATCTTCTGCTCACATAGGAGAAGAAGAACTTGAAAATGACTGGAGAACATGAGGAACACATTGCTAAGGGTAATGTTGTTGCACCAGGAGAGGGTGCATGGGACCATGCAAGAGGAGAACAAGTGCCTAAGAATTCCCACCTTGACCTAATCAGGATAGAGAATCCTATGTTATGCTCTTGAAGGGCAGGATAGGATAACAGTAATGCATATAGAAGACTGGATACTAGTATTACAACCTAAGTTACCAATCCTTAATGCATAAACTTTGGGCTTTGAAAGGATTCCTGAGTGACATGGTCATGTTAGAACAGTGGAAATGTGGGAAATATTAATAAATGGCAAGAAAGTAGACTCTGCCATAAGTCTAGACAAACAGTACATCTGTGATGGTAGTGCCCAAGGAGAGGACATAAGCTATGAATTAAGGTAAGGTCTCTACAATTTTAGAGACATTTGCCTGGATATTCTGAAAAGCCAAAGTTTTTGGTGTCACCAATGCAATAAATTCCTAGTGCTCTAGGGAAGTAGCCACTAAGTAAAGGCAAAAGTAGCAACATGAGATAACTGGACACTATGTGTTGAAATCAACCTAATGTGGTTGGTGACCTTGAGGGGTAATACTTAAATAAAATATATTCATCCTGATACTTCATTTCATGATTCTATGTGTTAAAGATATGAAAGTAGTTGTTTTTGAACTTCCTTTGACTAAGTCCTATAAGGACACAAGGAAGATGAGAATTTACATTTTACAAAGTGCCCTTTAAAATGTTTTATGATTTCTCTAATCTTTGTGATATAAGATGAAATATAGAAGTGATGCTTGGAGAAAATCTAGAAATGGAAAATCATGTGTGTATAATGATATGAAAAGTGAGGAAATGATAGTAAATAAAGTGCATACTACCTAATCTCAATACTTGTATACCCTGGCCAGGTATATGATTATTGTAGATTAAGCAAATATGAAACTCTTAGATTGTTATCTTTTTATTACTCTGATCAAGTAGTCATTATGAAACAATCTAGACAGTATAATGAAATTAAATAGAAAGAGCTAAGTGAAATTTTTTCCAAATAAACTACTTAGTGAACATACTCAGTGAACTTCCGTAGTGAATACTTTCAAAACAACATATGTAGTGAATATTCTCAGTGAACTTCCTCAGTGAATACTTTCAAAACAACATACTTAGTGAATATTCTCAGTGAACTTCCTCAGTGAATACTTTCAAAACAACATACTTAGTGAATATTCTCAGTGAACTTCCTCAGTGAATACTTTCAAAACAATATTCTTAGTGAACATTCTCAGTGAACTTGCTCAGTGAATATCTTCAAAACAAAATACTTAGTGAACATACTCAGTGAATTTTCTCAGTGAATATCTTCAAAACAAAATACTTAGTGAACATACTCATTGAATTTGCTCAGTGAATATCTTCAAAACAACATACTTAGTGAACATACTGAGTGAATTTGCTCAGTGAATATCTTCAAAGCAAAATACTTAGTGAACATACTGAGTGAATTTTCTCATTGAATATCTTCAAAACAACATACTTAGTGAACATACTCAGTGAATTTTCTCATTGAATATCTTCAAAACAAAATACTTAGTGAACATACTTAGTGAATTTTCTCAGTGAATATCTTCAAAATAAAATACTTAGTGAACATACTAAGTTAATTTGCTCAGTGAATATCTTCAAAACAAAATACTTAGTGAACATACTCAGTGAATTTTCTCAGTAAACATCTTCAAAACAACATACTTAGTGAACATACTCAATGAATTTTCTCAGTGAATATCTTCAAAACAAAATACTTAGTGAACATACTCAGTGAATTTGCTCAGTGAATATCTTCAAAATAAAATACTTAGTGAACATACTTAGTGAATTTGCTCAGTGAATGTCTTCAAAACAAAATACTTAGTGAACATACGTAATGAACTTGCTCAGTGAATATTTTCAAAAACAAATTACTCAGTGAACATACTTAGTGAACTTACTTAGTGAATTTTTCCCAGACAAACTGCTTAGTGAACCTTCTCAGTGAATATTTCTAAATTAATTGCTTAGTGAACTTTCTCAGTGAACTTTTCCAAACAAATAAAGGATTGCTGAGTGAATTATTTGTGTTAGATATATATGTTTTTCTTTTGATAAATATTCTTGGGTGATGATAGAAGTATGTTCTTTTATGCTTTTTCCTTTCAATAATATGGACATCATATGTTAGGGGTTTATGCTTTGCATAAACATAAACATTGATAAGGAGGAATTAATGAAAGGAACCTTGTGTGAATTATAGATCCATGGTATCTCCATAATATTAAGATGATATGTGGAGACTTGAGGGCATGATTAATGAATAATTTATCCCTCCTTTTTCCTGGGATTTCGGGGACGAAATCCTTGTTAGGGGTTTATAATTTGTAACATCTCTGACCTGGGTTATGTGTTAACCCTAGATGTTTTGCCTAATAAGGTTGATTACATGCTTAATCTTATCTTAGGAAAAGTATTTATTGCTCATGAGAAACTTATGTTTCAATTTTGGTCTTGTTTGAACAATGTTGAAGCAATGTTTGCTTATTTTGGAGTAAAGTGCAAATTACCCAAGTTGAGGGGTTAAATTGCAAATGTTGCATGATAAGATGTTTCTTTGATGTTGATACATCATAATAATGAATATGATGCAGTGGTATGGTTCCCACAAGCTTGGGCACCAAGATTAAGCTTGTAAAGCAATCCGTGTGCATTAAAACCTAGTTTTGGTGTAGAGTGCAATTTACCCAAAACCTAGGGTTAAATATGCAAATTACCACTTCAACAAGGTCCATAATTCTTCTTGTAAACATTTGGAGTAAATAAAATGAGAGGACCGCCTCATTTGAATTAAGTTGGAGGAGAGAGAATCTTGATATTAAAATAATCAAGATTTAATCCTAAGTGAAACCCTAATTTCATTTAGGGCAAAAATGAATGTATTAATTAAAGAGCCTTCAACCAAAATTAAAATTGTTGAATTCATATGTGTTTGGATGAGCTTAAATCCTTGAAAAGGCATGAGCATATCCTAAGGAGGTGAAATTCCACTCACCATTATAATAAGAAAAAGAATTTCCACTCAAATATGGATATTCTTATTATAAGGGTTAAGGTGCTTAATTTCTTTTCCCTTAATTCATGGATAATAGAAGATTGATTATAAAAATGGTTACTAAGTTCGTAACTAATATCCAACAATAAGTTACAGTCTTGCATTAGAGTTAACCATTGAGAAAGAAAGGTGATTAGGACCTTCATTAGGTTTAAAAGTACACAACAGATACTTATTTTATGACTAGGAGGGTGGATGAACATTATAGGTCCAAGCTTTATCATAACCATGCATCAACTATACTCAAAATGTTTAAATCTAGCAACTTTTAGCAAACAATGGGAAGATGCTAAGGAATTAGAGCCAATAACCTAGTCCAAGTTGTATATCTTTTTTAGACGATCAAAGTGGTATATTGGTTTGCTATATCTAGACAAGGGAGGAGGAAGTCATCATTTTTCAGAAGTTTTAAATCATAACTATATAACGGGGTTGGGGATTTAACTAAAATTTATGTGAATATTAGGGCCATTAGATGATGATCGTGCAGCCACGTCTAGTCCCTCTCACACATGCCTGCATGCAGGTCCCCTTCTCTATGTGGCTCCCAATGATTAGCCCACACATGGTTAGCTTTGACTGTAACTGCAAGAGTCCACGACGTATCCACACATCCTAATTGCCTGGGGCCTGACCTACCCTGTATCAAAGGGATGTCATATGTCCTCCCCTAAATGCAGTTGCACGAAGCAATCAGCCCCATGGTGTCGATGGGGCACAGTGGTGGCTGTCAGTGACCCACGTTAAGGGTGCAAACCGCTCCAACACCATGTGCTAGAGGGTTTCTTGCCTCCACCCAACCCAGCAGTTACACCCATGGCCACAATGGAGGTGAGTCACTCATGGCAATGAAATAGGATCTCGACATAGGGGAGGCAACTAGAGTTCTATAGTTATAAGAAGGAGAGGAAAAGGGTGTTAGGGGGAAAGAAAGAGGAATAAAAGAGTGGGGAATGGAAGAGGGAGAAGAACAACAAAGTTTGGTGGTGTTAAACGATAAAAAGGAGGCAAGAATAAGGACTTGGCATCATGATTGGGTGGGTTGTAGTGACACAACCATCTATAGTATATAGAGGTAGGGGATGAAATCACGGCCGTTGGATTAGAGGGCCCCATCCATGGATACGGGTCTAAGTGCTAGCATTGATTGAGGCAACACAAAAGAGGCACCACCCTTGTTTAGTTGTGCACCCCGAGTTGGACCCAATAAGGGTTATAATCAAATAAATAAAGTTAATAGAGACACACATTCAAAACATCATTAAGTTTTCATTTAAAGGTCCGATCGAGGTCATATTTGTGAAGTTCGGTTTAAAGTTAGATCCTCTACAACATCATATATATTATAGAGAAAGAAGATCATATTGGTGATAGTGAATTTTAATCATAAGAGAGTAATGTGTTAAGATCTTATATACTAGGTCTATATTGATATTTATGTCACAGTTTGGATCATAAGACCAAGATGATTTAAATTAAGATCAAATCACTTGAACCATGTATTGAAACTCAAATTGAGTGAGGTGGATGACTCATAGAAAGAGTATGAGTATAATGTAGGAGATAGAAAGTTAGGTTGTTATAGACCCCCTAATATTTATAATCTCTTGACCAATTGAAGCAATACTGAATGACATTTGGGACTTCAATAGTTATTCAAAGCATTAGATGGAAAGAAATATGTGTAGAAGTCATTAGTCTTCATTGTTGCCAAATTAGTTCCACATAAAAAGCATTGAAACCAATATAATACACGATAGTTGACATAAGAGTGGTGCTTTAGGAATAATATGTCATAGAAGGTGGGCACATGTTTGAGATATGTTTCTATAGGAAATATGATCTACAACATGTTTAAAAAACATACATAAATATGAAAGAATCAAACAACATATACATATTAATGATCTTCTTTTCTCCTCTATATGTCCCCCTCACACCAATCTCAAAGAACAAAAGAGTGGTTGTGGGTTGATAAATGGAAGCGGGATGCTACAAGTTGAATATTGTTGGGGATCCCAATAAGTTGTCTCATTGACCAGAGTGGAGGTCAGAGTACATGTCCAGTACAATGTGGTGAGGGTATGAAGCTATGCCAAAAGTAGGTTGAAAAGGAGGAGGGTAGAAACCATGAGCAATAGGGGAGGAGACTATGTATGTTGAGATGGGCTCGTCAACATCCATTTGAAGGGATGAAGAAGGTAAGGTGCAATTGTTGTTGATGGAACGTTGGTGGAGGGCTTAGGCATGAAGAGGAGCATCAAGGAACATGTATGAGAAGTTGAACTCCCCCTTTCCATGCGTTTACAGCCTCCTAACTTGGTATCTAACAAACTTGGGCTTGACACCAATGATGTTTTCAAGCTCAAGCTCAACAAGCAAGATGTGCACCTCCTCTATGGCATAGCCCCCAAGCATGCACTCAGCTCAAAAGATGAAGTGTCATGAAAAAAACCCATAGCTACTTGTACTAAAAAACAAGTAAGTGTGATCCCCCCTAGGCAATAAAATATGTTGACATGATGGGAAACATATTTACTAGTAGATTATCTGCAATCACCCAAATCTCTAGAAATTCGTCAAACCAATCATAGACTTTATTGAGATTCACATATATGAATTGAAAGAACTGAATGATCAACCCCAAAATCAGTTATTAGAATCAATAGGTGTTCAAATTGTTCATTTGAATAAAGTGAAACCCTTATTATTGATTTCAAAACATAAGTATAGTTTTTACGAATTTGATATTTAAGACAAAGAGAAAGATAGCAAATATATGGAGAATACTTTATGGATATAAAATCTTAAATATAAAATATGAAAAAATTATACTTATGCATGTGAGCCTCTGTTGAAGTCGATGTTGTGATCTTGCAATGGGGATAGAATAATGAAGCAGACAGTTCTAGGTCGAATTGTACTCCCTCACAGTCTGTTTGAATTAACTATCATTACTTATGGTTATTCAGAGGTGATGTTTCAACAACAAGTCTCATGAATGAGAGTGTAACATCCCAGGATTTCAGGCCTCGGATAACATGATCTTAAAAGGAATGATTGGACTACCCATATCACCAAGGTGCACCTCCTTTTCTGGGAGCCCATCACTAAAGAACTCCATAGTTAAGTGTGCTTGGCTTGGAGTAGTACTAGGATGGGTGACTAGTCAGTAAGTTTACCCCAGCTTGTGCATAAGTGAGCAAAAAAGCATATAGTTAAGGCTAGTGGTGGTCTGTAGAGCCTGTAGTCATTCCTGAAACTCTATTAGAGCCTTGGGCAGTGGGCCCAGGTGTTAATGGTATCAGAGCCATAACCCATATAGTAGGTGGGGCCCGCCTGGGCATGTGGCGTGCCAGTCTTGAGTCATACAGTCCATGCATGTAGGAAAGGGATATCCATGGTGATGTAGCCACCCTTGCACTGGTGTTCCATGATCGGGAGATGGGTGTCCATGTGTCATGTTGGGTCTGTACTAAAATGGGGAAATATTATGAGGCCATATAGTTGAGTCTTGACAAGGAAGTCAAGAGTCCAAGTGGGGGAGATTGTAATGTCCCAGGATTTCAAGCCTTAGATAACATGATCTTAAAAGGAATGATTAGACTACCCATATCACCAAGGTGCACCTCTTTTTCCGGGAGCTCGTCACTAAAGAACTCCATAGTTGCGCTGGTGTTCCATGATCGGGAGATAGGTGTCCATGTGTCATGTTGGGTATGTACTGAAATGGGGAAATATTATGAGGCCATATAGTTGAGCCTTGATGAGGACGTCAAGAGTCCAAGTGGGAGAGATTGTAACATCCCAGGATTTCAAGCCTTGGATAACATGATCTTAAAATGAATGATTGGACTACCCATATTACCAAGGTGCACCTCTTTTTCTGGGAGTCCATCACTAAAGAACTCCATAGTTAAGCATTCTTGGCTTGGAGTAGTACTAGGATGGGTGGCCAGTCGGGAAGTTTACCCCAGCTTGCGCATAAGTGAGAAAAAGAGCATATAGTTAAGGCTAGTTGTGGTTTGTGGGGCCAGTAGTCATTTTTGAAACTCTACTAGAGCCTTGGGCAGTGGGCTGGAGTGTTACAGAGAGCATGGTGACTACATAGACACGAAGGTGGGAGAAAAGGTCCATGCCCTTGAGGTATTTGGCGAAGATGCACAAGGATCACAAGGTTGTTGACTAGAAAAGAGGAAAGGGAGAGTGGGGTAGATTGTCGTCAGGGAGCATAAGAGGGAGTAGAAAAGAAAATGCATGGATATAAAGGGGCTAGAAATGGGGAGTTATTAGGGAAATAAAGGTAACCATTCAAATTGTAATAGGAAAAAAACAAAAATTAAAGAAAGAAGGAATATAAGAAAATGGCAGAAGATTGGAAAAGACAGCCAATCAAGTTAGAAAACAAGTTGGAACTGGATATAGGAAAGAAATAAATGAATAGTAAAGGGAAATGGTGGGTAAAATAGGATATGAAAATAAAAAAATAACAAGAAATAAAAAAGAAAGTAACTTTCTTGAGATGTCTTGGACTCCTATCTCGCTTTAGATCTCAATGACCAATGGTTGATGGCTAGCGGCTAAGAGGAGACTGTAGGTGAGGAGTTGGGGAATGAGTGAAGGGACTGCACACCTTCTAAAAATGTGTTAAATTCAGATCAAAACTAATTGGCAATGTTGAACGGGCCATACACCTTATAAGCCCAAGGACCACCTTAGACCTCATTGGCGTGGGACAATTAGTCTTACTTCTCCCTCAAGTGTAGCCACTTTTTTGTGTACTTGCACTTGTTTATTTTAAGTAGGGTGTGATCCTTACACTTTTTGTGGGGTCCTGATGCATTTTCACTACATGTATTAAACACAAGTACATGTATCAAAATAGTATAGGCCTATGAGGCCCGAATGTCAAACTCAGGGAAACATATCTAGAGACTACTATTAACTATGACTCGATCATCTAGACCTAGTACCAAAGGGTGATTGAGTGGCTAGTAACTATGTGAAAGAATTAAAACTAGATTAATGAGGTTGTGATCACAAATAGAATGGATTCTTTAGGAATACGATTTCACCACAATTTACACTACAATTAACATCATTTATTAGTATGTGTTTCTCCTAACCCTGGACCAAGGGACCTGTAGCCAGAATCACCACTCTTGTAGTGTAATTCACTACCTAATCTAATATAAACCCCACTCTCATAGATATTTAACTATTAGTTAGGTGCTTTAACAAATCCTATGGGCTATTTCATTCATAATCGTAAGTCCTCTCTCGAGGTGCAGTAAAAATTGTGTAATGCTTGTGACATTTCTAATCCTAAATCCCTATCTAGAAGCAATTAAGAAAACAAGAAATTTGCTATGTTGATCATGCAAGTTAATTCATTATGCAATCATAGTATTATGTCCAAAAATTAGGAATAATATACACCAACTCATAATGTCAAAAACAATACATAACCAGGCTACTCTTGGGTCCTAAGGAATTAGGGGATTAGTCTTGCATGATTTTAGTTGCCACTCACATAGAGGGAAAATAAAAATAGGAGGAAAACATCAAGAACTAATGGAAACCCCTAGAGAAGATGATCGAGATGACTCCCTCTGACGAACATGATGATTTTCTATCCTCTGGCTGCAAATTTGTCCACTGGAGGTGCTTGAATTGTCTGAGACATAGCTTTATCCTCTCCTTGCTCTTCTCGTAGCTCTCCTCTATCATGCATGTACTAAAGCATGATAATTAGGTCTGGCCAAAATCATCCCAAGTCATAAGTGAGACTTTGGACATCATTAAGTTGTGTCCATGTGATTAATCACCATCTTCAATCTCATCTGATTACACCAAGTTGATACCACTGACAGGAAGTCTGTGGCACCGAGTCCTCTTCTAGATTCACAACTTTGTGTATGTCTTGGTACTATCGACAAAGGTGTAGATAGCACTGAGTTGATTTATGTCATCTCTAACAATTTGTCCATGTAAGAGTCGGTACCACCGAATGGAGGTCGGTGGCACCAAATCACCTTAGGTGCATTACTGTCCAATGAGTCAGTAGGATCAAAACTATGGTTGGTACCACTGAGTATCTTCAATTCATGACTATTCTTTTTCTTCTACAATCGATACCACCTACATGGTAGTCATTAGCACCGAGCTTAATTAGAACTTCACTTTATATGGAATTCAAAATAAAGAACATGCGTCCAATAATTTATGATAAATCAATATAAAATGGTAGAAATAGATAATACTTGATTCAAGAATGTGCCACATGCTAATGATGATAAATCATGCACAATTAGTATTAAAGTGAGAAAATATGCATGAAATACTTGATAAAATAGCATGTCAAAAGCGGATAATATTCATTGCATTAAAATCTCCTAAGCTTAAATGTTGCTCATCCTTGAGCAACGCTATCCTCGGATCTGTTTGAGACAAGTTAGCAAAATAACTGATATGATTCCCTATCTACATTGCTCTTTTCTACCTACCAAACTAATTGGAAGCAAATCTGCTTATAAGAATGAATGAGAGGATCAATCATATATATGGCCTACCATAAAGAGCAATGGATGGAATAAAGTAGGTGGCTTATGAATAATCACAAGAAACTTTTGAATCATTTATGTATAAATAAAACATGATGAACCTATAAATTGAAGGAAGTTAGAAATGTATGAATCCTAACACCTTTTGTTTTGGGTGGAATGATGCATGGACTAATAGTCTCATCTGATTGATGAGAATTGAATAAAAGAATACATCATGCAACTATTTTCAACTCTTCCTGATGAAAATTTTTAGAAATGAACTCAAGGAATCCTTTTCTCCCTCTTTATTTCATAATATTTTTTCTTTGCCCTACTATTTTAGCATGGTTGAAAAGTATGGTTGGGCTTTACTATAACAACTCATTGTTTTTTTTTTCATTTTTAGGGGTATGGATGTGTATCCTTTCACTTTTTTTTAGAGAGAAACAAAATAAGTACATGATGAACAACTGAATGATGCATTGAATATGCAATATACTTGATTTTTGTTATGCAACTAATTGATATGCATAAAAAATCTTTTATTCTAATTGATGCAATAACAAAACTAGCTATCATGCTATCTATTATGCTATGTAATGCAATCAAGAGGAAATAATTTGGGTTACTTGATCATCTTAAGGTGGTGAATAAAATGCACAAAAAGCGGGTGGAATTACATGATTAAGAGTCAATGCCTTTATTAAGCTATGATATGTCCCTCTGCTATCAACATGTGTACAACGTAACCTTTAAAGTTTATTTCTAAAAATTACATTTAAGGTACTGTTAATTGTTTGGTAGGTTCAGACTTAAGCCCCGTCATCATCCTCAATTCTTGGATAAATCAAGACCTTCATTCATATCAAATGTCCTCAAGATGGATAACATATACACTTCCTCTAGGTGATGTTGCCTTTAGAATGTGAAACTAAGATTTCAAAAATATAACAATTATGGCAAGATTTTTCTTTAAATTTTCATATTTCATTGCAAAAGCACAAAAGAACACACACTATGATAGGGGTAGATTTCATGATAATTATGCTCCACAATTACACTAGATATATTTGGATCCTACGAACTTAATATAACAACTAAAATCATGAAGATAAAGCTAAAAACATGAAGATAAAGTTGTTCTAGCACTCCCCTAAACTTGAACTTGGCCATGTCCTCATAGTCAAAATCCAATCGAAGAGGTGGAAAAGCGATTCCAAATCAGAATGGTGGCAGTGGTCGTGGTGGCTGAAATGTTCTCGTTGGCCTTTGTGGATCAAATTCTATTGGTGTCTCTCCTTTAGTGTTGGTGCCACTGACTTGAGTGTCAATGGTACTAAGATATGAGATCTAATATCCTTCTCTGAGCTCTACGATTCGGTACCAACGACTTATGTGTCGGTGGTATCAACAACTTCCTCTTATAGCTTTGTGAGTTTTCCTGAGAAAAGTCACGGGTACAAAATTGGGTGTCGGTGGTATCGACTTTCTTAAGACTTTAACCTGATAAGGACTCGGTACCACTGACTTGGGTGTCAGTGGTATTGACTTGTTTTTTGAAATCCCTATTGAACATTTTAAGCAGGTCGGTAGTATTTATAGTGGTGTTCGTAGTACCGATTCTGACACTACATGCACACCAAAAAAAAGCATCAAGGTACCTTTTTACATAAATTAAACATCTAATAGAAGAAATATAAAATTTAAACAACAAAAAATTCTAAAACAAATGTAATGATAGAAATAAAATTGGGTTGCCTCCCATAAGCACCCTTCTTTAATGTCTTGGGCTTGATAAGGTGATTTTCTTCAACCTGGGTTGTCATGGGATGGTTGTAAAGATTCATCAGGTAGTCTGAACTCCACTCTATCATCATCTATCCTGAGTGTCAAGTACCCTCTACCCAAGGCAATGATCAAATTAGTCATAGATTGGAATGACCTTCCTAACATCATCTCTGGTCCTCGCATCTCGTGCATACCCATAACCACAAAATTGACATTATATATGAATTTATTGACTTTGACTAAGACATCCTCACATATCTTATATGGCCTCACAATTGATCCGTCAGCTAGCAAGATTGTCATGGATGTATGCATTGGTTTCTTCAAACCCACCTTCTTAAAGATAGCCAGAGGCATGAGATTTATGTTTGCCCTAGAGGCACACTGCGCTTGTTGTATTTTTCATCCTAGGTCCTTTCTCTTGATCAAAAATCTTCCCTGTATCATAGCACTTACCATTTCATCAACACATAAGATATTTGTATCTTTTATCCATCTCTTCTTGTTGATGATGTCCTTCAAGAATCTTCCATCTGTAGGAATTTGTTCTATCACCTCCACAAATGGGATGCTAATGTGGAGCTTTCGAAAGATGTCTAAGAATTTATTGAACTGATTTTCCTCCTTTTTCGACTTCAGACTACCCGAGAATGGCACATATGGATTCTCTATACACTTGTACGGAGGAATATATGGCACATTAGGATCTCCTCCACTAATCTTACACATTAGGATCTCCTCCACTAATCTTACTTTAACACCACCTTCTAGGACATAATTTGGCACGTCTCCTATAGATGAGATGATAAGTGGCTGCTCCCTCTCAGGTGTGGGTGCTTACTTGTTGACCGTGATGGCTTCACTATGGAGTATAACCTTCGCGTGCTCTTATTGTGTGGGCATATTTTCTGGAACCGGAGGCATGGTAATTGCAGTGATGGAACTTTAAAGTTCCTTGTCCTACATAGTTGATGAAGATGTGGTATCCTTGTCACTTTTTTATGACCCTATATCTACTGAGGTGCATGTGTAAGAATATTGTACTGGCATTATGCATCCTCTTGGTTTTCCATATAGGCTGTGGGGAAATAGAACTTTTGGCACATACACCCAATTTGGCTCTAGTCCATGTTGCTCTGGTGACTCCTCAGTAAGATGTTTTGGGTCCATGACAATAGAGATAAAATTCACCTGATGTTATTGATGAGCAGTCTCCCCCTACTGATTGGGCTTATTTATAGAAGCCACCTCTAGTGCCAATTGGGATATCTGATATTCAATACTACAGATTTGCACCTCATGATTTTGTTGCACCCATTTTGTATGGTCAGGTAGGTCATATTTTGACTCACTAGATTGCCTAGCATGTATTCAATTTTGTCAATCTTATCGGGACCCCTCTCATGTTGATATTGCTGACACAGGTACATGCAACCCTGCTCTTCACCTCCAGATGAGGAGCTAGATTTTTGTTCAAGCTTCCTTATGAGTTTTTCCATCTGAGCTCTGAGTTCTATGAACTCCCTTGATTCCATAACACTTTTAATTATTATTGGTGCTTCTCGCTCCTCCCCCCATGACTGATTCTTGGTCATGTTCTTTAGGATCTCATGACACGTGGTAGCTTTATTGTTTAGAAAGAAACTTGCTCTCGCACTATCCAGACTAGTCATTTCCTCTTTATGTAGATCATAGTAGAATGTATTTGCCTACTTGTATAAGTCAATCCCATGATGAGTGACCTTCCTCAACATGTTCTGTAATCACTCACAGGGTTCAGAATATGACTCTTCAGCATGTTGCTTGAAGTTTTGGATCTTTTTGACCAATTCATTGGTCTTCGGGGATAGAAAGTATCGCTCGAGAAAAAAATCTATCATTTCATCCCAAGTTTCTATAGACTTTGGTGGGAGGCTAAGGAACCAAGTTGTAGCCTTGTCTGACAGTGAATAGGAAAATCGCTTCAAATAGTGGGTGATTGAGTAGTAACTATTCTCAAGAAATAAAACTAGATTAATGAGTTTGTGATCACAAATGGAATGGATTCCTTAGTAATATTGTTTTCGTCATGAAGGTGATGCCTCACACCACACAAAGTGAGATTACTCAAATCAAAATTGTAGAAGGAAGATTAACGTACAAATTACTGAAAAAACTAAAAATTAAAACCATTTCATAAAACTGTCAAACAATAAGAACCTTCACATATAAGTCCTTTCATGCCTCAAAGCATTCACAAGGCATGATGCCAACCTACAACCGAAGAACTTTTCTAGAACATATATATACATGATTCCATTACATCCGGTATACAAAAGGGAACATAAAGAAAGCATGTTCGCGAAACATCTAGAAAACATTCCCAAAGACCCGAGTGTACAGGGACAACTCTAGGACTCAATCAGTAAAAGACATCCAGCAGCACTGCCAACCTCGTTAGCTACTGGTCCTCCTGCTGCTCCTCAACCTCTACTGCACGATCTCTACCCCTTCATGCTCATCCACCTAAAAAGGGTGTGGGAAACCCACGTGGTGAGATTCCAAATCTCAGCGGGAGATATAACTCACCACCAACTCTATTATTATCACAGATAAGATAAACTAAGTAGTTGTATAATTACAATTATGCAAAGTAGGTAATGATTATTAATAGGAATGAGCACTTACTATCGTATTTATGAAACATCTTGACAATTTAAAAGGAATATGAAGAACATGTATATTGCCTATCAACAACATTGTATAAAGATCAAGCAAGGCCTCATCCAATGTTTTAGCATTTTGATCATATGCAAGCATACTACATAGCTGATTACGTATATTATTATACCCTGATGATTTGAATCATACCACCCAAATCCCAACGACCACATAATAAGTCAAAATTGGTGCCATACATGGTCAAATGGAAGAGTCAGAATCTAGGACCTCACCACACCTCTTGGTCAACATAAGAGAAAACACCACAAAGACATATCAGTCAATCTGCAACAATGACATGTAGTCAAATCAGAGATTGGCTCACACATGGCCATCCGCACATATAATCATAACTAGCCCACCTTGTTACTGGTACGACACTAGAAGAACAGGATCATGCATGCTTGTTCTAACAAAAGAGTGCCTCACGCATGGCCATCCATACCACAATGAGATCAACTCACGCATGGTCGTCTCACACATCCTATATTTAAGGATAAAAAGAATTACTCGACTTATACCCCACATATTCAAAAATATGCGCTCTGAGTTAAACTCATTTCACCATTCAGTAGATTGCTGACACTAAATGGATCTATGGCATAGGGCAAACTACACTATTAAATTTCACTTGATTAATTAGACCAATTTAAATACTTTTAAGCATCAATCAAGTTACAACGTATAATCTCCAAACAAGATCTACATAAACAAGAGCATAACTCATCACCAGAACAAATCAAAACATATTAGGTGTGATCTCATCACATCATCACCTTATGTCTATTTTTTATCATATGTCCATCACAAGGACCACATATCTTAGGGTAACAACTTCTCCTCCCATCATTGAGGAAAACCATCTCATGTAAGGCAATAAGCCATCATCAGGTCATAAGACCACTTCCCTCATGTTTCTGAGTCACCATCTCATGTGTACCTCACAAGGCTTATCAAACATATCAATATCACCATAGCTAATACATGGCAATGTGCATCAACTGATATTACATGCATGGTTAGAAACATGTAACAAGGGAAGCAATACATCATTAACACTATCATCTCATAAGATTCATACCATAGATATCACATTATTTCAATTAGGGTTTCACTTCACCCGATTAGAGTTATATCGGCCTACCCAAACATATCATCCACCTCATCTTCAACCTTAAGACAACATTACTAGAAAGGAAAAAGAAGGTGCAACGCAAGGAAGCAACAAAAAAAAGTTCCTTTCCTAATTTAGGACGCAAGCTACCAAGATAAAGTACTATCATGCAAGCAATAACAAGCCAAGAATAAGAATAAGATAGCAAGCAAGAAGTGATAATAACAAAGAGAGTTTAGAGTTATATAACCAGCTTCAAGGATCACCATCAAGATCTAAGCTCCAAGGTCAAGCTCCAAGCTTCACGAACTCAAGGTAGGAGAAGACCCTTCCATCTTGATCACCACAACACCTCCAAGAGGAGATAGGACCAAGGTTAAGAGAGCAAGAGAGGGGAAAGAGAAGCAACCAAGGTCCATGGCCGAGAAGAAGAAAGAAAAAGAGAAAGAAGAGATAAGGATCATGGCTTACCAAGGAAGAAGATAAAACAAACACCACAAGCTTAGGCTCATCCACCAAGCTCCAAGGGAGAGCACTCCTTAAGCTTAAGATCAACCACCAAGGAGAGAATGCAAAGATAACCAAAAGGTTTCTCTTGCATGGAGGGAATGAGATACATATACAAGAGGGATCAAAGAGAGAACAAAGGAAAGGTGTCACCACCAAAGAACCCTATATGACACATGTCCATGAAGAAGGAGCCACATGCAACATCATGCAACAAGGTGATAAGAGCTATACCTCACCCACTAGATCACCTTCCTAGGTCAAGGCTAATATACACACCCACTCCCTTCACAAATCGATAGGTATAAAACCCTAGAACCACAAACTAATATGGTGCATCTAGAGACACTATTAAACTAATACAAGCCCCCTCAAGGCTCTCAAGCCCGAGACATCACTCCTAAGTGTAAGGTACACCTCAAACATGAGTGCAAAACATCACCAAGGATGTCACGACTCAACCAAGGATCAAACAAGATGCCCATCTCTCTCTCACTACTCTAGACGATGCTAAGAGAGAGGGGGCACACTAGAGCTGGAAAACTTGCATATCAACCCATAACCTCGATAAATTGCAATTTGCACCAAACCTCTCCACAAAACATGAACGTCAACCAAACAAACTCAAACAAGGAACTCAAGCGTCTAACATTCCCTAATTACATCTCAGATGATTAGAGCAAGGAGCTAAGCAACATACTTAAGCAAAACAAATAGGGTTATCCTAAAATGTGGGTCAGGGTCCTTACAAGCCATAAACCCCTAACAAGTATTTTGCCATGAAAATCCTAAGAGAAAAGGGAAGGGTACTTCCTTCTCATCTCTTCGTTGAGCTCCCACGTGGCTTCCTCAACACCACAATGATGCCAAAGAACCTTCACAAGCACAAGGTCTTTCCTCTTCAACTTCTTCACTCTTCGATCAAGGATCAATTGTAACACCCTCCCTAAGCACACACATGTACATATCGGAAGCAACACCGAGTTATCCATAACTCATGCTCTCAAGGGGGTATTACGTAAAAATGTCATTCATAACAACAATATAATTAATTACACAGGCTGAAGTATTAAAATATTCTCATGATTGTTCTTACAACAGGAACATAGATGTTATTACATGGTAAACTCATATAACATTATGAGTCTCTACTATAAAGTTCTAAACATTTAAAACAAATAGCTAAGTCTATAAACCTGAGGATCATCATATAGTTGGCACCCCACCAGATCTTATCTTGTTCTATCCTTGTGCTTGATTCCTTGGGATCCACTTCACTCCTGCTTCTCACCTGCGGACATCTCGTCCCCAGCCATGCATTGGAAAAATGGTTGTTAGCGTAAGTGGCATGAGTATTCTAATAAACATATTACTGAAGAGATAAAATGCTACAAAATATCTTTGAACACTATATGCATGGAACTAACATTAAACTTTGTATATGATCTGAAACATAAATATATCTTCTCTCTTTAACTTATCTCTTGTCTTTTTACTTTATCTTTCTCTAGAGACTTGTACTCTGGTACATGGGTCTCATGACCTGGACTAAGGTGTCTGGGTCACATAACCTGCACTATGGGCCTGGCTTATGTCTCTGAATTGGCATGCACCCTGGTGCCTAGGCCACATGACTTGCACAAAGGGCATGAGTCGTGTCTCTCTTATCTTAATCTCTTTCATTATACTTATAAATGAGATTATGTACATTCTCTGAACTAAGGCATCTTTTATTTACGACTTTTATCTAATTGTGGCCACCATTATATAATAAGTCCTCCTCTGTTGACACTGAAGTATCCTCTATGGTGCAACGCGTCCTCTGTTGGCACAACATGTCCTCTGTTGACACTGAAGTGTCCTCTATGGTGCAATGCAGCCTCTGTTGGCACAACATGCCCTGTGAAATGGAGTAAACACTCCTCTGAATTGGCAACAGATGCCTCTGAATCATCTCGAGACTCTCTGAATGAGGAATTATCATATAATGTATTATGTGAAGGTTCTGAAGTAATTATCTTAAGTCTAACTTTACTAAACTCTGAATTTGTACTTATCTGAAATTGAATATTGAGTATGAAACATGTACAGAACTCTGAATCTATTCCCGCGTGAGAGAAGAGCACCGCTGCGCTGTGTTTCCGGCAACCAGACTTGTAACCTCGGCTAGTGTTAGACCCGCAGAAGGTTGCTATGTGTCAGAATCTTGACCATCTTTATCTTTTTCCTTGCCTTGGTTGCTTTAGCGATCATTGTGATAGAGCCTCACAGGAACCCTAGCACCGTAAAGGTCCTCCTCCACATTTCAGTCTTCTTCTCAGTCTTTTATTAGGCAAGAACCCTAATCGATCTCGTCAAGAGTTTTACATCCAAACTTCAAGGATTTATAGCATGCATCTTTGTCTAATCTAGCCATGAGATCCGCCCGATTAGGATTGTGGTCGAGTCCCTCTTCTGGAAGAATAGTGTCATGCAAAGCGCTCTTTGTTCCCCCTTTTTTTGGACTCATGCCCTTCTCTGAACCAAATCACTTATAAATGAACCAGCAAATTGGATATGAACTGATGGTTTAAATCTTATATTCTCTAGTTCATTGTTCTAAAGGCCTAAAAATGCTACATTCTCTCTAATTTATACTAAAACTCTTATAGGCTACTTCTTAATCTCAAATTCATAGGCAAGTTAATTGATACCCGTACATCACACTATTAATCAATATTTAGGATTCTGAGTCTAATTATCATCACTTTACTTTCATGAAATCTACATGACATGATCCTACACCAATTATAATAATTTACTCATTAAGTTCGTCAATCCAATATGAACCTACATAAAGCACATCAATTATCTTCACACATGTTAAACATCCAATCATTATCATACTATATCTATTATTGTCCATATGAAACAATCATTCATATTCATACGCATCCTATTACTAACTTTACATATTTGAGAGATTATGTGTGCATTGGTGAGCAAGGTGACATATACATCTTTTCTGAGCTCATTTATATATTAAACCATGGTTAGGCTTATTTGGTCTCTTAGTGTACTCTTATCAGGAGAATCACATTAAGGTTTGAATTTACTCTAAAATTGGGATGTTACAATTCTACCCACCTTAAAATAATTTTGTCCTCGAAATTTTTTCTAGCCTACTACCCACCTTAGGGTAATGCTCAGCTCTTCATTTAATGAAATTTAGAAAAAAAATTGAAAATAAACATTTCACATATGTCATTACTTTTCCATAAAAGAATTAGGTAAATATGAATTAACCATCACTTTGGTCTCCTTCTCATCTCATACCTAGGGTTTATGAAACCAAACTTAGCACTATACTCAGGGCATCTACCCTTTTAGGTAGTCATGACTCTCTATCATTAGGTGTAGATGACTATCTAATTTTAGGATCTTTAGGTAACTCCTACATTCCTAGATATGTGGTGATCAGGCACATACCCAGAGATGTGGGATCCTGACATGTTACCTCTCACTAACCTACTAATACATGTGTCCCATACCACAAGACTAGTAAGAAAGGAGAGCTCCAACAAAGTCTAATGTTTATGAAATTCCTCTTCACTTCTTAATTGGCTGGCCATAACCATTGAGAATGGAGAGGCTATCCCATTATCTAAATTTAAGTTGATACTTGTGTTCTAAACAAGGTAACATCTAACATCTATCTATCTTCTAAGGTGAAAACTCTTAGTCATTCTAGGTCATGGTATCCTTCATTGCAAATCTACCCCTAAACCCTAATTTAAACTTTTATCTCCTATTTAAAGCTCTACTTAGATTTCTAATATCTTTCACTTACCTCCTCAGTACATAGGGCTACTAGTTATCTTTCTAAATCGGTACTCTACTTTAACTTAAGTTCTTATAGGGTGATCTTAAGTAAGAATATGATAACTCATCTAGTGGCCAACTATAATGTTGCTCTGATACCATATTGTAACACCCTCCCTAAGCACACACATGTACATATCGGAAGCAACATCAAGTTATCCATAAATAATGCTCTCAATGGGGTATTACGTAAAATTGGCATTCATAACAACAATATAATCAATTATACAGGCTGAAGTATTAAAATATTCTCATGATTGTTCTTACAATAGGAACATAGATGTTATTACATGGTAAACTCATATAACATCATGAGTCTCTACTATAAAGTTCTAAACATTTAAAACAAATAGCTAAGTCTATAAACCTAAGGATCATCTTATAGTTGGCACCCCACCAGATCTTATCTTGTTCTATCCTTGTGCTTGATTCCTTGGGATCCACTTCGCTCCTGCTTCTCACCTGTGGACATCTCATCCTCAGCCATGCATTGGAAAAACGATTGTTATCGTAAGTGGCATGAGTATTCTAATATACATATTACTGAAGAGATAAAATGCTACAAAATATCTTTGAATACTATATGCATGGAACTAACATTAAACTTTGTATAAGATTTGAAACATAAATATATCTTCTCTTTTTATATTATGTCTTATGTTTTTACTTTATCTTTCTCTGGAGACCTGTACTCTGGTACCTGGGTCTCATGACCTGCACTATGGTGCCTGGGTCACATAACCTACACTTTGGGCCTGGGTTATGTCTCTGAATTCGCCTACACCCTAGTTCCTGGGACACATGACTTGCACAAAGGGCCTGAGTCATGTCTCTCTTATCTTAATCTCTTTCATTATACATATAAATGAGATTATGTATATTATCTAAACTAAGGCATCTTTTATTTATGACTTTTATCTAACTGTGGCCATCACTATACAATAAGTCCTTCTCTGTTGACACTGAAGTGTCCTCTATGGTGCAACGTACCCTCTGTTGGCACAACATGCCCTCTGTTGATACCAAAGTGTCCTCTATGGTGCAATGCACCCTCTGTTGGCACAATGTGCCCTATTAAATGGAGTAAACACTCCTCTGAATTGGCAAGAGATGCCTCTGAATCATCTCGAGACTCTATGAATGAGGACTTATCATATAATGTATTATGTGAAGGTTCTAAATTAATTATCTTAAGTCTAACTTTACTAAACTCTGAATATGTACTTATCTGAAATTGAATATTGAGTACTAAGCAAATCATTCTGAGAAACCTAAATAACACTTAGTTCTTAGATATTGATCTATATAAGATATCTTACTAGCATATATCTACTAGCAATCAGAATACATTCTCATCCCACATTATCATGTATGACTATCTTGGTTGCATGTCATATCTTGTAGTCTTATTCATCAATATGCATCATTATTAATAGTCCTTACAGAAACATGATCCTTTAAATTTTCTCATGAACCTGGTTCATGAGTCTCTATCATTCTTAGAAATCTTAATACATATCTCTTCTTGAGATATTAGGCACATATAAGGACATACAAATGAATTATGAAAATATTACTTGCATATCTTAACATAAAATCTTAGAATAGTGGATCACATGAAGTATGAAGTCATTTGAAAATATGATGATCTTGATAAATATGAATACTCATGGGAATGAACCACTTACCTATATTAGATAAAATAAAATCTTCATCTTGAATTCCTCTAGTCAGATCTAAATCCTGAAAAGATACTTCCTATCATTAAAACCAATCTGAATCACTATAATATTTCTCATAAATCCCACCGCTACAATGTAATAATCTATGTGGTTGACTTCTATGGTTTATCTTGATGTATTCTCATATACACAAGTATTCTTCTAGAGTCACATTTATCCCTTAGTCACACCCTACATAATCTTATGGCATGTATAAAAGTATACCAAAAATGTCACATAAGAACAATCTCATCTATAAACCATCAATTCTCATTACATCATACCTTTAAAACTTGTGGTGTAACACTTCCTTGAAGTTCAATGATGAGGTCACATCTATCACATCAGTTTAACAAAGTATCATCGTATATGCATATAATCAACTTATCTAACTTTTCCTTGAATTAAATTACCTTATCTAGATCATTTGAGAGCCTAGAATCTGCTTCAAGATGTTCTTCATCTCTCGACCTTTCCAAAGAGTGCTTACACACCCTATTCTGACAATCAGATCGACCTTTATGAATCCCTAAAGTTCATAACATATTAAAATCGAATCATACTCGTTACCTTATTTTCTAGCACATTTCAGCCTAATTGGGCCTCATGACCCGACGGCCCAGCAAGGAGGGGCTCGCCCTCTTCTCTCGCAGGGCACAATCACGCTTCCCCTGTTCTTCCGCATAAACAAGGTGCCACCTCCCGGTCTTCTCACCAGTGAAGTTTGGCCATGTGGGATAGATCAAGCGACTTTCTTGGGTCGTGCTACCACCGAGCTTCCACTCCGACGATGGGGCATGGACAGAGGTAGTCATTGGCTTGACTCAGTTGCGACCTCACCCACACAGCCTGACCTCACCTCCCCTATTTCTGCGATAGGAACATTATTAAATGCCCAAATGCTCTTTGGTGATCATCCTTGCACCTAGATGCCATTGCTCACTCGAAGGGTGACTGTAGGCATCACCAAAACCTCTCCCCTCTCACTGGATCACGAACAGGAATGGATGTCCCTGTTTTACTGTGAAAACAGGGTGCCGTCCATGGGGGCGCCGCCAGGCGGTTCTCCTTGTGCCTTGGCCACTGCAAGCCATAGAATGATCGAGCCACGTCTTCCTAATGGTGATTCATATCGCTCAAATAGTCACATGTCTCGCACAAGGAGTCCTCATGCTTCCTAGCAGCCATGGGTTCCCGTGTTCCCACGTGAGAGTAGAGCACCGCTGCGCTGCGTTTCCGGCAGCCAGACTTGTAACCTCGGCTAGTGTTAGACCCGCAGAAGGTTGCTATGCATCAGAATATTGACCATCTTTATCTTTTGCCTTGCCTCAGTTGCTTTGGCGGTCACCGTGATAGAGCCTCACAGGAACCGTAGCGTCACAATGGTCCTCCTCCACATTTCAGTCGTCTTCTTCTCAGTCTTTTATTAGGCAAGAGCCCTAATCGATCTCGTCAAGTATTTTACATCCAAACTTTGAGGCTTTATAGAATGCATCCTTGTCTAATCCAACATCTCGCAAAGCGCTCTTTGTTCCCCTTTTTTTTGGACTCATGCCCTTCTCTGAACCAAACCACTTTCAAATGAAACAGCAAATTGGATATGAACTGATGGTTTAAATCTTCTATTCTCTGGTTCATTGTTCTAAATGTCTTAAAATGCGACATTCTCTTTAATTTATACTAAAACTCTTATAGGCTACTTCTTAATCTCAAAATTCATACGCAAGCTAACTGAGACCCGTACATCACACTATTGATCAATATTTAGGATTCTGAGTTTAATTGTCATCACTTTACTTTCATGAAATCTACATGACATGATCCTACACCAATTATGATATTTTACTCATTATGTCAGTCAATCCAATATGAACCTACATAAAGCACATTAGTTGTCTTCACACATGTTAAACATCCAATTATTATCATACTATGTTTATTATTGTCCATATGAAACAATCATTTGTATTCATACGCATCCTATTACTAACTTTACATATTTGAGCAATTATGTGTGCATTGGTGAGCAAGGTGACATATACATCTTTTTTTAGCTCATTTATATATTAAATCATGGTTAGGTTTATTTGGTCTCTTAGTGTACTCTTATCAGTAGAATCACATTAAGGTTTGAATTTACTCTAAATTGGGATGTTACAATTCTACCCACCTTAAAATAATTTTGTCCTTGAAATTTTTTCTAGGCTACTACCCACCTTAGGGTTATGCTCAACTCTTCATTTAATGAAATTTAGAAAAAAAATTGAAAATAAACATTTCACATATGTCATTACTTTTCCATAAAAGAATTAGATAAATATGAATTAACCATCACTTTGGTCTCCTTCTCATCTCATACCTAGGGTTTATGAAACCAAACTTAGCACTATACACAGTGCATCTACCCTTTTAGGTAGTCATGACTTTCTATCATTAGGTGTACATGACTATCTAATCTTAGGATCTTTAGGTAACTCCTACATTCCTAGATATGTGGTGATCAGGCACATACCCAGAGATGTGGAATCCTGACATGTTACCTCTCACTAACCTACTAATACATGTGTCCCATACCACAAGACTAGTAAGAAAGGAGAGCTCCAATAAAGTCTAATGCTTATGACATTCCTCTTCAATTCTCAATTGGCTGGCCATAACCATTGAGAATGGAGAGGCTATCCAATTATCTAAATTTAGGTTGATACTTGTGTTCTAAACTAGGTAACATCTAACATCTCTCTATCTTCTAAGGTGAAAACTCTTAGTCATTCTAGGTCATGGTATCCTTCATTGCAAATCTACCCCTAAACCCTAATTTCAACTTTTGTCTCATATTTAAAGCTCTACTTAGATTTCTAATATCTTTCACTTACCTCCTCTATACATAGGGCTACAAGTTATCTTTCTAAATTGGTACTCTACTTTAACTTAAGTTCTTATAGGGTGAACTTAAGTAAGAATATTAGAACTCATCTGGTGGCCAACTATAATGTTGCTCTGATACCATATTGCAACACCCTCCCTAAGCACACACATGTACATAGAGGAAGCAACACTGAGTTATCCATAACTCATGCACTCAAGGGGGTATTACGTAAAACTGGTATTCATAACAACAATATAATCAATCACACAGGATGAAGTATTAAAATATTCTCATGATTGTTCTTACAACAGGAACATAGATGCTAATACATGGTAAACTCATATAACATCATGAGTCTCTACTATATAGTTCTAAACATTTAAACCATATAGCTAAGTCTATAAACCTAAGTATCAACTTATAGTTGGCACCCCACCAGATCTTATCGTATTCTATCCTTGTGCTTAAATCCTTGGGATCCACTTTGCTCCTGCTTCTCACCTGCGGACATCTCGTTCCCAGCCATGCATTGGAAAAATGGTTGTTAGCGTAAGTGGCATGAGTATTCTAATATACATATTACTGAAGAGATAAAATGCTACAAAATATCTGTGAACATTATATGCATGGAACTAACATTAAACTTTATATAAGATCTGAAACATAAATATATCTTCTCTCTTTATCTTATGTCTTATCTTTTTACTTTATCTTTCTCTAGAGACATGTACTCTGGTACCTGGGTCTCATGACCTGCACTAAGGTGTCTGGGTCACATAACCTGCACTCTGGGCCTGGGTTATGACTCTGAATGGGCCTGCACCCTGGTGCCTGGGCTACATGACTTGCACAAAGGGTCTGAGTCGTGTCTCTCTTATCTTAATCTCTTTCGTTATACTTATAAATGAGATTATATACATTCTCTGAACTAAGGCATATTTTATTTACAACTTTTATCTAAATGTGGCCACCATTATACAATAAGTCCTCCTATGTTGACACTGAAGTGTCCTCTATGGTGTAATGCACCCTCTGTTGGCACAACATGCCCTCTGTTGACACCGAAGTGTCGTCTATGGTGCAATGCACCCTCTGTTGGCACAACGTGCCCTCTGAAATGGAGTAAACATACCTCTGAATTGGCAACAAATGCCTCTGAATCATCCTGGGACTCTCTGAATGAGGACTTATCATATAATGTATTATGTGAAGGTTCTAAATTAGTTATCTTAAGTCTAACTTTACTAAACTCTAAATCTGTACTTATCAAAATTTGAATATTGAGTACTAAACATGTACAGATTTCTGAATCTGCTTGTAAATTCTAAACTGAATCTACATTTGAAAAATCTCAATTACAAAACTGATATTGGGTCTAAAACCCTTATCATGTATCTTAATCAAATATATGGCTACCCACATATTGAGTAATCTAAATCTGAATTAAAATTCAATATTCTTATTATCTAGATAAATCTTAATTTCAAACTCTGGCTTTATCGAAAGAGTTAATTAAATTTTGATATCATATTTATGACATGTAAGTCTAAACACTTAGGAAAAGAATCTAAACTGAATATAGGATACTAGGTATATTAAAGTAACTTAAGTAGTAAATATCTAAAATATGATTTTTGACATGATATCTCAATCTCTTGAAAGTCTCGTGAAGTCTTACCTTAGCATGAATCTTAATGCATTCATGTGAGCTTAACTCTTAAATCTTAAAACATGAATCTTATAAAATCTTATCTTGCAAACTTAATCATAACTTAATGTATTCTACCTTTATGATCTTATCATATACTTAATTCTTAAATCTTAATCATTCCAAGAAACCTAAATAACACTTAGTTCTTAGATATTGATCTATATAAGATATCTTACTAGCATATATCTACTTGCAATATGAATACATTTTCATCCCACATTATCATGTATGACTATCTTGGTTGCATGTCATATCTTGTAGTCTTGTTCATCAATATGCATCATTACTAATAGTCCTTATAGAAACAGGATCCTTTAAATTTTCTCATGAACCTGGTTCATGAGTCTCTATCATTCTTATAAATATTAATACATATCTCTTCTCAAGATATTAGGCACATGTAAGGACATACAAATGAATTATGAAAATATTACTTGCATATCTTAACATAAAATTTTAGAACAGTGGATCACATAAAGTATGAAGTCATTTGAAAATATGCTGAGTTTGATAAATATGAATACTCATGGGCATGAACCACTTACCTGTATTAGAGAAAATAAAATCTTCATCTTGGATTCCTCTAGTCAGGTCTAAATCCTAAAAAGGCACTTCCTATCATTAAAACCAATTTGAATCACTATAATATTGCTCATAAATCCCACTGCTACAATGTAATAATCTATGTAGTTAACTTCTATGGTTTATCTTGATGTATTCTCATATACACAAGTATTCTTCTAGAGTCACATTTATCCCTTAGTCACACCCTACATAATCTTATGGCATGTATAAAAGTATACCAAAAATGTCACATAAGAACAATCTCATCTCTAAACCATCAATTCTCATTGCATCATACCTTTAAAACTTGTGATGTAACACTTCCTTGAAGTTTAATGATGAGGTTCACATCTATCACATCAGTTTAACAAAGTATCAACATATATGCATATCATCAACTTATCTAACTTTTCCTCAAATTAAATTACCTTATCTAGATCATTTGAGAGCCTAGAATCTGCTTCAAGATATTCTTCATCTCTCGACCTTTCCAAAGAACCCTTACACACCCTATTATGACAATCAGATCAACCTCTATGAATCCCCAAAGTTCATAACATATTTAAATCAAATCATACTCATTACCTTATTTTCTAGTACATTTCAGCCTAATTGGGCCTCATGACCCAGCGGCCCAGCAAGGAGGGACTCGCCCTCTTCACTCGCAGGGGCACAATCATGCTTCCCCTATTCTTCCATAGAAATAGGGTGCCACCTCTCGGTCTCCTCTCTAGTGAAGTTTGGCCATGTGGGGTCGATCAAGCAACTTTCTTAGGTCGTTCTACCACTGAGCTTCTACCCCAATGATGTGGTATGGACAGAGGTAGTCCTTGGCTTGACTCAGTTGTGACCTCACCCACACGGCCTGACCTCCCCTCCCCTGTTTCTACGACAGGAACATGGCTGAATGCCCAACTACTCTTCGGTGATCATCCTTGCGTCTAGACGCCACCGCTCGCTCAGAGGGTGACTGTAGGAGTCACCATAACCTCTCCCCTCTCACTAGAACACGAATAGGAAGGGGCGTCCCTATTTTACTGTGACAATGGGGCGCCGTCATGTGGTTCTCCTTGCGCCTTGGCCACTGCAAGCCACAGAATGATCGAGCCACGTATTCCTAATGGTGATTCATATCGCTCAAACAGTCACATGTCTCGCACAAGGAGTCCTCATGCTACCTAGCAGCCCCGAGTTCCCCTGTTTCCATGTGAGAGAAGAGCACCACTTCGCTGTGTTTTCGACAGCCAAACTTATAACCTCGGCTAGTGTTAGACTTGCATAAGGTTGCTATGCGTCACAATCTTGACCATATTTATCTTTTGCCTTGCCTCGGTTGCTTTCGCGGTCACCGTGATAGAGCCTCACAGGAACCCTAGTGCCACAATGGTCCTCCTCCACATTTCAATCTTCTTCTTCTCAGCCTTTTATTAGGCAAGAGCCCTAATCAATCTCATCAAGTATTTTACATCCAAACTTTGAGGCTTTATAGCATGCATCCTTGTCTAATCTAGCCATTAGATCCACTTGATTGGGATTGTGTCGAATCCCTCTTCTGGAAGAACAGTGTCTCGCAAAGCGCTCTTTGTTCCCCTTTTCTTTTTTTGGACTCATGCCCTTCTGTGAACCAAACCACTTACAAATGAACCAGCAAATTGGATATGAATTGATGTTTTAAATCTTTTATTCACTCGTTCATTGTTCTAAAGGCCTTCAAATGCCACATTCTCTCTAATTTATACTAAAACTCTTATAGGCTACTTCTTAATCTCAAAATTGATACGCAAGCTAACTGAGACCCGTACATCACACTATTGATCAATATTTAGGATTTTGATTCTAATTATCATCACTTTACTTTCATGCAATCTACATGACATGATCCTACACCAATTATGATATTTTACTCTCATTAAGTCATTCAATCCAATATGAACCTACATAAAGCACGTCAGTTATCTTCACACATGTTAAATATCCAATTATTATCATACTATGTCTATTATTGTCCATATGAAACAATCATTCATATTCATACGCATCCTATTACTAACTTTACATATTTAATCGATTATGTGTGCATTGGTGAGCAAGGTGACATATACATCTTTTCTGAGCTCATTTATTTATTAAACCATGGTTAGGTTTATTTGGTCTCTTAGTGGACTCTTATTAGGAGAATCACATTAAGGTTTGAATTTACTCTGAAATTGGGATGTTACACGAGCCCACTGCCCTAGGCTCTAGTAGAGTTTCAGGGATGACGACTAACCCCACAAACCACCACTAGCCTTAACTACGCACTTTTTCCTCACTCATGCACAAGCCTGACGTGGCTTAAATTATCGCACTAACAAACTCACTTAGGGTTGAAATCCCTAAGTTTTTAACCAAAACAAACGTGCAATAATACCACCCGCAAGCGGACGGGTCTTATCCCAGTATAGTTGAGGATCGAATCCCAAGGGACAACATTTTTAAGAATCTTTCTCTAGTCTAATCTAGTTGAATCAAGACTAATATTTAGAACAAGGTTGGTTGAATTGAGTTTAATTAAACTAAATGCAAGGAAAGTAAAAGAGCAGGATTAAAAGTTGATTAAAGATTAAAGATGGGAATCGATGGGATGGTCCCGGGTTTTACCACCACTACACATGCAATCACATCCAAACATCAAACATCCAGGCAAGATATAACCATTCAAATAGAGCTGCTGCAGAACCCCCCATACGGGCGTCAGGTTTGCGTAAGCATCACCTTAGGTATCAGATGTCTCATCACCATCCAGATCACATACTTATGGCTCCGAAGATACATAAATCCAAATGAAGTTGTGAGCCCCCTATACGAGCGTCAGGCACACAGAAGCATCACTGTGGGCTAGATGGCTCGTCACCACACGGATCATACACTTACGACCTCAAGGAATCCCATTCTATTTCTAGTTTGGGAGTCAACCGCGTTAATCGACATTCAAAACCTACGCATAGAAGTTCTCGCAACATAGGAAATGAACAAGATAAGTGCAAGCAGGTGATCAATCCACAAGCACACATCGATGGTTAACAATGAAATGAAAGATTATATACATGCCATGGAATGTTTAACAAAAAGATATGAAAGCATGGGTAGTGGGGCTAGTCCCCGCATCCCAGCAAAAGTAAACTACTCACTCATGGTGAGAGAAACAAGAATAATAAGAGAGAGAAGTTTCCGCCATGAGCATGGTGAAGAAGATGATCGTAGCTCGGTGGAGAAGCGGTCTTCTATACAACGTCAGAGCAGATCTGGAAGAAGAGAGAAGTACGCCACGACAAACGGGGTGGATCTTCTCTCTCATCCTTCTTCTTCTCGTTGTCCTCGTTCGCAGTAGGAGGAGCAGCTCATGGCGGTGTGGAAAATGGCATAGACGTAGCAGATCTAGATCTAGATCTAATCGAGGTGGCTTGTAGATCTGAGTCTTCACTCCAGATCTGGGTGAACATGCCGCAAAACCACCACGGGGGTAGGTTCTTGGCTATGGAGATCGTCTCCTTAGGCCCAGGACAGACCTGCAGCCTAACAGCGTCTGGAGATGATCCTTTGACTGAATGGAGTCGTGTTTTATTTATAGGCAGGCTGGGCACTGACTTAAAATCACGACCTTGTCATTTCTATAGCGGGTCACAGCTTTTGATTGCTAACAACAGGTCGCGGCCTTTCTATTACAGACCACGGTTGTGGCTTTTGCCGAGATCATGGCTTTTGCCGCGATCGTGGCTAAGGAACGACAAATCGCGATAATGAAGATGGTCGTGACCCTCTCTGTCGCTATGAGCTTTGTCGAGATCTGCTCATGGTGGCGTAGGCTCCTAGTCGCGGCTCTTGTATGCCACGGTCGCGGATAAGCAGGGGATCCTTGGGTGATTAGGGTAGACGCTCGTACAGTAGCCGCTAAAGAAATAAAGGGGCCCGTTGACCAGTATTGACCAAGCCTAATCCAAGGGCCAAGATGGATTTAGGGCCGAGAAGATAGGGCCCAAATCTCAAAACAACCTGCACAAGGGTGCAAAGAATTAATAAAAATATGAGTAACATCAATTAAGCCAAAATGAGTTGTGTATAAGAAGATAAGGCCAATAAAAAGCTCATTAAAGCAATTAAGCCAAATAAATGCACATATTAGCAGATAAAGCCAGTAAATGCACGAATGCAACCAAAACTTGGCTACACAAGATGATTGAACTATGATGAATATGCATTCATCAAAATACCCCAAACTTAAACGTTTCTCGTCCTTGAGTAACACAAAATCTAAAACACTCGCTGGATGAATACTTTCAACTTGTGTGATTGCCTCATCTTCACATCATGATTATTTCTTTTCTGCTCAGTATGACTAAGTGTCTCAACATCCTGAGATCATAGAACACATTTTACCATATCTTCGTTCCCGATTTTGCTTCCCAATATCACTTCCTCTCTACTTTTTCCAAAATCAAGCATGTCAGATAGTTTTGTAAGAATCCAGAGATACCCGCAGAACAACAAGTGTGCACCTGATCTGACACTGGTGTTTTTAGGATCAGGGAGACATTCATTGTGCCAGTAGGTGGAAAAGGGAGTGAAGGGTGGTATGGAAGGAAGAAACAAATATCTCCTCTATTCGACTTGAGATTTTTATTATATGATTTGCAATTTCATTGATTGCATTTTTTTGTGCGAATCTCTCCTCTATTCAACTCGAGATTGCATTTCTTTTTGTGTGCGCTTAGGCATCTTTTCTTGGTGATACGCCCCTATTTCGTAGTGAGGGGTATGGAAGAAGTGAAAAGAGAGAGAGTGTGTGCCACCCCGAACTTAGGGTTTGGCACTATATTGGCTATTTTTGTTTGTTTTTGATGAACAGAGGGGTAAGAAGATGATAGAATAAGTGTAGAAGAGAGTTCAGATCAGAATGCAACTTGATTTACAATTCAGTGCACCGGGTCATTCTCCTTATCATACTCTGCTCAAATAATGACTTGATGAGGATCCGGTGGAGATTCCATGCTATTATTCCACTATTCGGATAGGAAGCACAACGTGTTTGATCCCTCTCAGTTCAACAGATACTTGCCATATCTATTGATCATGATGTTAGGATTCCTAAGTTTCACACGGTGCTTTCTAATCATAGGCCAATTTCATAAATTGTTCTCCTTGAGGCTTCGCTTCGAATAAGGAGGGTATAATCATTCAAAACTACGTGCAAAAATAGGATAGTCGGCTAGGTAAAGGCTTTGATTGAAACAAAAGTGTCAAACTTCATCAAGTTTCTATACAAACTGCTATGAAAACTTTAGAAAATTTTGAAAATTTTTACTCAAAATAGCAATGAAATTTCAACGATGAAATCTTAAGTCTGAAACGGATAGGAGAGGGTGGAAAGTGGAGTACATACCACCCACCCTCCACCCTGAACTTAGAAATTTGCTCGTCTCGAGCAAACTCTAAATCTGAGATGGAGGGGTAAACTCGTGTCGGTTGGTCCACCAGATGTGGTTGCATTCCTTTCGGCGACGCGTCCTCCATCTGAAATCTCAAAAATGGAACCTATCAGAACTTAAGACTGCATCTTGCGATGCATTGTCTACCAGGTGCAAAATTTTCTAAAAACAAAACTAGAAGTAAAAGCTAAGTTAGAGATCGGGTTGCCTCCCGACAAGCGCCTTTGTTTTACGTCGATGGCTCGACGTGATTTCTTTATCTCTCTGGTAGGTATGTCGATTTGAACAGATTCATTAATTCATCAGTGTTAGTATCAGCTGTGGTGAAATATCTCTTCAAGTGTTGGCCGTTTGCCACAAAATCACCTGACTTCTCACTCCATAAAGTAAATGCACCATGTGGATAAATGCTTTTGACAATGTATGGTCCCGACCATCGAGAACGGAGTTTTCCTGGGAATAATTTCAATCTTGAGTTGAACAGTAGAACTTGGTCTCCCACTTGAATGTCCTTCCTCTTCAGATGACCATCATGCCAAAGTTTCATGCGTTCTTTGTAGATTCGTGCATTCTCGTAAGCTGTCATTCAGAGTTCATCCAACTCTTGAAGTTGTAGAATCCTGACTTCGCCTGCTTTCTTCATGTCAAAATTCAGCTGTTTGATTGCCCACCATGCTTTATGTTCTAGTTCCACGGGCAGGTGACATGATTTTCCATAGATAAGTCTGAAAGGTGTTGTTCCAAGAGGAGTTTTGAACGTGGTTCGGTAGGCCCATAAAGCGTCATTGATTTTCACTGACCAGACCTTTCGGTTGCGTCCTACTGTCTTTTCCAGGATAGCCTTGAGTTGACGGTTCGAAACCTCTACCTGCCCACTTGTTTGTGGGTGGTAGGGGGAAGCTACCTTGTGTGTTACACCATATCTTCTCAACAACGCTTCAAAGCTTCTTTCCAGAAAATGGGAACCTCCGTCGGAGATCACAGTGCATGGAACTCCAAAATGGGGGAAAATGATATCTTTGAACATTTTAATGACGGGTTTTGAATCGCTAGTAACCGTTGGTATTGCCTCTACCCATTTGGAGACATAATCGACTGTGACTAGGATGTAGGAAAATCCATGTGAGGATGGGAATGGACCCATGTAGTCCACTCCCCAAACATCAAAAACCTCGACTTCTTGCCATAGCTTAAGTGGCATCTCATCTCTTTTTGTAATGTTTCCCGTTCTCTGACACTTGTCACATGACAACACAAAGTTATAAGCATCTCTGGATATGGTTGGACAAAAGAAACCGCATTGCAAAATCTTCAAAGAAGTTTTCTTAGAACTCATATGGCCTCCGACTGGGCCTGTGTGGCATTGTTCTAAAATAAGTTGGGATTCTTCCTCAGTGATACAACGTCTGTAGAGACCATCAGCACAGAGCTTGAAGAGGTATGGTTCATCCCAGTAATATTGCCTCACATCATGCATGAATTTCTTTAGAGCATTCCCAATACATTCAGAGTGGATGACACCAGCGGCAAGGTGGTTCACATAGTCCGAGTACCAAGGAGTAGCTTCTGAGACTTTCATAAGCTGGTCATCTAGAAGAGAGTCATTAATTGGGATCTTCTCAGTTTCCAGAGTGTGGATACGACTTAAGTGGTCTGCTACAACATTTTTTGTGACTCTCTTATCTCTAATCTCCAGATCAAATTCTTGCAATAGGAGAATCCATCTTATTAGCCTTGGTTTTGCATCTTTCTTTTTTAGAAGATAACGAATAGCAGTGTGATCAGTGTAGACAATCGCCTTTGAACCAATAAGGTAGGATCTAAACTTATCAAAGGCATATACGACTGCTAGGAGTTCCTTCTCAGTAGTTGCATAGTTCCTCTGAGCTTCGTCAAGGGTCTTCGATGCATAATAGATGACATGATGTTTCTTCTCTATACATTGGCCCAGCACGGCTCCCACCGCGTAATCACTGGCATCACACATAATTTCAAATGGGTGTTCCCAATCTGGAGCTCGGATGATGGGTGTTGTTGTAAGGGCATGCTTTAGATTGTTGAAACTCTTGATACATTCTTCATCAAAATAGAAGTCAGTGTCCTTCAGCAACAAGTTTGTCATGGGCTTGGTTATCTTGGAGAAGTCCTTGATAAACCTTATGTAGAAGCCCGCATGACCAAGGAATGCACGGACTTCTCTTACATTGGTAGGGATAGATAGTTTGGAGATCACTTCGATTTTGGCCTTGTCCACTTCAATTCCTCGGTTACTGACCCTATGGCCAAGGACAATGCCTTCTTTTACCATAAAGTGACATTTCTCCCAATTAAGCACTAGATGTGTTTCTTCGCATCATTTGAGGATGAGGGAGAGGTGCCTTAGGCACGAATCATATGAATCCCCATATACATAGAAATCATCCATAAAAATTTCCATAATGGTTTTGGTTAAACCAGCAAATATGGTTGCCATGCAGCATTGGAAGGTTCCAGGCGCATTATAGAGTCTGAATGGCATCCTTCTAAAGGCATATGTTCCAAAGGGGCAGGTAAATGTAGTTTTCTCTTGGTCATCTGGATGTATAGGAATTTGGTAGAATCCACAGTAACCATCGATATAGCAAAAATATTCCTGGTGAGCCAATCGCTCTAAGACTTGATCTAGAAAAGGCATCAAAAAATGATCCTTGCGTGTGGCCTTGTTCAGTTTCTTGTAATCGATGCACATCCTCCACCCGGTTACTGTTCGGGCAGGGATGAGTTCATTATCTTCATTTCGTGTCATAGTAGTGCCACCTTTCTTTGGAACAACATGTACAGGACTCACCCAAGGTGAGTCAGATATCAGATAGATGATTCCGGTAGTGAGCAACTTGATGACTTCGCGGCGGACTACTTCCTTCATATTAGGATTCAACTTTCGTTGATGCTCAACAGTCGGCTTGTGGTCTTCCACCATAGGGATTTTGTGCATGCAAAGCGCTTGGCTGACCCCAGTGAGATCGCTCATCTTGTAGTCGATAGCTTTCTTTCTTTCCTTTAATTCTTTCAGGAGTTTATCTTCTTGTTCTGCCGTTAGATCAGAATTTATAATAACTGGACAAACCTTGAGATCATCCAAAAACACGTACTTAAGACCCTCGGGCAGGGGCTTCATTTCAGGGGCTTCTAGCTTCTCACATGGCTCTTCAATTACATTCACATCTTTGAGTTCCTCGAACTTAGCTTTATGATCTTCTTCTACAGAGTCGAGGTGAAGGATACAATCCTTAACTTGTTCGCTGATGGAATTATCAGCATATGGGTTTATTAGAGCCACTTCTAAAGGATCGTCTTGTTCATATTCCTCTTGTGTGAGGAGAGACATTTGCTCAATGCAATCAATCAAATAGATTTCTTCCTGCATGCTCGGTCTTCGCATGCTTTCAAAAACTTTGAACTCGAGGGTTTCTTTCCCTAGTCTGAGCAGTAAGGTCCCTGCTTCAACATCAATCAAAGCTCTTGCAGTGGCAAGGAACGGACGGCCAAAGATGAGAGGGTATCTGGCATCTTCCTTTATGTCCATGATGACAAAGTCATAGGGGACATAAGAGTCTTTTCCAACCTTGACAGGGACATCTTCAATGATTCCTAAGGGAAGAGTCATGGAGTTATTTGCAAGTTGTATGGTCATTCCCGTTGGGAGAAGTTCTACAAACGCTAGCCTCTTACAAAGGCTAAGTGGCATGATAGAGATGCTAGCACCGAGATCGGCCAATCCCTTCTTACATGAGGAGTCACTGATATGACATGAAATCCCAAAGGATCCCGGGTCTTTCTGCTTCTTGGGCATCTTGCTCTGGATGATATCAGAAGTAGTTGTTGCTAGCTTAACTGTCTTATATTCTTCAGTTATGTACTTCCTTGTGAGGAGAGACTTTAAGTACTTAGTCCAGGTTGGTATCTCGGCCAGCGCATCTAGAAAGGGTATATCTACATGAAGCTTCTTCATAGCTTCTTTAAACTTATTGAATTGAGTATCGAGCTTTGTCTGCTTTAAACGAGCTGGGAAAGGAGGAAAAGGCTTGTATACTGGCACATACGGCTCAAGGGTGTCTTCTGCCTCCACAGTCAATGGTTCCTCCAATCTTGCTTTGCTTATCTTATCAGTGGTTGGTTGTTCTTCCGGCTGAGACTCAGGTATTGTAGAGTCTTGGACATTCACAAAGTCATCATCGTTTGTTGCCACTATTGGTATCTTAGTAGGGGGGTCAGAATAGTCTCTTCCTGACCTGGTGGTGACAGCCTTTAATTGTTCTGGGTGCTTAGGATTGTTCTCAGGTTGGCCAACAAAGGCTCCAGTAGGTGGCTTCATGCTAGCCGCAAGTTGAGCTAGTTGAGATTCAATAGCCTTCTGATGGGCTTGCTGGTTAGCTATCATAGTCTGCTGCGACTGCAACATCTTCTCAATAGCTGACAATTTGTCATCAGGAGAGATGGGACCGGCTTGTTGCCCTTATTGTTGTTGTTGATAGGGGACTTGGTTAGGGTTCTGAAACTGAGAATTGTTCTGATAATTGTTGTAGTTTCTATTCTGGTAGTTTCCTCTAGAGTTTCCTTGATTCCCGAAATTTGGTTGTTAGTTATACTGAAATCCTGGTGGGCCTCGTTGTTGAGTATTTGAACCAAGTTGTCGCGAGTTTTCTGCTCCAGAAGGATTTCCATATTGAAAACCTGGATGGTTCCTATTCTGATTCGGATTATAGTACCCTTGACCAGGGATGGTATTGATGGCGTTCAGACTTTCCATTTGACCATTATCTCCTTGGGCATATGTATTACTCAAAACAACATCATAGAGAATGTTACAAGATAGAGTAGAATGATCAGTTCCCTTGCATGCTTCACAGAAGAGTGAGGCTACCTTAACTTGTTCTTGTTGTCGAGGGGGTGAGCATCTTCTTTCGTAAGCTGCGAGAGATGATTCTAGATGGTCTTTCTTGGTAACTAGGAGTTTGATAGATTCAGCGATAGACTTGTATTCGGGTGTTGCTTCAGCCATAGCTACCTTCAGCACTCCTTTTCCAACAGGTCTACCCCAGTTGGCTTGGTTTTCAGCTCCAAGGGTGACAACCTTCCATGTGCTATCATAACTCTGACGCATGAAGTTTCCTCCAGACAAGGAATCCAAAAACATCTTGATATCATCGTCCACACCTCTATAAAAGATTTCAATGAGTTGATTCTTTGGAATGCCATGATGTGGACACTTGCGTAGAAGCTCTTTGTATCTTTCCCATGCTTCAGCTAGGGATTCTCCAGGGACTTGGGTGAATTGCATTATTCGGCCCCTGATTTCATAGGTGAGAGAAGGTGGATAAAATTTTTCTAGAAAAACATTTTGAAGTTGTTCCCAAGTGGTGATGGGTTCGCATTGCAAAGAGTTATACCAACTCATGGCTCTATCGGCAAGAGAGTATTTGAAGAGACGGAGTCTGATGGAATCATCTGTGACTCCATTTTGCTTTATCATGGCACATAGGTCTATAAACCTCAGAAGATGTTCTTGACTATCTTCTCCTTGCTTACCATAGAAAGGGCTATTTTGAAGCAACGTAACCCAGTGTGCCCTTATCTCAAAATTCGGAGCGTTGATGGGAGGAGGTTGCACTGGGTGATGAACGTCAGCAGCTTTAGGGATTGAGAACTCCCTAAGGTCCTTTTGTAACTCTGCTTGTTGAGCTGGTGCTTGAGCTGCTTGGATTTCTTCTTGAATTGCAGCTCGGGCTTCTTGCATAAGTCTATCTCTTTGTGCATTAAGGGCTTGAGCTACCCTTCGAGCAATTTCCTCCTCTTGAGCCATTCTTTCCTAGTTCTCTCTGTACTGACGGCAAAAGGTTCTGTCTATCTCAGGATCAAAGCTAGCAGAGAGTCAGAAACTGTCTGAGCGGCGCATACACTAGACTTTGTGGGTACCTAGGATAAAAAGATCTTTTTCTGGTGAGATGGATGGAGTAGAACCGAATTCAAGTATATATGATCGATAATATCAAAAGTAAAAGAAAAACCTAAATTAGCCTCAAAAGAACTAGATTTAACTAGATGATTCTGTTGTCCCCGGCAACGGCGCCAGAATTTGACATGGCTTAAATTATCGCACTAACAAGCTCACTTAGGGTTGAAATCCCTAAGTTTTTAACCAAAACAAACGTGCAATAATACCACCTGCAAGTGGACGAGTCTTATCGCAGTATAGTTGAGGATCGAATCCCAAGGGACAACATTTTTAAGAATCTTTCTCTAGTCGAATCTAGTTGAATCAAGACTAATATTTAGAACAAGGTTGGTTGAATTGAGTTTAATTAAACTAAATGCAAGGAAAGTAAAAGAGCAGGATTAAAGTTAATTAAAGATTAAAGATGGGAATCGCTGGGATGGTCCCGGGTTTCACCACCACTACACATGCAATCACATCCAAACATCAAACATCCAGGCAAGATATAACCATTCAAATAGAGCTACTGCAGAACCCCCCATACGGGCGTCAGGTTCGCGTAAGCATCACCTTAGGTATCAGATGTCTCGTCACCATCCAGATCACATACTTATGGCTCCGAAGATACAGAAATCCAAATGAAGTTGTGAGCCCCCTATATAGGCGTCAGGCACACAGAAGCGTCACCATGGGATAGATGGCTCGTCACCACACAGATCATACACTTACGACCTCAAGGAATCCCATTCTATTTCTAGTTTGGGAGTCAACCGCGTTAATCGACGTTTAAAACCGATGCATAGAAGTTCTCGCAACATAGGAAACGAACAAGATAAGTGCAAGCAGGTGATCAATCCACAAGCACACATCGACGGTTAACAATGAAATGAAAGATTATATACATGCCATGGAATGCTTAACAAAAAGATATGAAAGCATGGGTAGCGGGGCTAGTCCCCGCACCCCAGCGAAAGTAAACTACTCGCTCATGGTGAGAGAAACAAGAATAACAAGAGAGAGAGAGAAGTTTCCACCATGAGCATGGTGAAGAAGATGATCGCATCTCGGTGGAGAAGCGGTCTTCTACACAACGTCAGAGCAGATCTGGAAGAAGAGAGAAGTACGCCACGACCGACGGGGCGGATCTTCTCTCTCCTCCTCTTTCTTCTTCTCGTTGTCCTCGTTCGCAGTAGGAGGAGCAGCTCGTGGCGGTGTGGAAAATGGCATAGACGTAGCAGATCTAGATCCAGATCTAATCGAGGTGGCTTGCAGATCTGAGTCTTCACTCCAAATATAGGTGAACATGCCGCAAAACCACCACGGGGGTAGGTTCTTGGCTATGGAGATCGTCTCCTTAGGCCCAGGAGAGACCTGCAGCCTAACAACATCTGGAGATGATCCTTTGACTGAATCAAGTCGTGTTCTATTTATAGGCAGGCTGGGCACCGACTTAAAATCACAACCTTGTCATTTTTGCAGCGGGTCGCGGCTTTTGATTGCTAACAGTAGGTCGCGACCTTTCTATCACAGACCGCGGTCGTGGCTTTTGCCGCGGTCGTAGCTAAGGAACGACAGATCGCGATAATGAAGATGGTCGTGGCCCTCTCTGTCACTATGAGCTCTGTCGGGATCTGCTCATGGTGGCGTAGGCTCCTGGTCACGGCTCTTGTATGCCGCGGTCGTGGCTAAGCAGGGGATCCTTGGGTGATTAGGGTAGATGCCCATACAGTAGCCGCTAAAGAAATAAAGGGGCCCATTGACTAGTATTGACCAAGCCTAATCCAAGGGCCAAGATGGATTTAGGGCCGAGAATATAGGGCCCAAAGCTCAAAACGACCTGCACAAGGGTGCAAAGAATCAATAAAAATAGGAGTAACATCAATTAAGCCAAAATGAGTTGTGTATAAGAAGATAAGGCCAATAAAAAGCTCATTAAATCAATTAAGCCAAATAAATGCACATATTAGCAGATAAAGCCAGTAAATGCACGAATGCAACCAAAACTTGGCTACACGAGATGATTGAACTACGATAAATATGCATTCATCAAAGCCGTGGTCAACTTCCTGAATGGTCACCCATCCTAGTTCTACAAGCTGAGCATGCTTAACTATGGAGTTCTTTAGTGATGGGTTTTCGGAAAAGGAGGTGCACCTTGGTGATATGGGTAGTCCAATCATTCCTTTTAAGATTGTTTTATCCGAGGCCTCAAATCCTAAGATGTTACAATCTCCCCCACTTATACTCTTGACGTCCTTGTCAAGGATCAATCATATGGCCTTATAATATTTCCCCATTTCAGTGCAGACCCACAATGACCCCTGGACACCCAGCTCCCGACCACGGAATACCAGCACAAGGGTGGCTACGTCAACAATGGACAACCCTTTCCAACATGTCTAGACTGTATGGCTCAAGACTGGCATGCCACATGCCCATGCGGGCCCCACCTACTGGAGAGGAATTGGCTTTGATGCCATTTGTAACACTCGGGCCCACTTCACTAGGCTTTAGTAGAGTTTCAGGAGTGACAACTAGCCCCACATACCACCACTAGACTTAACTACGTGTTTTTTCCTCACTCATGTGCAATATATGGTCAACTTCCCGACTTGTCACCCATCCTAGTATTACTCCAAGATTCGCATGCTTAACTATGGAGTTCTTTAGTGATGGATTTTCAGAACAGGAGGTGCACCTTGGTGATATGGGTAGTCCAATCATTCCTTTTAAGATCATTTTATCTGAGGCCTCAAATCTTGAGATGTTACAATCTCCCCCACTTATACTCTTGATTTCCTCATTAAGGCTCAATCATATAGCCTTCTAATATTTCCCCATTTCAGTGCAGACCCACAATGACCCATGGACACCCAGCTCCCGATCACGGAATACAAACACAAGGGTGGCTACGTCTGTAATGACCATGACCTGGGTTTAGGGTTAAACCTATTTGTTTAGCCTAAATAAGTTGCTTAGAACTTTAATATAACCCTCTAAATTGTTTTGTTATCAGGTAACAAACTTATGTTTCAAATTTGGTCATGTTTGAATAATGTTTGAGTAATGTTCCTTTATTTTGGACCAAAATGCAATTTACCCAAGATAAGGGGTTATAGTGCAATATGTCATATGTTGAACATACCTCATGTGTTTTATCATCATTAGAGAGAGAATGATGCAAGGTGGTGGCTTGTGAAAAGCCTAAATTCCAAGTTTGAACTTGTTTGAATAATGCTGGTGACTTGTGTACCAATTTTGGTGCAAGTTGTAATTTAACCAAAATATAGGATTGGTAATAACCCGATACCTGGAATAATTGTACAGGATTGGTAATAAACCAATGTATGGAATAATTTCACAAGATTGGTCATAACCCAATGCCTAGAATAATGTCACAGGATTGGTCATAACCCAATACCTAGAATAATTGCACAATATTGGTCATAACCCAATACCTGGAATAATTGCACAGGATTGGTCATAACCCAATACCTGGAATAATTGCACAAGATTGGTAATAACACAATGCCTGGAATAATGTCACAGGATTGTTCATAACCCAATACCTAGAATAATTGCACAAGATTGGTAATAACCCACTGCCTGGAATAATGTCGTAGGATTGGTCATAACCCAATACCTGGAATAATTGCACAGGATTGGTAATAACCCAATACCTAGAATAATTGCACAGGATTGGTAATAACCCAATGCCTAGAATAATGTCACAGGATTGGTCATAACTCAATGCCTAGAATAATGTCACATTATTGGTCATAACTCAATACCTAGAATAATTGCACAGGATTGGTCATAACCCAATACCTAGAATAATTGCACAAGATTTGTCATAAACCAATACCTGGAATAATTGCACAGGATTGGTAATAACCCAATGCCTGGAATAATGTCACAGGATTGGTCATAACCCAATACCTTGAATAATTGCACAGGATTGGTAATAACCCAATTCCTGGAATAATGTCACAGGATTGGTCATAACCCAATACCTAGAATAATTGCACATGATTGGTAATAACCCAATACCTAGAATAATTTCATAGGATTGGTAATAACCCAATGCCTGGAATAATTGCACAAGATTGGCATAGTCCAATACCTGTAATAGTTGCACAGGATTGGCATAGTCCAATACCTGGAATAGTTGCATAGGATTGGCATAGTCCAATGCCTGGAATAACCTCATAGGATTGGCAAAGCCAATACCTAGACATAATATGATGATGTATATTCACATGACTGGTATAATTCAATATCTGGCTAGCAGATTAGCTGAGACCAATATATAGAAACGAGAATGATTCACAGATGTCATACCATGATAATGAGTATCTCATGATAAGCTTGAGATGTTGATATAGTATGATGAGTAAATGATATACATGTTCTCCATATTCCTTATAAAGTGAATAGATGATTTTTTGCTCTATCATAGATAGTTGCAATGCTTTAAAAGATGAGAATGTTCTAAACTGCTTATCCTCTACTCAGTTTAATACTATTTACTTGTGATAATAACATTGTTGGCGGAGAGTTATATCTCTCATTGTGACAATTGTCTCACCCTGTGGGATCCACATTTTTTTAGGTGGACGTGCACGAGGGGGGTTGAGACCGTACTGTAGAGGGAGAACAATAGCAGCAGGGATAGCAATGACAACTCAGGTTGAGTGTATTGTTTGTCGTGTCTTGTAGATAGAAGTCCTATGTGTTGTCTTTGTACTCTCAAGTCCTTGGATTTAGTACGTGTTGGTTTTATGAACAATTTGAGATTTTGGCTTGTATGCCTCGAGGTTTGATGTTGCTTTAAGTATATGTTTTGAGAAAGCAACTATTATATGCTATCCTCGAGAAGAAATGATACAGTGTATGTACAATATATGATCAATGTGAATATCAGGTTTTGGTTCTTCCTTAAAGAGTTTTCTTGGAAATGGATCTCTTTGTAAAAATGGTTTTAATTTTTAGTGATTTTTGTTAATTTGTTTCTTATGATTATTCTGCATAATTAGTCACGATTTGGTTGTTAGTTTGGTGGTGGTCGTTATAAGTTTGGTATTAGAGCTTAAGGTTTTCTAAGTCTACAGAGACATAGGACTAAGGTGTTGAGTCTGTTCTAGTATTCTCCAAGTACACCCTATAGTGACTTCTGCTTATGTAAAAGAACGGGTGAAGTTTAAAAATGACTGGAGAATACAAGGAACATGTTGCTAAGAGCAATGTTGTTGAACTAAGAGAGGGTGCAAGGGATCAAGCAAGAGAAGAATGAGTGCTTGAGAATTCCCATCTGGATCTAATAGATAATCCTACTTTTTATGCTCTTATTGGACTGGTTAGGACAACAATAATGAATATAGTGGATAGGATACTAGTAATACAACCTAGGTTACCAGCTATAGAAACTTTGGGTTTGGAAAGGGTTCTTGAATGACATAGTTATGTTGAACAGTGAAAATTATGAGAAGGGTTAACATATGGCAAGAAAATAGACTCTGCCATAAGTATAGACAGATAATACATATGTGATGGCAATGCCCAAGGAGGGGCAATAAGCTGAGAATTAAGAAAAGATCTCTATAATTCTAGAGACATTTTCCTAGTTGTTCTAAAAAGCCAATGTTTTTGATACCACCAGTGCAATAAATGCCTAGTGCACCAGAGCAGTAGTCCCTAAGTAAAGACAAAAGTCCTAACTTTTCACCTGTAAGAACCCCTGATGTAGCTGCTATATCGGTAATTAGATCGATAAGACTATGGTACAAGGAAAAGACATGTTATAGATATAGACATGTTGAACATACTAAACCCTTTTGTTCAAAAAGAAGGGAGGAAATGACCCAACAACTGAGGCAAACTCGGTAGGGCTTACAAAAGTTACAGCCCAATAGAGTAAAAAGACAAAGTTAACAACATGAAACAGCTTAACTCTATGTTTGAGTCAACCTAAAGTGGTAGATGACCGCGAGGGGTGACAGTCATATAGAACTTTTTCATTCTGATATGTCTTCTCTTGATTTTATCTGATAATCATAAGAAGTTATTTGTTGTTGAGCTTCCTTTAATTAGTCCTGAGAGGACATGAGGAAGAGATAAGAAAGATAAGAACCTATATTCAGTTTAATATTCTCTTATATGTTTTTGAAATTTCTCTCTTCATGAAGAAAGGGAAGAGATGTAAAAGAAACACCTAGAGAAAATCTGAGATAGTAAGTAGTAAAACATAATGAGATGAAACATAATATAAAACAAATGCATACTACCTAATTTCAGTTCTTGAATACCCTGGCCTGGTATTCATCTATTGAAAGGCAAGGTAGGTATGGAACTCTTAGATTGTTATCTTTCTGATTACTCTGATCAAGTAGTCATTTTGAGACAATCTAAAGAGCATAATGAAGTCAGAGTTGTGGCATGGATATATCTACCACATCCTAATTGATATATGGAGAAAACTGAGTTAATCATAGATCAACTTATAAACAAAATAAGATGTTTAGTATAATGTATACCTTGGTCTGAGGACCTAGAGGTAACAGTTACCTGATGAGAGGTAACAATGTTCAGTGATGAACTAAGGGTTTGAATACCCAGATCTAGTAATCATGATGATGGGAATACTGAGAGGTGGTGACATGTAATCATCTCTATAATATTTATGCTAAAGGCAAGGAACTTAAGAGGAAATAAGATTGAATGACACACGAACAATTGAAAGTTCAAGTAATACTCGAAGAAGGTTATAATATCTTTTCTTTAATAAACAACCATGTATGAAAGACCTTTGTACTGGTCAAAGTTATATGGCACCTCCATGACATTAAGATGTTATGAGGTTTGATGATATGATGCATGAATGACAAATTGTCTTCCATCATCTGGGATTTCAGGGACGGAATCCTCGTTAGGGGTTTATAATTTGTAATGACCCTGACCTGGGTTTAGGGCTAACCCTATTTGTTTATCCTAAATAAGTTTCTTAGAACTTTAATATAACTCTCTAAAGTGTTTTGTTATCAGGTAACAAACTTATGTTTCAAATTTGGTCATGTTTGAATAATATTTGAGTAATGCTCCTTTATTTTGGACCAAAATGCAATTTACCCAAGATAAGGGGTTATAGTGCAATATGTCATAATTTTTAACATACCTCATGTGTTTTAGTATCATTAGAGAGATAATGATGCAAGGTGGTGGCTTGTGGAAATCATAAATTCCAAGTTTGAACTTGTTTGAATAATGTTGGTGACTTGTGTACCAATTTTGGTGCAAGTTGTAATTTAACCAAAATATAGGATTGGTCATAACCCAATACCTAGAATAATTGCACAGGATTGGTAATAATCCAATTCCTAGAATAATGTCACAGGATTGGTCATAACCCAATTCTTGGAATAATGTCACAGGATTGGTCATAACCCAATACCTAGAATAATTGCACAGGATTGGTCATAACCCAATACCTGGAATAATTGCACAGGATAGGTAATAACCCAATGCCTGGAATAGTGTCACATGATTGGTCATAACCCAGTACCTAGAATAATTGAACAGGATTGGTAATAACCCAATGTCTGGAATAATGTCACAGGATTGGTCATAACCCAATACCTGGATTAATTATTCAAGATTGGTAATAACCCAATACCTAGAATAATTGCACAGGATTGGTAATAACCCAATGCCTGGAATAAAGTCACAGGATTGGTCATAACCCAATGCCTGGAATAATGTCACAGGATTAGTCATAACCCAATACCTGGAATAATTGCATGTGATTGGTCATAACCCAATACCTGGAATAATTACACATGATTGATCATAACCCAATACCTAGAATAATTGCACAGGATTGGTAATAACCCAATGCCTGGAATAATGTCATAGGATTGGTCATAACCCAATACCTAGAATAATTGCACAGGATTGGTGATAACCCAATGCCTAGAATAATGTCACAGGATTGGTCATAACCCAATACTTGGAATAATTGCATAGGATTGGTAATAACCCAATACCTGGAATAATTGCACATGATTGGTAATAACCCAATGCCAGGAATAATTGCACATGATTGGCATAGTCCAATACCTAGAATAGTTGCACAGGATTGGCATAGTCAAATACCTGGAATAGTTGCACAGGATTGGCATAGTCCAATACATGGAATAGTTGTACAGGATTGGCATAGTCCAATGCCTGGAATAACCTCACAGGATTAACAAAGCCAATACCTGGACAGAATATGATGATTTATATTCACAGAACTGATATAATTCAATATTTGGCTAGCATATTGGTTGAGGCCAACATATAGAAATGAGAATGATTCATGGATGTCATACCATGATAATGAGTATCACAGGATAAGCTTGAGATGTTGATATAGTATGATGAGTAAATGATATACATGTTCTTCATATTCCTTATAAAGTGAATAGATGATTTTCTACTCTATCACAGATAGTTGCAATGCTTTAAAAGATGAGAATGTTCTAAATTGCTTATCCTCTACTCAGTTTAATACTATTTACTTGTCATAATAACATTGTTGGCAGAGAGTTATATCTCTCACTGGGACAATTGTCTCACCCTGTGGGATCCACATTTTTTTAGGTGGACGTGCATGAGGGGGGTTGAGACCGTACTACAGAGGGAGAACAACCGTAGCGGGGACAGCAATGACAAATCAGGTTGAGTGTATTGTCTGTCGTGTCTTGTAGATAGAAGTCCTATGTGTCGTCTCTGTACTCTTAGGTCCTTGGATTTAGTACGTGTTGGTTTTATGAACAATTTGAGATTTTGGCTTGTGTGTCTTGAGGTTTGATGTTGCTTTAAGTATATGTTTTGAGAAAGCAATTATTATATGTTATCCTTGAGAAGAAAAGGTATAGTGTATGTACAATATATGATCAATGTGAATATCAGGTTTTGGTTCTTCCTTGAAGAGTTTTTCTGGAAATGGATCTCTTTGTAAAAATGGTTTTAATTTTTAGTGATTTTTGTTAATTTATTTCTTATGATTATTCTGCATAATTAGTAATGATTTGGCTGTCGGTTTGGTGGTGGTCATTACAACGTCAACCATGGACAGCCCTTTCCAACATGTCCATACCGTACGACTCAAGACTGGCATGCCACATGCCCATGTGGGCCCCACCTACTGGAGGGGAATTGGTTCTGATACCATTTGTAACACACGGACCCACTTCCCTAGGCTCTAGTAGAGTTTCAGGAATAATGACTGGCCCCACAGACCACCACTAGCCTTAACTACGCACTTTTTCCTCACTCATGCGCAAGTCGTGGTCAACTTCCCGACCGGTCACCCATCCTAGTACTACTCCAAGTTGAGCATGCTTAACTATGGAGTTCTTTAGTGATGGGTTTTCAGAAAAGGAGGTGCACCTTGGTGATATGGGTAGTCCAATCATTCCTTTTAAGATTATTTTATCCGAGGCCTCAAATCCTGAGACGTTACATCAACACTGGACCTTCTACATAGGTCACATCCTCATCAAGCTCCAACTCCACATGTTGTAAAACTAATTATCTATCTGAATGACACTTTCTCAGCATACTGACATGGAACACTTGATGTAACTTGTGCAACTCAGGTGGCAACTCCAACCAGTAAGCCACCTTCCCATCATGTACCATCACTGGGTAAAGTCCCATATACCTGGGATCCAACTTACCCTTCTTCCCAAACCTCAGAACCCCCTTCCAAGGAGATACCTTCAAATATACCTTGTCTCCCATTGGAATTCCAAGATTCTACGACAATTATATGTGTATGAGTTCTGTATGTCCTGTGTTGCTTCAACTATCATTGTATCACTTTGATCTTCTTTGTTGTTTGTTGCACAAGCTCAGGACCAAATATTTGATATTCACCCGTCTCGTACCAACACAACAGAGATCTGCAACGTCTCCCATACAACGCTTCATATGGTGCCATGTCAATACTACTCTGATAGTTGTTGTTGTAGGCAAACTCTATCAAATAGGGGTGTACATCCCAACTTCCTGAAAACTGAAGGACACATGCCCTCAACAAATCCTCTAAGTTATGAATGGTCCTTTTAGATTGACCATATGTCAGTGGGTGGAAAGTAGTACTGAACTTAAAATGCGTACCCAAAATTGTGTCAAGTCACTCCCAAAAGCAACTTGTGAACTGGGGATATCTATCAGACATGATAGCAGATGGAACACTATGCAAACACACTATCTCATCATAGACTTGGACAATCTTTTCTATTGTGAACGTTGTCTTCATGGGAAGGAAATGTGCTGACTTGGTCAACCTATCAATGATCACCCAAATGGAATCATAACCCTTGGTTGTCCTAGGCAGACCAACCACAAAGTCCATAGTCACATGATCCCATTTCTACTGAGGTATAGGAAATGGTTTCAATGTTCTTGTAGGCTTCTGATGCTCAGCTTTAACATGCTAACACACATCACATCTTGTAATGAATAAAAACTACATCTTTCTTCAAGCCTATCAACCAGTACATATCCTTCAAATTGTGGTACATCTTGGTACTACCTGGGTGCATAGAATTCATAGATGAATGAGCCTATTCCAACACCACCTTCCTCAGGTTATCAACACCAGGAACTACTATCATGTTATGGTAACAAACTGTCCCATCATCCGAGTCATGGAAATCATCATGCTTCTCACTGCCAAACTCCGATATAATATGTTGTAATACAATATCTATCTGTTGGGCTTCTCTAATTTGTTGTCTCAGTGTAGGATTCACCTGTAACTATGCCAGCAAACTATCTAACAAGGAGACTTCCATCTTGACATTCATTTGACACAAGGAGACCAACATGTCTTGCTTGTGGCACATCAAAGAACTCAACCGACCTTTATCTATGGATAAGAATGAAGACTTCCTACTCAATGTGTCTGCCACGACATTCGCCTTTCCTAGATGATAATCAATTGTACAGTTGTAGTCTTTAATCAACTCCATCCAGCGATGTTGCCTCATATTCAACTCCTACTATGAAAAGATGTATTTCAGGTTCTTGTGATCTGTGAAGATCTGACACTTCCCCCCATATAGGTAGTTCCTATAAATCTTCAAAGCACGAACCACTGTAGCTAATTCTAAATCATGGGTCGGGTGATTCTCCTCATGTTTCGTAAGTTATCGAGAAGCAAAAGAAGCCACTGGCTTGTCCTGCATCAACACACATCCTAGACCATTCTTAGACGCATCACAAAAGACGATGTATCCCTTTCCTTGTTCAGGAAAAACCAGAATCAGTGCACTTGTCAACTTCTCCTTCAATGTCTAAAAAGCACATTGACATCTGTCATCCCAAACGAATGACACATCCTTCCTTTTCAATTTTGTTAGGGGTATGGCGATAATAGCCTGCCAGACCTAGAAAACTATGTACTTCAGTCAGCATCTTCGGTTGTTCCCACTCTGTCATAGACTCTACCTTTTTAGGATCCACTCACACTCCTTTGGTAGATATAACATGCCCCAAGAAAGTTACCTCCCTCAACCAGAACTTGCACTTGCTAAACTTGGCATAAAGCTGGTGTTGTCTCAACACCGTCAACACCTCATGAAGATGTTGTTCATGTTGTTGACTATAACAATTTTATATCAAGATGTCATTTATGAAGACCACTAAAAACTAATCAAGGAACAGTCGGAACACCTTGTTCATCAAATCCATGAACGATGTTGGTGCATTGGTCAGCCCAAATGGCATAACCACAAAGTCATAGTGATCATACCTCATCCTAAATGCTGACTTTGGTATGTCATCCTCCTTGATCCTTAAGTGATGATATCTTGACCTCAGATCTATCTTTGAGAACACGGTCATGCCACACAATTGGTCAAATAGATCATCTATCCTTGACAAAGGGTACTTATTCTTTACCGCGACTGTGTTCAATTGCTTGTAATCTATGCACAACCTCATAGACCCATCCTTCTTCTTCACAAACAACACTAGAGCACACCAAGGTGACGTACTTGGCCTGATGAAACCTTTGTCAAGCAATTCTTACAACTGTCTCTTCAACTCTGCCATCTCTATTGGTGCCATCCTATACGGTGTATGAGATATATGTTGCGTTCTGGGAACCAAATTGATCTCAAAATCAATCTCACGGGGTGGGGGAACACTTGGAAAGTCCTTAGGAAATAGATCTTCGAACTCCCTAACCACCGACGCCTCCTGAATACTAGGACTCCTTGCCTCAGTATCCCTCATGTGTGCCAAAAACGCCTTGCAACCTTGTCTCATAAGCTTCCTTGCTACCATGGATGATACAAGACACGTCGGAAGAATCTTCCTATCTCCTTGGAAGGTCCACTTCTCACTACCATCTGCAAATGTCGCTTGCTTGGAACTACAATCCAAGACTACTCTATACTTTTTCAAGATGTCCATTCCAAGGATCACATCGAATCCATGTATGTCAAGTGGTATGAGATCCACTTAAATGCTATGTCCCAAAAAAGAGAGAACACTGGATGGACACACATCCTGCAACACTGTAGAACTGACCAATGGGGTTCCTAGAAACAAACTATTCTTCTTACAACTACCAGGAAAAGAACAACTGCTAAGAACTTCGTGTGCGATAAAAGAGTGTATAACACCCGAGTCAACCAAAACAGCTATTAAGCAAGAAGAATACAAATCAGAATGAACACTACTACAGAACACGCCTTTGGTGTCGGTTGTTTAACCCCTTTTAGCGACGGTTCTCAAGCGACGCCTATGTGGGTGCCGCTAAAGGTCGAACTCTTCGGCGTCGGTTTTATAACCGACGCCAAAAGGCTTCGTGTCATCGAAAACGCGCCAGCAGGGCACCTATAGGCGTCGGTTATGTATAGTAAGCCGACGCCAAAAGGGTTCACGCCACAAAAAGGGCACCATCTAGGACACTTTCTGCGTCGGTTTGCAACTAAAAAACTGACACCATATTTCCAGACGCCATGGCCATGCTTCCCTGCACGGCTGTGTTTAGTACTATAGGCATCGGTTTTATACTAATAACCGATGCCATTTCCCGCCACGACTGTGCTTTCCTGCACGGTCGGGTTGTTTGTCACATTAGGCGGCGGTTTTTATCCAATAACTGACGTTGTAAGCCTTTGATGACAGTTTTCTATAAATAACCGACGCCTATGTTTTTTTTCTTATCAGTTTGTAGGCTTGCTATGGTTGGTCAGCAGGATGAGAACCCTACAGTTCAGTTTTGAACTGTAGGTTTACGACATCCATTGATATCAGCCAACAAACAGGCCACAAACCTGCAAAATCAACAAATATACTTTTCACACAAGTAGATACATTCAGACATCAATTCAATTCTCACATTCACACATGTAGAAACATTCAAATACATGTATAACATTCAGACATGTATAAACATTCAGAAATATTCATTTACAAAATATCATTCAACATCGCTATCATCATCCCAATTATATTTTACAGTCCCCACTGCTTGAATGGCTCTTTCCCATTCTTCTCTTACTTCATTTAATACTTCCATCGTGTATGGTGCATGTACATCTTTTAAGTATTTACCTATAGTGTGGTCATTTTTAAACACTTGCAAAGAGAATGATGTATATATATAAGTAATAATATAAAAATAAGATTGATATATTTCATACTAACTAATGAGACTATATATAATACCTCATGTATGGTATCGATGTCCAATGCGGCATATTGGATAATCATATGCATAAATCGCATCACATAGTATGCGCATGCCCAGTCGTTGTCTTGTCTAGTGCACTATAAATTGAAACATACAAAATATTAAAAAATACAACTAAGCACAGTTCACATAAATAATATATACATTGGAGTCGGGAACTTACTTTCACGTTCTCCCAAATTACTTTCACGTCTAGGATGCTCTGGGTTACCCAGAGCAACTATTAATTCATCCCTTGTGCCCTGAGGGATGAGCGTACCTTGTTTCCTCTGCTCGTGCAGATACAATACATAAAGTGCAGCACACACAAGTGCTTCAGATTCATATAACAACATGACAGACTAACACATATATAGTGCATAACAACAGCAGCGCCGAATTTACATACAATACTAGCTTAGTACATATATAGTGGGACTAAGGTGACGAGTTAACAGGAGGACAAATAGATTTCACCACGAGTTAACATTGAAGAAGGTCTACTAACCTACACTGAGCTAAACAAGTTTATCAGTACTAGCCTAAGGCACAAGTACCGTTCGTCAGGACAATGACGGTCATGGAAGCTTAGTGGCCACTGGCCAGTTGAACGTGTAGTGGCCACTAAGCTGGTGGCCACTAAGCTTCCACGACCGTCATTGTCCCGAAGAACGGTATGTGTGCCTTAGGCTAGTACTGATAAACTTGTTTAGCTCAGTGTAGGTTAGTAGACCTTCTTCAATGTTAACTCGTGGTGAAATCTGTTTGTCCTCCTGCTAATGCATACGATTGTTGAATCACGACCTCCCAGTCATAACATGTAGTTGTTGGTAACCTGTTTTAGCAGGTGGGATCGTCACCTTGGTCCCAATATATATGTATTAAGCTAGTGTTGTATGTAAATTCGGCGTTGTTGTTGTTATGCACTATATATGTGTTAGTCTATCATGTTTTTATATGAATCTGAAACACTTGTGCGTGATGCACTTTATGTATTGTATATGTATCCTGCTTCTCTTCATTGTGGCTTCTTTTGCTGTTTCATGTCTTTCTGCCTATATATCTATATAATCTTAGTGTGGGATGCTTTCTCGTTGAGCATCGCTGATAGCCTAGTTAGTTAGCATATTGATTTGGTTAGTAACACTAAAGGTTAATGTTGAATAGGTGAATACATAAAAATGTATATTAATTAAATTGGGAGTGGCGCTTAATACCTTGAATTCATCTATTTTTCTTCGGGTAACAAACTCCTCCCAGTCTTTGGGGTCCAAGTAGTTCCATTGTTGTGTGGCTTCCTTCTTCCTATATTTATTTTTCAAAGAGAATACAAACCAAAAATATTAGTGTAGAGTTAGTGAAATACTGATCAATAAAAAAATATAAACATGCATGCCTCTAAAATTGTGATCTTTTATCAATTAACAATCCTTCATTGTGATCTCCGCGCACATATAAGTCATCATTAGCTTCAATATTTTGTGGAGTTGGCAACCCAACTGAGAATGGACTGGAGTCATCATACTTATCATATTACTCTTCTTCATCTATAGGATCTTCAATGAACTGTCTTTTACCATGAAGAACAACCGACCATTTATCATTTGCAGGATCATCGATATAGAATATTTGTTTCGCCTGTGATGCCAATATGAATGGTTCACCCTTCTCGCCAATCTTTTCAAAGTTCACTAAAGTGAAACCCAATTCATCCACTATAACTCCTTTGGTGTTATCAACCCAATTTATGTAGTCAAACTCCCATATGTCTTCAATGACACTGTAATATGACATTTTAGCTTCACGTGGAATCTTATCCTTTGCACTTGCAAAATACATAGTCGACGCTTGAAGAGTGACCCCACTGTTTTGGACGACACTCTTATCATCTTGGCGCTTTGTGTAATATGTGAACCCATTAATGTCAAACCCTTCATAAGACATAACATTCGGTTTTGGTTTAAAGGCAAGGCATTTGATAGTTTCTGTAATATCATTTGGTGTTTGAGATAGTTGATGTAAGACTTTATCTTCAAACCACTTAGTAAAAGTCTTATTATGCTCTCTAGCAAGCCTCATTGAACTTGCTCGAGGATGTTGTCTCTTGATGAAATTGGTATGTTCCTCGATATAAACACTCACTTCGTCCATGTTGTGTAAAATATACAAGTGACCTTGTTCCAACTGCTCATGGCTGATTACTTTCACCCATGATCCCAAAATTCCTTTGCCCTCCTCAATATTCTTGTCATTAACAGGAGTGTTATTACCACTCAGAAAGTCATTGCAAAAATCCATAACCTCTCTCGCCACATAACCTTCAATAATACTCCCTTCAGGCCGATAACGGTTTCGAACATCACCTTTAAAAACGCTCATGTATTGTTCAAATGGATACATCCAATGCAAGAAAACTGGTCCCAACATTTTCACTTCCCCAGTCAAGTGGACAACAAGATGTACCATGATATCAAAGAACGAAGGAGGGAAATACATCTCAAGCTGACATAGGGTAACAACCACTTCTCTTTGCAAATTATCACAGACATTTTTCTCAACAAGCATTACATCGATACAATGCCTGACTGTCAAAGAACTCCAATAAGGAAGATCCCAAAATATTGACTTCTTCTTGAATGAAGAATTGTCACTCCGTGTGGCCATACGACATTGTGATTTATTACCAAATTCATTGACAATGTCTTTTACTCTTTCATAAACAACATCCCCTGGTATAGGTTTAGGTGCACTCCGTTCATCATTCCATCCATTGAATGCTTTGTGCTTCCTAAGATACGGATGGAATTTTGAAAGAAACCTTCGATGACCAAGATATACAGTCTTGCCACCATGTTTTAGTCTTATTGAATCAGTGTTTTCTTCACATATAGGACACGCTTTAGCTCCTTTGACACTATATCCAGACAAATTCATGTATGCTAGAAAGTCATTAATAGTGCAAAACAACATAGCGTGCAAACGAAATGTCTCTCTTCCTGAAGCATCATAGGTCATCACACCTTCAGCCCAAAGTTTCTTTAAGTCATCAATCAGAGGTTCAAGATAAACATCGATATCATTTCCGGGTTTTTTAGGGCCCGATATCAACAATGACAGCATAACATACTTATTTTTCATACACAGCCAGGGAGGAAGATTGTATATAACAAGCATGACTGGCCAAGTGCTATGTTGGCTGCTCAATGTCCCGTACAGATTCATCCCATCTGTACAAAGCCCAAGTCTTAGATTCCTATCTTCTTCACCAAATTTGGGGTACAATAGATCAATCTTCTTCCACTGTGGGGAACCAAACGCATGTCGTAGGATCCCATCATTGTTTTTCTTAACATCTGCATGCCACCTCAAATTCTTCGCATCTTTCGGATTTGCAAACAAGCTTTGAAACCGTGATATTATAGGTAGATACCACATCACCTTGGCAGGAGAACCAGTTTTGGACTCCCCCGAAGTCGTCAATTTATACCGTGATGCACCACATTTTGGACAATCTTTCAAATCCACATAGTCCTTTTGAAATAATACGCAATCATTCGGGCATGTGTGTATCTTCTTGGCCTCCATTCCCATTGGGCACAACAATTTCTTTACCTGGTATGTTTAGATTGGCAGCTCGTTTCCTTCAGGAAGCATTTCTTTCAACAAAGTCAACAATGAAGTGAAGCTTTTGTCGCTCCATCTATTGTTAGCTTTCAACTTATACAATCTCAACACAGCGCTAAGCTTCGTAAACTTAGCACATCCTGTGTATAATGGTATCTCAACATCATGCACAATGTTTCTAAAGATAGGAGGTGGATTGGTGTGCTCTACCCTACAACTATCCAGCATCGCATCAACGATGTCTACTGGAACTGGTTCGTTCACATCTACGTCATTGGAGGCAATTTCTTCTTCCACCCAAGCAATGCTATCGACATCCACTGGTTTTGAGTTTGAAATCTCTCCATGCCAGTGCCATTCTATATAGCCTTGTACAATCATGTTGCACATGACATGACTTTTGATTTCGTCACCAGTGCTGACTTTCAAGTTGTTACCGCAATGCCTACATGGACAGTCCTTCTTTTACATATAGTATCATTATCATCATCATCATCTATGCCTCAGTCCCAACTATGTTGGGGTCAGCTACAGGTTCTTTCCTATGTTCCTCAGCAAATCTAATAAACTGATCAAGACCAGATATAAACTCTGGGGTGCAGCGATTGCGAATGGACATCCATGATCTATCCATTCTATGATCAAAGAGAAAACAAGTATATATTAGGACAAGATTAGGGTCTGCGGTTAACACATACATGTGATGTCATTCTTATATATAATAAATGTGTACCACCTATCCCATCCTTGAACACCTAATCTCACTAGTAAGTGTATAATGTGTATTGGGTTTTCAAGAAAATTTCGGTAGTATTTCCCCACTGTTCTCTAAGTACATATGTACTTAGAGAACAAACGGGGAAATGCTATCGAAATTTTCTCAAAAACCCAATACACATTATACACTTACATCCTAAGCGAGATTAGGTGTTCAAGAACAGTCCCAAATCGGGGACTATCCAAGATTTACTCGTAATGAGTAAATCTTGGACGGGTTTCTAGGCCAACAAACACAATAATAGATATGTACATGTTAGGGTTTCATCACAATTAATGTTAGGGTTTCATCACAATTGATGTTAGGGTTTCATCAATGTTAGGTTTAATCAAATCAAATCAAGTTTAAATCTTAAGTACATATGAACTAACATCAAAATTTACTGAATTAGGTCAAACATTAGGATTAGAAGCACAAATATATGCAAGCAAAAGATTTGTTCGTATCCTGGGATTTACATAAAGCATTACATAAAGATTTGTTCATATCCTTACCAACAGCAAGCACGACCGTGGCTGTGTTGGCCTACCACGGCCGTGCTTGCTGTTGGTAAGGAGCTAGGGAGAAGGAAGCAAAGCGGCTAGGGCTACCTGGAGCTAGCGTGGAGAAGAGCGGCGGCGAGCAGCGGCAACAGTGGCAGTGAGCAGGTGAAGAGAAGAGCAGAGTTGTGCTCGTAGTGGCACCAGGAGACAAGAAGAGCAGCAGAGAAGAGCAGAGCAGTAGTGGCGACAGCAGCAAAAAGAGGACACGGTGGCGGCGGCGCCGAGCAGCAACGGGGGTCGTCGGCGATTTTAGGCAAGAGCGGTGAGCACAGGAAAATTATCACGAAGAAACAGGAAGAAAGGGGGAAGAGCCGGGTGGTCGGGTCTATTAAGTTGGTCAACAACATCGGTTATCTACAAAACTGATGCCTCTTACTCTTCAACGTTGGTTGATAGTAAAAAACCGACGTCTAATTAGACAATCTTTGCCCTAAATTATTTGGCAGGAACCATTATCAACGTCGGTTATCAAAGGATAACTGACACCGAAAGTGGAACTTTTCGTGCAAATTTTTATCTTAAATAGGCGTCGGTGAATAGTTTAAAAAATGACGTTGTATGTGACGCAAAATTTTTCGCTCAAAAATTGGATTTCGCGGGCGATTTTAGGCATCGATTTCTTATACCCAGCCGATGTTGAATACAAAATGGTACCCATGTCTGGCTGGTCTTCGAATATAGATGTCGATTTTCCTAAATAACCGACGTTGAATAGTATAGGCGTCGGTTTACCTAAATAACTGACGCCCAGAAAAGCAGCACTGAATGTTGTTTCTGTAGTAGTGGAAATAAATCCATCTGACCTATCACCACTCGCAGGTTGACCACCGCCTCTAGATGACTCATCACATAGAATCTAGTTGTTGCCTATTGTCGCCCCCATCCTCTGCTTCCCTAAGCAGACGATCCAACCTATGATTCTTAGCCATGTGCTCATCCTCCTGTGCCACTATTCAGTTGTCTCTGTGAGCCCTACTGACTCTACCTCGGTTGCTGGTTCACTTCATCATCCTTCACTGGATAGAATGGTTTAATATGCCCAACTTGTCCACACTTGTAGCATGTTTTGTCCCCATACCAAGGCCTAGGTGGTCCTGTCACTGATGTTGAGGCAACACTCTAGGCTCCTGAGGGTGGAAAACTATGGCCTTTACCCTTGCTCAGTGACCACTGCGTCGAAGCACTAAACCTCTATGAAGCTGGTGGTGTAGAAAACCTCAGCTTCTTGAAGTCGCTAGATGACTATCCTTGAAACTGTGTAGACCGCTTCTTCGTACTTTCCTCTCTCTTATCCTTCATAGATCATTCTATCCTCCGAACAGACTCTACAAATGTAGCAAACCTCTCGCGATTCTCCAAAGCAGCAGCCAGGGTAGACAACACAACATTCAACCCCTTCTTAAAATGACGAATCCTCTCATCCTTCGTCGCATCCATGTGAGGACAGAACCTCAACAACTCCATAAACCTTGCCTCATACTCATTGATTATCATGGATCCATGTCGAATCCTCTCAAACTGACTAATATTATCGTCAAGATACGTATGGGGAAAGTATTGACTAACAAATTCTTGTCGGAACTCCTCCCAACCAACCACAACACCGAGTCTCTTATGCTCCTCTATGGCCCACCAATGGACAACACTCCCTCTCAGGAGATACACAACATGCTTCACCTTATCCTCTTCAGGGATACTCAGAATCTTGAAAGCCTTCTCAAGCTCAGTTAGCCATAGATCTGCATCTGTTGGGTTAGTTGTTCCTGCATATTCAACCACCCAACACGGTGAAGTCACTTGAAAGTCTTCCCAGAACCTAAAGATTCATTATGGGGAACATGTGCCCTAGGCTAAGGTGTAGGCTTCATGCCCCCCATATGAGTCATCGTTGCCATAAACTGCCCAAAAAGAGATTGAAAGATAGGGTTTTCTATCATGGCTGGGTCAAACTGGGGGACTTCAGGCACCCGATCTTCTCGTGCCTAGTTCCTTTCACCACCACCTGGCGTAGCAACACTGTTCTCGGAAGCATATCCTTCATATTCTCCAGACATTTTTTAGCTTTCTCTTATTCTTCTTCTACATAAGCAGAAGTGACTATAAGACAGACTAGAGGACACTAGAATAGATACAAACCCTAGTCTTAGGTCCATGTAGACTCAGCATACCTAACACTCTGATACCAACCTTATTGCGAAGGTGACTCCCCACGCCACACAAAGGGAGATTACTCAAATCAAAACCGCGAAAGGAAGATTAACGTACAGATTATTGAAAAAAACTAAAAATTAAAACCATTTCATAATACTGTCAAACAGCAAGAACCTTCACATATAAGTCCTTTCATGATTCAAAGCATTCACAAGGCATGTTGTCAACCTGCAACCAAAGAATTGTTCCAGACATATATATACATGATTCCACTACATCTGGTATACAAAAGGGTACATAAGGAAATCACGTTCGCGAAACATCTACAAAACATTCCCAAAGACCCGAGTGTACAAGAATGACTCTAGGACTCTATCAGTAAAAGACATCCAACATCGCTGCCAACCTCGCCAGCTACTAGTCCTCCTGCTTCTCCTCAACCTCCAATGCATGATCTCTACCTCTTCGTGATCGTCCACCTAAAAAGGGTGTGGGAAACCCACAAGGTGAGATTCCAAATCTCAGCGGGAGATATAACTCACCACCAACTCTATTATTATCATAGATAAGATAAACTAAGTAGATGTATAATTACAATTATGTGAAGTAGGTAATGATTATTAATAGGAAGATCACTTACTATTGAATTTATGAAACATCCTAACAATTTTAAAGTAATATAAAGAACATGTATAATTCCTATCAACAACATTGTATAAAGATCAAGCAAGGCCTCATCCAATGTTTTTGTATTTTGATCATATACAAGCATACTACACGGCTGATTACGTATGTTATTATGCCCTGAGGATTAGAGTCGTACCACCCGAATCCCACCGACCACTTAATAAGTCGAAATTGGTGCCATACAAGGTCAAATGGAAGACCTAGAATCCATGATCTCACCACACCTCTTGGTCAACACATGAGAAAACACCGCAGAGACATATCAGTCAATCTGTAACAATGACATGTAAATCAGAGATTGGCTCACACATGGCCATCTACACATATAATCATAACTAGCCCACCTTGGTACATGTATAATTCTAGAAGAACGGGCTCACGCATGGCCTTTCTAACAAAAGGAGTGGCTCATGCATGGATATCCATATCACAACGAGATCGACTCACACATGGTCGTCTCACACATCTTATATTTAAGGATACAAAGAATTACTCGACTTGTACTCCGCATATTAAAAAATGCGCTCTGAGTTGAACTCGTTTCACCATTCAGCAGATTGTTGACACTGAATGGATCTATGGCACAGGGCAAACTACACTATTAAATTTCACTTGATTAATTAGACCAATTTAAACATCTTTAAGCATAAATCAAGTTACAATGTATAATCTCTAAACAAGATCTACATAAACAAGAGCATAACTCATTACTAGAACAACTCAAAACATATTAGGTGTGATCTCATCACGTCATCACCTTATGCATGTTATTTATCATATGTCCATCACAAGGACCAATTTTCATCACAAGGACGACATATCTTGGGGTAACAACCCATCCTTCCATCATTGAGGAAAAACATCTTATGTAAGGCAATAAGCCATCATCAGGTCATAAGACCACTTCCCTCTTCTTTCTGAGTCACCATCTCATGTGTACCTCACAAGGCTTATCAAACATATCAATATCACCACAGCTCATGCATGGCTATGCGCATCAACTGATATTACCTGCATGGTTAGAAACACGTAACAAGGGAAGCAATACATCATTAACGCTATCATCCCATAAGATTCACACCATAGATTTCACATTATTTCAATTAGGGTTTCACTTTACCCGATCAGGGTTTACAAGGTATAGAAGCATAACTCAACACCTTTCATACAACTATCCCATAGAGTATCACATCATACCATGTGACCCTAGCATCAACATAGTACATCTCAAACATCACCACAAGGTGTCGTTTAGGGTCTCACAATAGGGTATCAATTTTTCCTTCACAGGTATCGGGCAACCATACCAAGGTAGGGTATCGACCTACCTACCCAAGGTGTGTATCGGTTTAGCATCACAAGGCATATTGGTTTGTCACCTCTAGGGAGTGTGAAGGTCACCACCATTTAGGGTGCAATGGGCAACCAAACCATGTCGGGCAACACACACAGGGGTATATTCGGTAGATCAGCTTGAGGTATCAGTTGAGCACTACCAGTTGTCAGGATACCATCTTAGGAGATGTATCATTTTAACATCTAAGGTTAGTATATCGGGCCATCTCACCTAAGGAGAGGGTGTCGGCCAACTTAGCCTGACGGGAAATGCCATCTCAAATCAAAACGGGTGTCGGTATGCCAGGCATCACCAAGGTATATGGGGTATAAGGTTTAGGGTTGGCTGGGCATCTCAGTTTGAGGTGTATTGGGCAACATCACCCAAGGTTATGTATCAGCCTCTATCTAAGCAGGGCATTACAGTTAGCCTTCGAACATATCAACTCCTTTAGGTACGCTTATAGCCATAACGGGCTAACACCCTACAACACATACCAGTCTCACCATCACATGTCAGTCTAGGTGTACAAGGGCATGATGACCTTGCCTTCACTAAGTCGTGACAACCTGTCTCTTGGTGTAACAGTTCATCATCTTCAGGTCATGACAGCCAGGGGGCATCACAGGTCGTGACGACCACCCAAACATATCAGCCTACCCAAACATATTGGCCACCTCATCTTCAACCTCGATATAACATTACTAGCAAGGCAAAAGAAGGTGCGATGCAAGGCAGCAACAAAACAAAGTTCCTTTCCCAAAACAGAACGCAAGCTACCAAGAGAAAGCACTATCATGCAAGCAATAACGACCCAAAAATAAGAACAAGATAGCAAGCAAGAAGTGATAATAACAAAGAGGGTTTAGAGTTATATAACCCGCCTCAAAGATCACCACCAAGCTCTAAGCTCCAAGGTCAAGCTCCAAGCTTCATGAACTCAAGGTAGGAGAAGACCCTTCCAACTTGATCACCACAACACCTCCAAGAGGAGATAGGACCAAGGTTAAGACAACATGAGAGGGGAAAGAGAAGCAACCAAGGTACACAACAAAAAAGAAGAAACAAAAAGAGAAAGAAGAGCTAAGGATAATGGCTTGCCCAGGAAGAATATGAAAAGAGAACACTACGAGCTTAGGCTCATCTACCAAGCTCTAAGGGAGAGAACTCCTTAAGCTCAAGATCGGCCACCAAGGAGAGAATGCAAAGATAACCAAAAGTTTTCTCTTGCATGGAGGGAAAGAGAGATATATACAAGAGGGCTGAAAGAGAGAACAAAGGAAAGGTGTTACCACCAAAGAACCCTAGATGACACATGTCCACAAAGAAAGAGCCACATGCAACATCATGCAACAAGGTGATAAGAACTATGCCTCACCCCTAGATCACCTTCCTAGGTCAAGGCCGATACACACACCCACTCCCTTCACAAACTGATAGGGATGAAACCCTAGAGCTACAAACCAATATGGTGCATCTAGAGACACCACATAACTGATACAAGCCCCACTCAAGACTCTCAAGCTTGAGACATCACTCCTAGGTGTAAGGTACACCTCAAACATGAGTGCAAAATATCACCAAGGATGTCACCACTCAACCAAGGCTCAAACAAGATTCCCATTTCTCTCTAACTCCACTAGATGATACCAAGAGAGAGAAGGAGCACACTAGAGGTGGAAAACTTGCACATCAACCCCTATCATGGGTGAATTGTAATTTGCACCAAACCTCTCCACAAAACACAAACATCAACCAAACAAGCTCAAACAAGGAACTCAAGCTTCCAACATGCCCTAATTACATCTCAAATGATTAGATCAAGGATCTGAGAAACATACATAAGCAAAACAAATAGGGTTATCTCAAAATGTGGGTCAGAGTCCTTACAGTTTCACTACGGTTTACACTGCAATTAACATCATTTGTTAATATTTATTTCTCCTAACCATGGACCTAGGGACCTACAACAAGAATTGCCCACTCTCACAACAACGTAATCACTACCTAATATAATATAAACCCCACTCTCGTAGGGATTTAACTATTAGTTATGTGCTTTAATGAATCCTCTGGGACATTCCCTTCACAATTGTAAGCCCTTTCTCGAGATGCGGTATAAATCGTGTAAAACTTATGAATTTTCTGATCCTAAATCCATCTCTTGAAGAAATTAAGGATCTGATAAATTAAATATGTTGATCATGCATAGTTAATTAATTATTAAATCATAGTATTATGTCCATAAATTAGGAAGAAAAATAATATAGTAACTTATAATGTCAAAAATAATGCATAATCGGGCTACTCCCCGATCCTAAGGAATTAGGGAATTATCCCCACATGATTTCAGTTACTACACACATAGAGAGAAAAGGAGAAGAAGAGGAAAACATCAAAGACTAATGGAAACCTATGGAGAAGATGATTTGGACGACTCCCTCTGACGAACGTGATAATTTTCTGTCCTCTGGATGCAAATCCGTCCTTGGGAGGTGCTCGAATTGTCTAGAATGTAGCTTTCTCCTCTCCTTACTCTTCTCTCGACTCTCCTCTACCGTACAAAGAACTAAAGCATGATAATTAGGTCTGGACGAAATACTCCCTAGTCATAAGAGAGACTTAGGGCATCATTAAGTCATGGACGTTGTATTAATCACCATCTTTAATCTCATTTGATCACGCCAAGTCAGTACCACTGATAGGAAGTCGATGGCACCGAGTCATCTTCTGGATTCACGACTCTGTGTATTATCCGTACTACCGACGAAGGCACTGATAGCACCGAGTTGATTTCTATCATCTCTGATGATTTTTCCATGTAAGAGTTGGTAAGCACCAACCCACTTTAGGTGTGTTACTGCCCATCAAGTCGGTAGTACAGAAACTATGGTTGGTACCATCGAGTGTCTTTGATTCATGATTGTTCTTTTTCTTCTATTGTTGGTATCCCTGATAGGAAAATCAATAGCACATGACTGAATCAAGACTTGTCACTTTACCTGGAATTTGAAATAAATAACACAAGTCCAATATTTTATGATAAATCAATATAAAATGATAGAAATAACTAATACTTGATGCAAGCATTTGTTACGGGATAATAATGATAAACCATGCATAATTAGTATTAAAATGTAAATATGCATGAAATGCATGATAAAATAGCATGTGAAAAGCGGATAATATTCAGTGCATCAGGTCCACTTTGTACTATGTGGAAAATAAGATGTGTGCATGATGAGAAGTTTCTTATCCAAAACCCCAATCTTATGTAAATGAGAGGAGAACACTTACAAGGAAGTGAACTCAAACCCTAATGGGCTAAACATGATTAGACCCATTTGCATAATAAACTAAATAATAATAACTCTAACAAAAAGAATAAGGTTTTTTAGTGGTGAGTTGAGGTAGTTAATGAGGAAGAATGTGGTATTTTTATCTCCTTCATTAAGCTATTTGATTTTGGCATGTTTATTCCTATAAATAACCTTTTGCATGAAAATTTCTTTATCCTTGAGAAGGAGATAATGTCTCCATGCAAAATTGGATGAGTCACTTGTGGAATCTAGACAATCTTCCAAACCATTAGGATCATGCTTGAACAATTTGAACTTTTCTCTTTCCACTCCATGAGAAGTTCTTGATGTATCTAGCTTTGTAGGGGAAGATTATACATGGATCAATTGGGGGAATAGTGATATTAATCCATACTAAAGAGGTATCCAAAATGAAGGATGGGTGTGTGGTCCAAAATCTTACAAATCTAAAGGGTGTAGGGGCCCATATGATGAATGTAAAGTAGAGAAATATCGCCTGATGGTTCCTAAGAATTTTGGAAGTAGAGAAAGATCAAGTAATAGGATATATATATATATATGTATATATATATATATATATAGAGAGAGAGAGAGCTAGGCTAGAATACACTCAAGAGTACAGATCGCACAAATACACTCAGTATGGACTTTACATGGGAAGGATAGATAAGTGAAGGGGAAGGATGTAATAAAAGAGAAATTAAAGAGTTACCTTTTACATTACCTTGATGATATCCAAATTCCATACTCTTATAATTAGTATAATAAATCTCTTCTAGAGAATGTATGCAGGATCTTCATTTGGTCCTATGTAAAGACATAGTCTCTACCATTAAACATGATAAACAAATACATCAAATGTGTGGCAGTGGAAGAAATAAAACTTGACTTTATTCAAAATGTATAAAGAGTACATTATAAAAATTTCCCAAATGGGAGTACAACTTTATACAAGCATAGGATCTAGGTAGAGGAAGACTTAAACTAATACAACTTGTCTCCACAAACAACATAACAAAAGTTTATGCAGCTAGTCTAAGCTATCTAGATGTCCAAGATCTCCTTAGCCTTAGGCAGGTTCACCAAGCTTCCATGCGCACTCTGACCCTAATCTGGGTGGTTGGGATCACCCAGCAAGAGATAGACAAAAATGTATGTGTCAATAAAGGCAAAGGACAATTATAAAGCTAAAACATTGAATAATAAATTATCCACTATACTAAGTGATTTCAAGAGTAAGAGGCAAATGAACAAATAAGAATTAGAATACTACCATAGTTCAACATCAACAATAATCACATTGCATGAATATATTATGACACAAACTCATTTCAATGTAGGGTGAGGCACCTATCAGACCTCACCGTATAAAATGGTAGGGGGACTAAAACCCCAGTGCCCGGTAAGAGGACTAAAACCTCAGTGCCCTGTATAAAGTGGCAGGGGGACTAAAACCCCAGTGCCTACAACAGGGGGACTAAAACCCCAGTGCCCTATGGGTGGTTTGTACTCATGTACACTACATTGTCATTTGGCCAATAAATACATCATGCATAAATAAGTCACTTGGCAGAATTGAGAAATATAAATAGAGTTGTATCATAGCAAATGGGAATAATTTCCAACAAGCATTCCAATTAAGCAAGCCAACATTGGCATTCCAAATAATTCAATAAAGGGGCCAACATAGGCAACATCAATGTACAATATTTCCAAGTAAATGAGCCAACATAAGTGGTACCAAGATTCACATAATTCAACTAGATGAGCAACAATGGCAATGGAGGCATTAAATAAGTAAATATCCAATAAAGGCATTTAGAAGGATAACAAGGCTAGCACATAATGAAGGTAGGGTTGGACAAGTCCCAACTGAAGGATTAGGATTGTTTGCACATAGATTTCACAATCATACATTCCACATATATAATAGGAATCACATACATAGGATTCACATACCAAAATAGGATCCACATACCTTATTTTGATTCATTACCATTACTTTCACCAATCATATTGTTTTCACTTCCATTTTCCCTAGTTATAAACATTACACATGTATTAGTACATATTAAGGCATAAAGCATAGGAAAAATCCTAATTTTGGAACTTATTTTCAAAACCACAATTTAAGGTTCAAAACCTAGTCTAATTGATTAATCACATTCTCCTGATTAAGAAAACATATTTTATTTCCCAATTTGGAGTTAAAATAGATTAATTACACATTTTAGATCATTTAAGGTGATTAAAATGATAGTTAAGATAAACTTTGAAAAAGCATTTGGAAATAGGACCAAGTGATTCCTAATATTATTCTAATCGATAAAACATATTTATTTACCAAAAATAGAGTTAAAACACTTTAATTATCATTTTATAACATTTTATACATTTAAATTGAGGTTTGAATTAATTATCAGATTTTGGATGGAAAACATGACTCAAAAACTGTAAATTCAGATTCTACATAATATTAGCTTTCCAACAAGTATTTATTTGCATTTTTTTGATAAATGAGTGATTTTCTATGAATTAAACAAGATTAACCAATCAGAAATTAGATAATTGTCATGTGGGCCAAAGACCAAAAGGGAAGCGAATAAAAAAGGGCGAACTGAAGAGCACGGAGGGGCAAAACTATAAAAAACCACCCAAACTTCTTCTGCCTTCGGCCAGTGACATGGCGTCGAGGTCCCAACTTGCAAAGTTGGGCAAATCTACAATTCTCAACCAAATTAAGCGTATAGGTACTCGAAACGTAGGGAATTGGACGAGGAACGTACGTACGGGTTCAATTTCTCTTATGGTCGCTCCTAGATCTGTGAAAAAGCTCCACAAGGTCGGGATGCAAATCTTCTCGCCGTCAGCCACAGGCAGTTCCTCGGGCAAAATTGAATGGATAGAAAGATTGCTAGGAGGCAGACAAAGGTGGAGAGGGTGTTATTTATAGGTGTGGATGTGTGTGGAGCCAAAACGTGGGTGGAGGTGAGAAGCCATGGCTGGACAAGTATGGTGTTTCATCTACAACGCATGGGAGGCAATGAGGTTTGTCTCGTTTGACGCAGGAGGTCTCCACGAACACGTAGGAGAAGAAATTTCTAGAAACGATGAAGAGACGAGGGAGAAAGGCGGAGAGGAAGCAAGCGACGACTTCTCGGTTCTGTTTCACTTGTTCAGAGGTGGAAGATGAGGCACTGACCCTCAGATGAGATCTGCATCCAATCAGGACTGTTGGATCTCGATCCACGATGGTCCGGGTGCACGTGAGATAGACTTAGGCTTAAATGTGCATGTTACATTGACATCTTAATGTTATAAAGTCACACTTTATTAGGAAATTGATTAATGCATTTGGGAGGTCAAACAAACTCCAAATGACTTCAAATTTTAACCCTAGGTTGCTAATGATGTATAGTTTCATGCTATATAATTAGATTTGCATTTTAATCAACCTTTGTCCTCCAATAATTATGTTGCTTATTAAAGCATATATTAATATGATTTTTGGGCAAATAATTATATATAGCGTTTATAAGCAACCCTTGGTTCCCAAATCCGAGATATGGAGTCCAAGAGTCCTCCACTCACTTATTACATGCATTTTCAAGTTTAATTATCCCATATTAAGAGTGAGGTATGAAGGTGGTCATTATTCACCATTTTAATTTACACTTGCATATTAATTCACTTCTTAACCATTAATATTTATTCTTGATCTCCAACATTATCCATTAGTCAACTAATTCGTGGTTTAGTGGAGTTTTGCATAATTACCCTATCAAGTATTATTACCCCATAAGATGAGAGAGAGAGGAAGGTGGGTTATTATTCTCCGTATTAACTCTACACTTACATAATTATTCATTTCTCATCCATTAATCATTAAACTTGTACTTTAACATTATCCATTAGTCAATTCTTATTTGTGCAACTATTATTTCATTTTTGGTGAGCATTAGCATCATTGCCCTTACTAATCATATTAATTGTGGTAGTTGTGCAAACACCCATTCATTATCATAAATGGGGGAAAATGGAATTTCACCATCATTAATGCTCAAATTACACATAGAGTCCAAAAATGATTCAAAAGGATGGGAAATTTATGAAAAAGGTCCAAATGGACTAGAAGGCAAAGAAAAGCTCAAAAGTGGATAAATTGTAGGAAAGACTCTGGATTTTAGTATGTTACAACACTCCACCCCTTAAAGAGGATTTCATCCCCGAAATCATAACAAGAGGGAAGAGAGGGTGAGTGAGTAACATCCCAACCTTAAACAACTAGGTGGGTATTAAAAGCTCTACACATAAGCCAAGTCTTACTAAGGTTTCCACAAAACCTATAAACTTTTATCCAACACGACATAATCAACATTTTTGTCTTATTAGCATAATCTCCATCATGAAGAGGCATCATATTTATTATACCATCACTTGTGCCACATTTTATTCAAAACAATTACATCTCAACATTATATCATGTGTATTTCCCTCATCAAGGGTTTTAAGCACAATTAGGGTTTACTAAGCCATTTCAACATTAATTAATGTATTAGGTCAAAAACCTTAATAACATGAATTCATTTTCCATTATCCTCTTAAAGCTATCATGTAGAATTATCACAAATTATTTTGTAGAAAAAGTTAATATTATTCAACAAGTTATTAAGCCTATAATAATTCCAAATAATGTTCATATTGCACATGGTCATATCATCTTTCATACTCATATTAATGACATCATTAATCATTTTCATCCATTACACTTATAAATTATACATATTTTACATCACATTAGGCATTTATGAATATTTATGTGAATCCAATTATTCATTATCATGTTTGAGTCATTATATTCATTTTAGTGAATAGGATGTAACACATTAAATATTAATGAATTAATTCATATATCAAGTTATGATGAGGTGTTCATTAGAGAACAAGGTGATATACCTTACATATATTGATAACTTTGTGACTATAATCCATTTATATGTATCAAGGTATATTATGTGATGATGACACCTAATGTCACTAATGTATCATGAAAGGCATTAAGGATATATATATATGTATATGTTGTCAAATCTAGATGATTACATATTAGGGTTTAGGTCAGCATGATCATTACATGTTAAAGCATCCTTAGGGTCCATTATCCATACACATTTTACCATTAGAGTGGCATAGTCAAATTCAACACTAAAAGGATTTACTAACTAAGCTTCAGGGTGTAACATAGGGTACACTAAACCCTAAACATAGGAGTATAAGGTATTTAAGGATGATTTTTGTGTAAGAGATCAAATCATCACTTATGGTTTTCCTAAGGTATTCAACAATTAGGCAACATGCCCAAAGATAGACTATTTCGAGCTGTCTGTATCAGATCAGGCCAGGCCAGATCATATGAGCATGGGAGTCCCCGTAAACCAAGCTAGTCACGCGGAGGAAATTTTTACCAGTCCCCAAGCTCTGACCCTTTCTAGACACCATCACTTCAACTTATTTCTCTAGTAGCTTCTTAATAGACAATTCACCCAAAGTTGATAGATTTTATTTCTAATTATAAATTATAACTCTAATTCAATGTTGGTAAACTCTGAGGTGAAAACCTTCTAAAGAAGCTGTATGAGGAGAGAGGTTCTATCTAGGAGACAATTTGAATTAGTCAAGAATCCGACTACCTTGATGCTCTGATACCATGCTGTAAAGACATAGTCTCTACTATTAAACATGATAAACAAATACATCAAATGTGTGGCGGCGGAAGAAATAAAACTTGACTTTATTCAAAATGTATAAAGAGTACATTATAAAAATTTCCCAATAGGGAGTACAACTTTATACAAGCATAGGATCTAGGTATAGGAAGACTTAAACTAATACAACTTGTCTCCACAAACAACATAACAAAAGTTTATGCAACTAGTCCAAGCTATCTAGATGTGCATGATCTCCTTAGCCTTAGGCAGGTTCACCAAGCTTCCATGCGCACTCTGACCCTAATCTGGGTGGTTGGGATCACCCAACAAGAGATAGATAAAAATGTATGTGTCAATAAAGGCAAAGGACAATTATAAAGCTAAAACATTGAATAATAAATGATCCACTATACTAAGTGATTTCAAGAGTAAGAGGCAAATGAACAAATAAGAATTGGAAGACTGCCATAGTTCAACATCAACAATAATCACATTGCATGAATATATTATGACACAAACTCATCTCAATGTAGGGTGAGGCACCTACCAGACCTCACCATATAAAATGGCAGGGGGACTAAAACCCCAGTGCCCGACAGGAGGACTAAAACCTCAGTGCCCTATATAAAGTGGCAGGGGGACTAAAACCCCAGTGCCTATGACAGGGGGACTAAAACCCCAGTGCACTATGGGTGGTTTGTACTCATGTACACTACATTGTCATTTGGCCAATAAATACATCATGCATAAATAAGTCACTTGGCAGCATTGAGAAATATAAATAGAGTTGTATCATAGCAAATGGGAATAATTTCCAACAAGCATTCCAATTAAGCAAGCCAACATTGACATTTCAAGTAATTCATTAAAGGGGCCAACATAAGCAACATCAATGTACAATATTTCCAAGTAAATGAGCCAACATAAGTGGTACCAAGATTCACATAATTCAACTAGATGAGCCACAATGGCAATGGAGGCATTAAATAAGTAAAAAGCCATTAAAGGCATTTAGAAGGATAACAAGTCTAGCACATAATGAAGGTAGGGTTGGACAAGACCCAACTGAAGGATTATGATTGTTTGCACATAGATTTCACAATCATACATTCCACATATATAATAGGAATCACATACATAGGATTCATATACCAAAATAGGATCCACATACCTTATTTTGATTCATTACCATTACTTTCACCAATCATATTGTTTTCACTTCCATTTTTCCCTAGTTATAAACATTACACATGTATTAGTATATATTAAGGCATAAAGCATAGGAAAAACCCTAATTTTGGAACTTATTTTCAAAACCTAGTCTAATCGATTAATCACATTCTCCTGATTAAGAAAACATATTTTATTTCCCAATTTGGAGTTAAAATAGATTAATTACACATTTTAGATCATTTAAGGTGATTAAAATGATAGTTAAGATAAACTTTGAAAAAACATTTGGAAACATGACCAAGTGATTCTAATATTATTCTAATCGATAAAACATATTTATTTACCAAAAACAGAGTTAAAACACTTTAATTATCATTTTATAACATTTTATACATTTAAATTGAGGTTTGAATTAATTATTAGATTTTGGATGGAAAACAGGACTCAAAAACTAGAAATTCAGATTCTACATAATATTAGCTTTTTCACGAGTATTTATTTGTATTTTTCTGATAAACAAGTGATTTCCTATGAATTAAACAATATTAACCAATCAGAAATTAGATAATTGCCATGTGGGCCAAAGACCAAAAGGGAAGCGAATAAAAAAGGGCGAACTGAAGAGCACAGAGGGGAAAAACCATAAAAAACCACTCGCCGTTCTTCTGTCTTTGGCCAGCGACATGGCGTCGAGGTCCCAACTTATGAAGTTGGGCAAATCCACTATTTTCAACCAAATTAAGCGTATAGGCACTCGAAACGTAGGGAATTGAACGAGGAACGTACGTACGTGTTCAATTTTGCTTATGGTCACTCCTAGCTCCATGAAAAAGCTCCATAAGGTCGGGATGTAAATCTCCTCGCCGCTAGCCACACGCCGTTCCTTGGGCAAAGTTTAATGGATAGAAAGATTGCTAGGAGGCCGACAAAGGTGGAGAGGGTCTTATTAATAGGTGTGGATGTGTGTGGAGCCAAAATGTGGGTGGAGGTGAGAATCCATGGACGTCCAAGTATGGCATTTCATCTACAACGCACGGGAGGCGATGAGGTTTGTGTAAAGAGTGGGATAAACCACCCTCTACTAAAATATGATAATCAAAACTCATTGGAAAGCAACGGAATAAATTTTTTTCTGACTATATTCAATTTTGTAAAAGATTGTACAAAATACATCAAAAATCTCCCTTTTAGGGTTACATCAACATATACAACTAGGATCTAGATAGAGGGAAGTCTAGACTAATCCACTTTTGTCTCCAAGCAACATATCCATCAGCTAGTCCATGTCAACGCCAAGATCTTCATGCCTTATCCATCACCTTGCTCTACATCTGGGTGGTTGGGAAAGCACCCAGCAAGAGGGAAGGAAAATAAAAGTATGTGTCACTAAACTATACTAAAGGTGACAAGATAAATATAACAAGTAAATCAGGCTAGGAATTCATCAAAAGATGAGACGTCAAGAGAATGAGGCCATATATATAAAAGAATATTTCAATAGATGCTTGCCATAAATAACATATCACAAAAGGATTGCATGTATGATTAATATTGACTATCTTAACTATGTAGGGTTGAGGCACCTACCAGACCTTCAACCAAAGGGTGTGGGGAGAATAACACATTCCCAATCATCTGTACATATTTCATGTGCGGGGGAGAGTAACACGTTCCCCAGGGGAGAAATAACACATTCCCCAACTATTGGTGGTTGTACATACAAGTACCACTACACTTGTTAATTAGTCTAATAAAATCAACATGCTAGAAACAATGGCAAGTAATAGCATCATCCAAATAGAACATGGCAAAGGGGTACTAAGACCCAAGAACAATATTCCAAAAACTAATTATGAGGCAGGTATAGCAAATAATCAAGAGTATAAGGAATAGGATTCAATGAAGCCTCATTATGGAAAAAGTAGGACAAGGCACACATATTCCCAACTAAAAGATTAAATGCACATACATAGCACATACCTTATCATTAGAGCCATAAAACTACTTTTCATAACCTTTATACGAGATCAGATCCACTTGCCCTAATATGATCATCATATTTATATATGTATTAGATATATGTATATTCATTAAAGGCTTAAAACCTCAAAACCATCGACTTTTTCCACAAATGATCGAAATTGATTCTAAAAACCTCACTACTGTCTTATTTACATTCTTCTGATCAAAATAACATATAGGTTTGTATATTTTTGAGATACTGACTTTTAAGGTTATTTTTAGTGATTTTTAATTGATTAAATCATCTTTAGAAAACCACCTTCGGCAAAAACTCGAAGTCAGCCTTTAGAAATGTTTTTATTAGAAAGAGCATATTTTTATGAGTTCAGAACATATTTTATTTCTATTTTTAGACAATCGAATCAAAAGTTACGATTTTTACAATCTCAACCAATCACAAAATGCAATGTAGGCAAACTTATTTGAGAAAAACCAAGAGAAGCAAGAGAGAGAGTCGGGCCTGCCTACTGGCTTGGCCCAATAAGGGACAGTCAAGTCATGCAGCCAAGGCCGGGTCAAGCTGCGGTAACACAAATTAAAAAGTCGAAACTACCCTTCGCGCGGACAGAGAGAGATGAAGAGAAAATGGAGGGGCATAAACGTAAAATGACATTGGGCTTTCTTCCCCAATGCAAGCCAAGCCATGGCTGACGACAACAAGTTGTTGCTTGCTGTGATTTTCGGCAAAAGTGCAATACACGTCCAAACTCGATGATCAAATATGTCAAAGAAAGCTTATGAAAAACCGAACCTAATGGTATTTTCAATTTGCTCGGAGACTAAGCGAAGAGAGAGAGAGAGATGTGCCGCAAACTCTGCTGCTTCGGCGGCTCTACGGAGGTCGAAACGGCGGCTATTCGCATAATTGAATGGTGGGTTGTGTCACAAAGGTGCCGACGCACGTATGAGTATGGGTATATATAAGCAAGGAGACGTGGGTTAGGGTTTTCATAGTGGGTCGTCGAAGCTTGGGGAGCAAGCTTTGGGGGGTTTCTCGAATCTTCGTCAAAACACAAAAATTTTGTGATAAAGTAGTGCGGATTTGCGCAAGGAATTCGTAGGATAAAAAATTATTGAATTTCATTGAGTAAAGCTCGAGATAAATGGATTTGAAACTTGCCAACCAAGCAACCTGTTGCCAAAATAGACCGAGGAAGAAGACAAAGTACGGATCCTCAGATCGAGATCCAACGGCTGACGATCAACGCGAAATTACAGTTGTATATTTGATTCCCATTCAAATTCGACTAAAGTGATTTAATGTTTTTCTCTCTCCTCATTTGTAGGCCCAAACGATGTCCAAAAATTACCAAATTTTATATTCTGACTGATTTTGACGCGTAGAATCCAAATATAAAATTAGTTTTAGCTTTTGGGGACTTTTAATAGGTTAAATAATTCAAATAATATTTTCTCTTTCCTCTTTCTTTAATGCCTTTAGGATTATACAAAAATTATAAAAATTCATCCATAAGTCTTATTAAGTATGTTGGATACGAATTTGTCAATTTTTCCATTTGTTGAAGTTGTTTGTTATTTTAAATAATGAGTTGCAAGTTTTGCATACTTTCTCTCTCCTAAATTTATCTTCTCAACAAATATTTTCCAAATTGATTCAAAATTCATCCAAAGGTCTATTTTACCATGTAGAACACGAATTTTGCATTATTATATTTTTTTGAACATTTTTATTATTTTATTTAATTCATTTTAATTTTATCACTTATTTAACCTTTTAATTTATTAGAGGCATCTAGAAATCTTATAAAAATATAAAACTTGGTCTATAATTAATAATAAACGTGTGGAACACTATTTTGGCATTAATTAATTTTTTTCAACATATATTTAATATTTTTAGTCTTTAAATCATTTTCTCTCTCCTGAATAAAATAAAATATTAAACATTGACCAAATTAAATGCAAATTTTCCCAAAGGCTTATTTTTATGTTTAGATTACGAATTTGGAGTTATTTTGCCAATTTGAGAACACTAAATATTTTATTTTGCTTAATTGACTTATTTCCTATTTTCTTTTGATAAAGACATCAATATATGCATTTATCTTCCCAATTAAATGATACTTGGCCCTTAAGTTTCTTTAAGTCAATAAAATGAAATTAAAATCCAAATTATATTCATGGGTTTCCACTTATGATTTTTGGAACAATATATTCCTCATTATCTCCTTTTATCTATTATATTCCATATTATTTCCAATTACCACATTTATTATTTTCTTTACGCATATTTCGAGAATTATCTCCTTTTACATATTCTAAAAGGTACTAGAAAGTTCTAATACGAATTTCTTTATTTTTTATCACTAAAGTGGATATTTTGCATATTTGACCCATCACTAAGCTTCCACTGAGGTATTTATGCATAAACCCAAATATTGGAATAAAAGGTGAACAAATGTTCATTAAACCATCATATTTCTCTACAAATTAAACAGAAAGGCCAAAGAGGATATAAATGAAAGGAAAAGATGGAAAAGAGGACCAAAAGGCAAAATGCCCAGATTTCAGTATGTTGTAACACTCCACCCCTTAAAGAGGATTTCTTCCCCGAAATCACTAGCAATTAGGGAAGGGTGAGTGTGCAACCTCACATCACCAAAACTTCAGGTTGTTCCTCCAACCATACAAATTCCACCAAAACTTATACTTCAACTACACCTAAGGGTTCATAAACTTCACATACAGCTCATCATAGGTTGGGTTCTCAATGATCACCTAGGGTTCCATTATTAAGATATTCTTTTTTAGGAGATTTAACATCATTTACATTTTTGGCTCATTAACATTATACTCTTTATGATATCACATTATCAACATTATATTAATTATGTCATGTTATATTCACTTTATTGCCAAAAGGGTTATATTTCATTATTATGCACAATTAGAGGTTACTCAATTATCTCAACATTCATTATTATATTTGATCATTAATAACTTGGATTTACACTTCATTATCCCCATATTATCACTTTATTAAGTTATAAAAAAATATTTTACAAGAAATAAGACACTCTATCCAATTTGTACAATTTTTCCAATTAATGACACATTAGTTACTTTTATCCATATTAAACATTATCTCTTTGCTACATTATCTTTATTGCTCGTATTGATCTCATCCTTAATCATTTCTCATATCCATTCATTTATATTATTGATTTCGCACGTTTATGTGAATCCAATCACTTCATATTCACATTGAAGCCATTACATTTATTTCAATGATCAAGGTGAAACATATTACATATTAATGAATTGATTCACATTAAGTGACTAATCACATGTGTATTAGATAACAAGGTAACTTGCATTTTATATAGATGACTTGATAAATATATGATTAGATGATTATATATATCATTTATGTGTATCAAAGTATGTTAACTGATTATGGCACTTAACATCATTAATGTATCATGAAAGGCATTAAGGGTGTATATGTTAAGGTTAGATGATTACAACTTTAGGGTTTAGGTCATCATGACCATTATATTTCACTTATTCATCCTTAGCATGCATTAATTACGAATTATAACCTTACTCATCATATCATTAGGGTTTATTGGTTCATGACATAATTAACATCTTAGTTATTGACAATTAGCATTGATATTCATATTATGTGCATTGGATGTACATTAGGGTTCAAGCACATGCATTATTCCTTAGATGATAATTATATGTTCATTACATATTAGCAAGCATGTTAGGGTTACGATTATATCTTGTTTGGTCAAAACCAAAGATCCAAGCACACTAACCACCTAAGTATGAGGTTATGGTTTCTAAAGACAGGTTAGATACACTTTAAGACGTTATAGGGTTCCATCCCCCTAAAGAGGACTTCGTCCACGAAATCTAACCACTCAAACATCATCAACCTAACCATACTCCACCCCTTAAAGAGTTTGACCTACTATACTAGGGTTAAAGGATAAGTCTAACTAAATCATTATCAAGATCCATCATGCTTCCACTGCGCACTCTGATATTCTCACAAACACCCAAACTCTAAGGTCTAGGTTCAAAGGACATAAGAAATTATCTTGGTAACCATCCTCAAACAAATCATCATACACATGAAACTTAGGGTTCCCAAGGATATACAACATAGAAGTCTAAGGTCACTATTGCCTAAAAGCAAACTATTTTGGGCAATTCATATCAGCTCAAGCCAGGCCAGTATCATATGGGTATGGGAGTCCTCGTAAACCAAACTAGTGGCGCGGAGGAAAATTTTGCCAGCCCCCGAAACCCTGATCCTTTCTAGACACCTTTGCTTCAACTTCATACCCTAATAATTGCCTAAAGGCAAACTTAAACGACATTAAGTTATACATATTTTAATTGTGAGTATTTTAGGATTTTATTCATCAAGATTTTAAGGTGAACCTATAGGGTCCTAAATCAATATATCATCAGCATAGATCAAATCTAGGGCAAGAATGTCACTTAAGGGAAACTATGTAAATCTAGGTTTCTAACTAGGGAGACAAAACTGAAATAGCCAGATTCCTACTACCATGGGCTCTGATACCATGTTATAAAGAGTGGGATAAACCACCCTCTACTAAAATATGATGATCAAAACTCATTGGAAAGCATCAGAATAAAATTTTTTTCTGACTATATTCAATTTTGTAAAAGATTGTACAAAATACATCAAAAATCTCCCTTTTAGGGTTACATCAACATACACAACTAGGATCTAGATAGAGGGAAGTCTAGACTACTCAACTTTTGTCTCCAACCAACATATCCATCAGTTAGCCCATGTCAACGCTAAGATCTTCATGCCTTATCCATCACCTTGCTCCACATCTGGGTGGTTGGGAAAGCACCCAACAAGAGGGAAGGAAAATAGAAGTATGTGTCACTAAACTATACTAAAGGTGACAAGATAAATGTAACAAGTAAATCAGGCTAGGAATTCATCAAAAGATGAGACATCAAGAGAATGAGGCCATATATATAAAAGAATATTTCAATAGATGCTTGCCATAAATAACATATCACAAAAGGATTGCATGTATGATTAATATTGACTATCTTAACTATGTAGGGTTGAGGCACCTATCAGACCTTCAACCAAAGGGTGAGGGGAGAATAACACATTCCCAGTCACCTGCACATATTTCATGTGCGGGGGAGAGTAACATGTTCCCCAGGGGAGAAATAACACATTCCCCAACTATGGGTGGTTGTACATACAAGTACCACTACACTAGTTAATTAGTCTAATAAAATCAACATGCTAGAAACAATGGCAAGTAATAGCATCATCCAAATAGAACATGGCAAAGGGGTACCAAGACCCAAGAACAATATTCCAAAAACTAATTATGAGGCAGGTATAGCAAAGAATCAAGAGTATAAGGAATAAGATTCAATAAAGCCTCATTATGGAAAAAGTAGGACAAGGCACAAATATTCCCAACTAAAAGATTAAATGCACATACATAGCACATACCTTATCATTAGAGCCATAAAACCACTTTTCATAACCTTTATACGAGATCGGATCCACTTGCCCTAATATGATCATCATATTTATGTATTAGATATATGTATATTCATTAAAGGCTTAAAACCTCAAAACCATCGACTTTTTCCACAAACGATCGAAGTTGATTCTAAAAACCTCACTACTGTCTTATTTACATTCTTCTGATCAAAATAACATATAGGTTTGTATATTTTTGAGATACTGACTTTTAAGGTTATTTTCAGTGATTTTTAATTGATTAAATCATCTTTAGAAAACCACCTTCAACAAAAACTCGAAGTCAACCTTTATAAATGTTTTATTAGAAAGAGCATATTTTTTTGAGTTTAGAACATATTTTATTTTTATTTTTACACAATCGAATCAAAAGTTACGATTTTTACAATCTCAACCAATCACAAAATGCCACGTAGACAAACTTATTCGAGAAAAACCAAGAGAAGCGAGAGAGAGTCGGGCCCGCCTGCTGACTTGGCCCAATAAGGGGCGGCCAAGTCATGCAGCCAAGGCCGAGTCAAGTTGCGATCAACACAAATTAAAAAGTCGAAACTACCCTTCGCACGGACAGAGAGAGATGAAGAGAAAACGGAGGGGCATAAACGTAAAATGACATTGGGCGTTCTTCCCCAACGCAAGCCAAGCCATGGCTGACGACAACAAGCTGTTGCTTGCTGCGATTTTGGGCGAATGTGCAATACACGTCCAAACTCGATGATCAAATATGTCAAAGAAAGCTTATGAAAAACCGAACCTGATGGTATTTTCAATTTGCTCGGAGACTAAGTGAAGAGAGAGAGAGATGTGCTGCAAACCCTGCTGCTTCGACGGCTCTACGGGGGTCGAAACTACGACTATTTGCACAATTGAATGGTGGGTTGTGTCGCAAAGGTGCTGACGCACGTATGGGTATGAGTATATATAAGCAAGGAGACGTGGGTTAGGGTTTTCATAGTGGTCCGTCAAAGCTTGGGGAGAAAGCTTTGGGAGTTTCTCGAATCTTCGTCAAAACACAAAAATTTTGGGATAAAGTAGTGTGGATTTGCACAAGGAATTCGTAGGATAAAAAATTATTGAATTTCATTGAGTAAAGCTCGAGATAAATGGATTTGAAACTTGCCAACCAAGCAACATGTTGCCAAAATGGACCGAGGAAGAAGACAAAGCACGGATCCTCAGATCGAGATCCAACGGCTGACGATCAATGCAAAATTACAGTTGTATATTTGATTCCCATTCAAATTCGAATAAAGTGATTTAATGTTTTTCTCTCTCCTCATTTGGAGGCCCAAACGATGTCCAAAATATACCAAATTTTATATTCTGACTGATTTTGACGCGTAGAATCCAAATATAAAATTAGTTTTAGCTTTTGGGGACTTTTAATAGGTTAAATAATTCAAATCATATTTTCTCTTTCCTCCTTCTTTAATGCCTTTAGGATTATCCAAAAATTATAAATTCATCCATAAGTCTTATTAAGTATGTTGGATACGAATTTGTCATTATTTCCATTTGTTGAAGTTGTTTGTTATTTTAAATAATGAGTTGTAAGTTTTGCACACTTTCTCTCTCCTAAATTTATCTTCTCAACAAATATTTTCCAAATTGATTCAAAATTCATCCAAAGGTCTATTTTAACATGTAGAACACGAATATTGCATTATTATATTTTTTTGAAGACTTTTATTATTTTATTTAATTCATTTAAATGTTATCACTTATTTAACCTTTTAATTTATTAGAGGCATCTAGAAATCTTCTAAAAATATAAACTTGGTCTATAATCAATAATAAACGTGTGGAACATGATTTTAGCATTAATTAATTTTTTTCAACGTATATTTAAAAATTTTAGTCTTTAAATCATTTTCTCTCTCCTAAATAAAATAAAATATTAAACATTGACCAAATTAAATGCAAATTTGCCCAAAGGCTTATTTTTATGTTTAGATTACGAATTTGGAGTTATTTTGCCAATTTGAGAACATTAAATATTTTATTTTGCTTAATTGACTTATTTCCTATTTTCTTTTGATAAAGACATCAATATATGCATTTATCTTCCCAATTAAATGATACTTGGCCCTTAAGTTTCTTTTAAGTTAATAAAATGAAATTGGTATCCAAATTATCTTCATGGGTTTCCACTTATGATTTTTGGAACAATATATTCTTCATTATCTCCTTTTATCTATTATATTCCATATTATTTCTAATTATCACATTTATTATTTCCTTTACCCATATTTTGAGAATTATCTCCTTTTACATATTCTAAAAGATACTAGAAAGTTCTAACATGAATTTCTTTATTCTTTTTATCACTCAAGTGGATATTTGTATATTTGACCCATTATTAAGCTTCCACTGAGGTATTTGTGCATAAATCCAAATATTGGAATAAAAGGTGAACAAATGTTCATATTCTCCACAAATTAAACAGAAAGGCCAAAGAGGATGTAAATGAAAGGAAAAGATGGAAAAGAGGACCAAAAGGTAAAATGCCAAGATTTTAGTATGTTATAGTTTGTCTCGTTCGACGCGGGATGTCTCCACGAACTCGTAGGAGAAGAAATTTCTAGAAATGATTAAGAGACGAGGGAGAAAGGTGGAGAGGAAGCGAGCGACGACTTCTCGGTTCTGTTTCGGTTGTCCGGAGGTGGAAGATGAGGCGCCGACCCTCGGATGAGATCCGCATCCAATCAGGACCGTTGGATCTCGATCCACGATGGTCCGGGCGCGCGTGACATAGACTTAGGCTTAAATGTGCAGGTTACATTGACATCTTAATGTTATAATGTCACACTTTATTAGGAAATTGATTAATGCATTTGGGAGGTCAAATGAACTCCAAATGACTTCAAATTTTAACCCTAGGTTGCTAATGACGTCTAGTTTCATTCTGTACAATTAGATTTGTGTTTTGCCCAACCTTTGGCCTCCAATAATTATGTTGCTTATTAAAGCATATATTAATATGATTTTTGGGCAAATAATTATATATAGCTTTTATAAGCAACCCATGGTTCCCAAATCCGAGATATGGAGTCCAAGAGTCCTCCACTCACTTATTACATGCATTTTAAAGTTTAATTATCCAATATTAAGAGTGAGGTATGAAGGTGGGTCATTATTCACCATTTTAGTTTACACTTGCATATATATTAATTCACTTCTTAACCATTAATATTTATTCTTGATCTCCAACATTATCCATTAGTCAACTAATTCGTGGTTTAGTGGAGTTTTGCATAATTATCCTATCAAGTATTATTACCCCATAAGATGAGAGAGAGAGGGAGGTGGGTTATTATTCTCCATATTAACTCTACACTTACATAATTTTTCATTTCTCATCCATTAATTATTAAACTTGTACTTTAACATTATCCATCAGTCAATTCTTATTTTTGCAACTATTATTTCGTTTCTGATGAACATTAGCATCATTGCCCTTACTAATCATATTAATTGTGGTAGTTGTGCAAACACCCCTTCATTATCATAAATGGGGGAAAAATGGAATTTCACCATCATTAATGCTCAAATTGCACATAGAGTTAAAAAATGATTCAAAAGGATGGGAAATTTATAAAAAAGGTCCAAATGGACTAGAAGGCAAAGAAAATCTCAAAAGTGGGTAAATTGTAAGAAAGACCCTGGATTTTAGTATGTTACATCCTGAGCTTATATTATATAATTATTTGATAACTTCTTGGGTACTTGTATTGTAGGTCTGCTACCTCTTGTGCTAGGACTAGTTGGTGATGAAATCTTTGTGAGTAAATTTGTTGTTGAGGCTAACCATGCTATCTACAAATGGTTCATCACCTACAAACTCCTTGCCTTTGGAGGGTTGATGTAATGTCTGGGATCACTAAACAAGGCTCTAATAGAGTTTTTAGGAATGACAACTAGTCCACAGACCACCTCTAGTTTTAACTGTGTGCTCTGTCCTCACTCACACACAAGTCAAGATCAACTTCATGATAGGTCACCCATCCTAATAGTATTCTGGGCTGTACACTCTTAATCATAAAGTTCTTAGTGACATGCTTCCTAAAAAGGTGTACCTTGGTGATATGCGTATCCAATTATTCTTTTTAAGATCATTTTATTCAAGTCCTCAAATCCTGGGACGATACAGTCTTCCTCACTTAACTCTTGATGTCCTCGTCAAGGCTCAACTATATGGCCTCATAATATTTTTCCATTTCAGTGCAGACCTGGAATGACACCATTCACAAATACCAGTACAAGGGTGGTTGTCATGGATAGTCTTTTTAAGCATGTCTGGACCTTACGACTCAAGACTGCCATGTAGCATGCCCATGTGATAGTTTTGGTACCATTTATAGCGTCCGACCTCACTTCCCAAGGCTCCAATAGAGTTTTCAGGAATGATGAATGTCCTCATAGACCACCACTAGCCTTAAATACGCACTTTGTCCTCACTTTCGGACAAGATAAGATCAACTTTCTGACTGATTACCCATCCTAGCACTATAGTGTGTTGAGCACACTTAACCATATAGTTCTCAATGATCGACTCCTTGAAAAGAATGTGCACTTTGGTGGTATGGACACTCCAATCATTTTTCTAAAATAATTTTATCTGATGCCTCAAATCCTGAGACAGATGTGACTTTTAAAAGAGATGGTGTTGGTTAAGTTGAAATCTCATTACTACTAGGTCCTTAGGGGCAAGAATATTGTCTAACTATTGCACTGAGTTTATAGCTTGTGAAAATTTTGGAAGTTGTAGATACAAGTATATAGGGAGGTATATGATCAGGTAATATGTGTACGGTGTAGGAGAAGCCTCAAGAAAGAATATTGAGTTCCTTTAGGGTTTGAGTGTCGTTAGTAATGGAAGATCATTATTCGATTGTAGTCTCGACAACATTATTTTTGAGATAGATACTATACTTGTATTGATTTTGATAATATCTTTTTGTTCTATTTAACAACTTGTATAACTAGTAAATCATGATGCTAATTGTAGGGGGTGGTGGGTTCAAACCCACTAGGACACTATGAAAAGGGGCCAAAAAACAACATTTATGACCAACTACACATTTGTATAGGGACCGATGACTCCACTCTTCAAATACAGTATAAAGAAGTTTAACTATTTTAGACATGGTAACAAACTATTATTATCTTGATTTATTTGACTTTAATTTTCATATGTGTTTGACAACACATATCATAATAATACTATGTATAAACCTATGCATTGCAAGGATGTGTTATTAATATTATAAGGCCACTTTGTAATTTTTTAAAAAACATGCTTCCGAATTCCTCCATGTAATTTCATTTATAATTTGGATATGCATGCGGATAACATGACCAATTTGTAACTAGTAAAAAAATAAACATTACATTTAACTCCAATCACTTACTTTGTTATGTAATATAGATAGACATGACATCCAACTCCATTGCTCCCTTTTCTTATATAACATTGATAGATAGACATGCAAATAGAAAAGAACTAACTTATTATTTTAAAGAATAGAGAGGAGTTCCATGCAAGTCTCTTTACGTCATTTCATATATAGAAGATATGCTTACAAATGAAGACCATTTGTAATATTGAAAAAGAAACAAACATTTACATTCAACTCCTTTTGCAACTTATTTTTATACATGTAGATAAATAGGAAATCCGACTTCCTACATGTCATTTCTTATACGTGTAGATAGATATTAAGAATTAATTTATGATTCTAAAGAAGTGATTATTTGTATAAAAAGAGGACTTCCTTCAAGATAGGGCTGACCCTGTCCCTCATAACTTGATATTAATAAATATAAAAAAAACAAGTTCTAAAGAAAAAAATTAAATCCTAGTCCTTCTGATACTAAGTATATAAAGAGGACTCTCCAGAAAATTCAACCGACCAACTCAAGCTTGAAGAAATGGCTACGACCGACCAACTCAAGCTTGAAGAAAACGTGCTAGGCTCACTTCCAACTGTGATTTACGTCCCCAACTTCATCACAGAATCCGAACAGTCCCAACTATTGCACCATGTAATATGCCTCGTGCTAATCCATCTCTCACTGTTCCTTCGCGTCGTTTGGTTTTTGGGTTTCATTTGTGTGTGCTGTTCATATGTAGATATACGAGGTCCCTGCTTCCAAGTGGAAGTCTTTGAGAAACAGGCGGTTGCAGAATTGGGGTTTGATTTTTCAACTGTTACCATTATCACTCTGGTTCCTTTGTTGGTATGTGCTAAAATAATATATCTGGCAGGAGGTGTCGTGACCGAGAAGGGGCTGATTCCGCAGGCCTGTATGTTTATCTTGTTATTTCTTTGTTTTCAGTTTATTACGTTTCTCATTTCGTTTTCTTGACTTGAAATAGCAACAACTCTTCTTAGGATTCTTACTGAAAGATATTACTGTGGTCTGGGGCTGCCTGGATGTGCTTTGACCGCCACATTGCTATATATGCAAAAAGGGAAGAGACTGCACTAATAAATGTATTGTTGTCTTCTTCTGTATTGGCAAGCTGGACATATGTTTCATCCCATCCCATCTTTGTAGAACTCCCCTCTTGTATATATAGGAACATGGTTTTGTCTAATAGATCGACATTTTTGCTTCCATTTTATTTCCCACATAAGAACACTATTTTAGCAGCTTTTTTTGTCAATATATAAAGGAAAACAGAAGATCATTTACCATTACATGTTTTCGAGTGTGTCTTAGGGAAGGATTTGGAAACATTTTGTGGGACTGAAACAAAGGGACTACAAAAAGTTTGATTTCCTTTTCCTTTTCAAAAGTTTAGGATATGGATACTAGACATACATACATGGTCTTTGAAAAGATGAGGAATATGAGTAATTCTGTGTGGCCGCTGGTGGCAGTCATCATGAGGAATTGGTCAATGAGAGGAAACATGCCAAGAGAGAAGGCACTCATGCTCTAGGAGGCCTGCCGGCAGCACATCAAGGAAGAAGGGGTGGCCGCTCTTCGGCTAGGAACCTCTCATATCCTTTCCCACTTACTATAGGACTAGAATTTTGGATCTGTGCTATGATACTAAATGGGAAATAATATGGAGGCAACAAAGTTGATCGATTAGACAGAACCCTGCTCCTATATATAGTAGAGGGGACTAATACAAGGCATGGGATGAAACCCTGATGGGCCAAACATACTTAAGCCCTATATAGGAAACATAATAACTAATAACTCTAACAAGCTTTAACATCTGCAATCTCTAAGGCACTAAGGTAAGTAAGAAATATCCCTTTTAGGTCAGAGCTTGATGGATAGTGGGACCGCCCAATTGTACATAGTGGCACATATTTACTTATTGGGGGGGGGGCTTCTATATCCTTTTTGGTAAGATGCTCCAGGCTTTATAAGATAGAGTTTACAAAGCTCATGGTTTACAATAGTCCTAAAAGTGGTTTCATCTATAGTTATGAACCTTTTGATATAAAAATTGCAGGAGTTTGGAACTTTAATTTTGGCATATCCCAGTTTGGAATGCACTATTTGTAACCTTTTTAGTGTTTTATTTTTGATCTTGTACAAGACATTGAAGCTATAACATAAGAGGTTAAATGATTCATGCGTAGTCACGAAAGATTACTCATTATAATTGCTCTATCGCTTGTACAGAGCCCATCATGACAATGCCACAAACCGATCTCTTATTAAAATATCAGCCTCCATTAAAGTCCTATATTTTTAGCCTACTAGTTTAGACGAAAAGGTTTTCAGGAAGTTTTCCTTAAGTTTTATGAGCATATTATCTCTAGTTGAGAAGTCCCAATCAGAATCTTAATGGTGTCGAAATGCCAAAAAGGCCCATCTGCTGCAAACACAATTAATTAGTGCTCCACTGTTTATAATACAAGGAGCTCCAGGAGCTTTCAAGGAAGAAGAATTCCTAAGGCAACTGAAAACATAGTTTAGTTACTTTATTATTGTATAACGGAGTAATTTGTCCTCCCAAGCTGCTGCCCATATTTGGCTTCAACATCCACTTAGATAGCATCTTTTGTAGGCATGTCTATGACAACAACTTGGATAGGATCATTTGTGTGTACGTCTAACACATTTACTTCGTACATATGCATACTTGTAGTCATATTCAAATTCCATATAAATAAGTGAATATAGGTTCTGAATCAAACATTGACTGATTGGGTGCTGTCTTGATCTTAATCAGGTACAAAGAAAAATGTGAGATTTTGACCTTTCTTAACAAAATTGAGCATTCACACACATGCACACACTCAGAACATGCACATGCACACAAGGGAAATTCATATAACAAATGCATTTCATTGCTCTACACCATGACCTCCAGTTTTAGCAAAGACCATCTAATTACCCTACTTTCTCACACAGATTCCACAAATTTGCAATTTTTATTATCTTTTAGAGCATGGTGCAGGACTTCGACTTCGTGTCGACTTCGCCAGGTGTGGAAGTGGAAGTTTGTGGAAACTTCGAGGAAGTTTTGAGGAAGTTTAGACGCAAACTTCGACAAACTCCGATGCCAATTTTTGAAGAAAATGATGTGAATTTGAAGGAAACTTCGATTGAAAACTTCTAATTATGTTATACCTTTATCTTATAATTGCTAATTTAACAAAAATACACGATTCATGAGTCTTTAGCCCTAAGTAGGTTGATAATATGATGTGCACCTGCAATGGTCAAACATGCAATACACATTCTAATACAGTTCAAGTGTTGAACATATGTATTATATACAAATATACAACCAAATAGTAGTTACAAGACCCTCTCTAGGAAAGAGTGGCAGCAACAAACATAGGAGTTGATATTAGAAGTTGTGAAGAGGGTTGGAGGCGACACTTATGTATTATATGGCCGTTAGTGCACTAGTTAAAATTAATGTTCTGGGTCGTCTCAATTTCGCCCCAACTTCGCCAACTTCGAGGAAACTTCGACAACTTCGGAGAAGTTGAGACGAAAATACATACAAAAAAACCAACTTCGACGAAATTAGGGAAACTTCGCCCTGAAGTTTAGACGAAGCCGAAGTATTGAGGATTCGACTTCGCCTAGGCTCGAAGTTTGAAGTTTCGGCGAAACTTCGCCCAACTTCGCCGAAGTTTAGTTCCATGGTTTAGAAAATTAAGTAAACTCGAGAATCCTTGTTGATTTTTTCATGAGTTCCACATTTGTATTGACTGATAAAAGTATATTGCTGAAATATTTAGAGAATTGAATAAAAGCCAAGAATATGGTGTAGGGCATACCTTATCCAGTATTGATGCATAGTTCTTAACCAAAATCAAGCACATAGTTTTGGTATATTCATTCATGATTGGTGGCAATTCCATTTCATTTTCACTGGTATAAACATTCTCCAACAAAGCCAAAATTGCAGCCCGTTGTTTCTCACCATCTTGTTAAATTTTGCCTTCTTCTTTGTTATCCCCTCAATAAACATACCTTTGTAAATTGTTATCTAATAAGGAATTTGGAGTAACACCCTGTTAAAATATTTCTAATTGTTTGTTTCAATTATTTTCTTAAGCTATAACCTAATATATTGGAATGATGTCACTTCTCTTGACCTAAAAAAAGTTCAAGCTAACTAACAAATCTAGCACAAGTACGCAACATTGTCATAATTATATTTCTACCATGACTTCCATTAGTTATATAACTCTAGCATCGTGCTAGTGAAATCCCTTTTTGACCTCTCCTGTCAACTTTGATTTCTTGACTGTAAGTTATTGAACCTCTTTTAAACTGTTAAGCAGGTTGTTACATTTGGTACGTGTGTCAAGGTTCATTATGTTACAATTAAAATGTTCGTAATTAAATTCTCATATAAACAGTGGTGTTTGATTGATACTCCTCCAAATTTTGAGGATTTTCTTTGTTTTTCTATAAAGGGCTATAAAGTATAACATCGGAGAAGGGATGTAGATGCTTCCTACTCACTTGGAATAAGAACTAAGGCTTAGCCGTGTAGCAGTCTCACAAAATGTTAGAGAACTGTTTTATATATTTCAACTTCAATAAAATGAACGATTCTCATTGTCTCTCTACCAGGAACTGTAAAGGTCATTGCGGAGAAGGCTCCCGACTTGCTTGGAATGGAATTGAGGCATAGTTGTGCTGTAGACCTATATGTTGAAATATTGTTTTATGTTTAACTAGTCGGTAAAGTAGTATGAGTTTTATAAAAGTTAGATATTAATCTTGTATTAAAGAGTTATAATCGATAATTCGATACCATAAAAGTATTTGAGAGTCTAGAGATGATAAAGGAGTTCTTTTCAACTTATTAGGAACTTCGCAAAACTGTTCATAAAAGGTCCTCATTTGATCGCTGGATTCAGATTTTTGACAAGTGACTCTGACACAGTTTTTGCAAACTATAAATTGGTCACCAAAGGTTTTGTTTGGTACAGTGTGATGAAGTTTCAAACTTTCAAGTGTAGTTCTGTTTAACAGGATGGCGTAGTTAGCAACTATGCCTAAATGGGCTCTCCCAAGGAATTCCCCGTTTCTATCTACACAATTAATATATGATTAGACTAAACCGACCTTAATTCAGTTAAATCTGATTTCAAACTTGAAGAAATAGGCATCTGGTTACGATTATTTTATTAGGTCAAAATTGGGATCATCAAAGTCTGGCCACAAGCAATTAGGGAATGGGGATTGAAATAGTGGTAACATGAAGTTGAGTTTAACTCTTCTCAAGTTAAATGACGGAGTAGTGCTATTTCTTTTATCATAATGTATCAAGATGATAATCAGTAATTCCTGGAAATGACTACACCAATCAGATCAAGCTGCATCACTAACATAATATATCACAAACATAAAATTGTTAGTTCTAATCATTGAGCAAGTGTTATCTGGTCGTATCTTTAAGAGGTTATCACTACGATCAAATTGTAGACTAGTCATTGCCTATACTTTGAAAAGAGTAAATGGTTTGTCTTACATGGTCATTCTTTGTATGCAGTGCCTTCGTGGTTAACAAAGTTTACACAACGAATATGTGAGAAGACTGGATTATTTCCGTCACCAATCAATCATGTACTCATCAATGAATATTTACCTGACCAAGGAATAATGGTATGCATTTCTACAGTAGCCGTTTCTCTTATTCAAGAAATTCAAGTGAATGTCTATGAAGTTATAATTAATTGGGAGAGCAAACGGCCTAGTCTCTATCATGTTGGACGTGGATAATATTTGTCCCGGTCTCCATTCTTTTGGATGTATGGTGATGATATAGTGGGTATTTACAACTTAAAACTTTATACATTTTGTGTATCATGCATGCATATGCTTACTCTTAAGTCTAAACTCTGCACCTAGGGGTAGGAAATTTCCTACACCCAAACTGCATTCCACGTTGCTACCTACTCAAACTACATGACGATCCAAACCTTATGGAGAGGAAGCTTAGCATTAAGATAGCTTGTGTTTCGAGCTTCTTTACAGTTATTACAGTCTTAGCTGCGTAGAGTTCCCATCATAGTAAATTCTGTATATGTAAGTCAATAGTGAAGACCACAAACTATATTTCATTATTCAATTATGTTTTAAATATCTCTTATGGTAATTGAGATTGTAATGATATCAGAATCATATTTAATCTAGACTACATTGCTCAAATTTGTATGGTTGGATTACAGTAATACATTCATTGATGATGGTAATTGTGAGTAGGTATAGTAAATATCCTTGCATGAGTAGGTATAGGAAACGTCCTTATCTACAGGTGTTGGCTCACTTTAGTCTATCTTTATGTGCGTGTCTTGCAACTCTTCAACCAATGGGACTGCCAAGGAGACAATCTATGACAAAGCAGAATGTGTATGATCGATGATAAAATTGTCATTATATATGATCCTGATAGCTAGCTGTTTCTTTTGGTCCAGAAGATCGGCTTTGTTTCTTGTGGCCGTGGTCTGCAATTTCCTTCCCGTGCAGTGTTTGTCACAGTAGCAAGGAAGAAAATGTCCGATTTTGATGCCGTTTCAGTGGCCACAGAAACAGAAATTTCGACAGAAATTTTGATAAATGCGTTCCTGGCGTTTCGACGGCAAAATAAACGAATAAATTTATGAAATTTTACCAGAATGATCTACTAGTGTAGATCTACTCAAATATGTAAAATATTTCATATTGGATACGTGGGGGGTGGGGTCTCGTCATTTTTGAGTGAATGACCCTGAACTGTTTCGATGGGGATTTTTGATGTCAATTTTCAATGGTGAAATCAATGAATTAAGTCATTATAGTTTGCAAGCACAATATATAGACTTAAAGGCACAAAACTGTGCAAAAAAAAATGCTCTAGGTAGTACATAGTATATGAAAAAGAAGAAAAAAATTTCGATGATCTACCTGTTTCGAGAGTTTTGTCAGTCAATTTCGATGTCCGATTGCCATGGAAACAGAAATTTCGGTCGAAATTTCGACCATTTCGTCGAAATTTTGAACATTGCACAGTAGTAACATCAACCACATGTTTTCCACTGCGGTTTCCTCTCCATAAAAATTTCATGTAGTGGTGAATGCCTGTTGGTCTACCGCTACATGTATAAAATAGAGCTTATAACCACTGAATAGGCTAATTATTATTTTAGGTAGGTGAAGGTGAGGCTTCCTATGGTTAGCAGTCTTTTTCATTGTTTCTCGACCACAGCCAATAGCTATGCCAAAGAAACAGTAAAAACTTTTGGAAAGGAAAGGCAGATTGACATTGTATATGCATATGGTAATTCCAAATGTTTCTGGTTCACTTTCAGTTAAAGTAAGGTGTGCTCGGTTGTCTCTTGTTCTTTTCTACGGACTACTTATGAAGTGGGCCAGTGTTGTCTTTTAGCAAGGAGCTTGTCCCCAGTAAAAAATGTATTGTTGTTGAGAAGCCACTTGAGTTATAATGACACTTGGAGGGTCTAACATGTTTTTAGGCTAGAAGGGTAGACGACTTTGAGAAGCCACTTAGTTAGAATGACACTTGGGAGGGTCTAACATGTTTTCATAAAAGAGGTAGACGACAAACCCCTCTAGTCAAGGAAGAGAATGATGGATGTAACATGCAACCTTATATGTAGGAAAGGTGACACGTTCAAGACTCTTGTATGAACCTAATTTTACTACATGGACTTTGCGATTAATGGTCATTATTGCAGAAGGCCCATTCATAAGATTCAATTACTTCATAAACCTTAGCTAGTTTGACTCAAGCACTCCTCTCGCTGGAGCACATGCAAAACCATTTCCACTTCTAAATACAACAGTGAAATAAAAGACTCGTGACAAAAAAAGGAAAAAAATGTCATTGCCCTTGAAGTATACATCTTATAATCAACTAACTAAGCAAGCATTTCCTTGTTAAAAAAATTATTTGTAGGTTTGAAATGGATAAGTTCATGAAGAATTTGAAAGTGCATGCGAAGTGGACAATAAACATTGTCAATGGTAGAAGCTATCGTGGCTGGTATAGTCACATGCTGAACTAGAGCATACAAGTGATTGAAATACAAGACAAATTCATCCAAAGAGCACAATGTCAATATTGTAGATGAAACATCACAATCATCAGAGTGATGCAAGCCCACCCTACAATCGATCAAAAGAAAAGGTCGTTCTTGATCTTAAGTCCCATCCATTGATTGGAATCCAATGGAGAAGTAATGAAAAGGACACAACAACCCTTGATTGACGAAGTTTCCAATGGGGAAAATCCTTTCCCACCCCCTCGATGAACTGCACCAACCTGTCTCATTGATGACCTTTTTAGTGACCAGACTCCATCCCTCGCTTTGACAATTCAAAGCAAAGATACCACATGCATAACACGGTCAAACCCTAGGAACACAACACCAATCCCAGAATGAATGTAAAGGTACAATGTTAACTAAAATAACTTGCTATCACGACATAGGTACATAACAACGAAACATTTATAGAAATTTAAAGAAGCTCCATGAAGATGAACTTGAGCTTACAAAAGATCTCTTATATTTCATTATTCTCACTCCTTTCTCTTTCAAATGGTCTTCTATATCCTGCCCCATGCCGACTAAGAATGGAAACAATAGTTGGGATGGTGAAATGACTAACTACCTTTCATAGTAAAGGATGTACAACCATTAGAAAGAGGTGGGAGGGAAACAAAATGGTGGAAAATGTGATTGCATGAGGAGCGAGGAAGGGAATGTTGTTGGAAATTGCTTTGGAATTGAAACTATGGAGAAACTGGGAATTGCTTATTGAGTGAATAAACCACTGTACAATATAGTCTCTTATATAACAGAAGGGATTAGAGCAGGGTTGTCAGACTCTGAACCGGTCAGCGAACGGTGAGGCCTCTAGTTCACGGTTCACTGGTTCAACTAGTGGTCTGACCGGTTCAAATGGTGACGTTAGCATGACGTCACTAATAGTTTAAATATATATATATATGTATTTAATACTCATGGAAAATATCCCTGCAAAAATTATGAAACATGAATAATAGCACAACTGCTCACAGTGAATTAAAAAATGGCCCAGGCGGCCGCTTAAGCGCCCGCTTAATCGTCCAAGACCCTCATCCGCCTAATTTAGCCCCTAAGCGCCCGGTTAATCGTTTTGAACATAATCGCCCGCTTTTTGCCCGCCTCACCCGCTTTTTCCCGCTTTTTTCCCGCTTTTTGCCCGCTTTTTTCTCGCTTTTTTCCCGCTTTTGTTTAAAAATACTAATGTAAGCATGTAACATTAATTCATTACATAGTCCAAGTAGTGTCGACTATAATATATGAAACTTGTATACATGAAATGTTCTATGATATAGCTAGTCCTAATTTAGAATGCATACTTTGTGTGTAAGCTGTAATAATTGGGTACTGCTGTAATGCATCTAAGTAAATATCATATTGCTATATTATACTTCTAATGCATGATTAGTTTTACTGATTTCCTTGCTGATTTCAGTGATTAATGATTGGTACTACTGGTTAGTATTACTTTAGTGATTACTTTAAATCAATAATTCATAGTTATTTACAATTATTGATCTGCTTGCTGATTTTAGTGATTAGAGATACTGATTAATAGTAAAGTACTGATGAACACTTAGTTAATTACTGATTTGCTGATTATATATGTATAGAAGTTCCTTAGAAATATATTTTTTTATATACACATGCATGTAATTTTGTATGCATATATATATAATTTAGACACCTGCTTTTTCAAAAATCGTCCGCTTAATCGGTTACAGGGTGCTGTCTGCACGCCTCCCGCTTCCCGCTTTCTGATACCTTGACTGCTCACAATAACTTGATAAACAAACCAAATAACAAATATTATTCTATTCATGGACATTTATATACCAACATTTATATTGTATTCAATATTGATTAACAAAAACAAGCAACAAAAATACATTTACATGTAAAGTGAGAGAACCGGTCGGTTGGGCTAAAACCGGACCGGTTCGCCGGTTCACCGGTTCATTAGTTTGATGCCGGTTAGACTTCATTTCCGGCTTTGAGAGAGAACCGACTCGGTAGAGTGACCGGTTCAACCGGTCGGTCCGGTTCGGTTCTGATACCTATGGATTAAAGACTAAACTAGGGATGAGCAATATGGGACTAAACTACAGAAGTAAAAACATAAGTGAGGCACATGCTATGCACATGACACTCAACAAAACACCACATATCTCTATACTCCCCCTCAAACTGGAGCGTAGATGTCGAACATGCCAGCTTGTCTACTAGAGTCTGAAAACAAGCTTTAAGAAGTATCTTGGTGAAGATGTTCGCAACTTGCTTTTCAGTGCTGAGATATGGAGTGCAAATCTGGCCAGAAAGGACAGTTTCTCGAATGAAGTGACAGTCGACCTCAATATGTTTCGTCCGCTCATGAAAAGTGGGGTTGCTCGCAATAAAAATGGAGGCCTTGTCACAAAACATCGGTATAGGGTTGGAATAGGAGATATCAAACTCCTGAAGGAGACTCTGGACCCACAGAAGTTCACATACAGTTTGAGCCATAGCTCGGTATACTGCCTCTGCATTAGATCTGGATACAACAGTCTGCTTTTTGCTTCACCAGGTAACAAGATTTCCGCCTACAAATGTACAATATCCTGAGGTTGACTTACGATCAAAACGACTTCCTGCATAGTCAGAGTCTGAGAAGCCAGATAGATTACAATGGCCATGCTTCTTATATAACAAGACTTTTCCTGGATAACTTTTAAGATACCTCAAAATGTGACATATAGCATCCCGGTGACACTGCCGGGGTTTATCAAGGTACCTGCAGATGAATCCCACGGCAGCAGTGAGGTCAACTCTTGTGACCGTCAGATAAATAAGCTTGCCTACCAGCCTTCTGAACTGGTGATGATCAACATGAGGAGAATTTTCATCGTCCCAATCCATATTTGGGTAGGGGAAACCTGAATGCCTAAGAAATATCTTTTAGCTTTCCGAGATCTTTAGTGAAAAAATGTTTTTCTTAGTAGGTTTTAGCTGCCTGTTTGCCCATGGTATCTCTGCTTGATAATATAATATCGTCAACATAAACAATAAGAATGACAAGTCCAGCCACTGTTTTGCAGATAAAAGACTGAATGATCAGAGTGAGAACGACGAAAGCCAAAAGTGAATAAGATCTGACTGAGCTTGTCGAACCAAGCACGTGGGCTCTGTTTGAGACCGTAGATGGCTTTTTTTAGTTTACAGACTTTAAGGGCAGACTCCCCCCCGAGCAACAAAATCGGGTGGTTGCTCCATGTATACTTCCTCCTGTAAATCTCCATAGAGAAACACATTTTTGACATCTAACTGAAAGAGAGACCAGTCTTTATTAACAGTAACAAAAATCAAAATTCGAACAGAATTTAATCGTGCAACAGGAGAGAAGGTCTCAAAATAGTCAACACCATATGTCTGAGTGTAGCCTTTTGCAACAAGTCGAGCTTTCAGACGTTCAATTGTCCCATCAGGTTGATACTTAATGGTGAAGACCCAACGGCGCAACAGTAGGGCATGAAAGAGGGCGATCCACAAGTTCCCATGTCTCACGATCACAGAGCGCCTGCATTTCCTGATCCATTGCATGTTTCCATGCAGGAATAACTAGAGCCTCTGCAACAGTCTTCGGAATAGTGAGAGCAGAAAGCATAGAAGTAAAGCATGCAAAACTGTTATGCAGATTGGCATAAGAGCAGAAATGACTGATAGGATGTTTAGTACAGGAGCGAACTCCTTTGCGTAGGCTGATAGGAGGGTGCAAGTCAGAAGTTACCTCAGTGTTTATTTGATCTTCCGCAGACAGGAATTGGTTGTGGAGGGGTCATGGAAGAAACGCTTGTCTTTGGCCGGCGTTTGTATACTTGCAAGGGGCGACCGTCAGGCTGGTTATAAGATGGCAAGTGTTCAACAATATCTGGTAGAGGCGTGGGCAATGTATCAAAAAGCGGGAAGCGGGAGGCGTGCAGACAGCACCCTGTAACCGATTAAGCGGTAGGCGGGCGATTAAGCGGGCGGTTTTTGAAAAAGTGGGTGTCTAAATTTTATATATTTTTATACAAAATTACATGTATGTGTATATAAAAATATATTTATAAGAAACTTCTATACATATCTAATCAGCAAATCAGTAATTAACTAAGTATTCATCAATACTTACTATTTATCAGTATCTCTAATCACTAAAATCAGCAAGCAGATCAGTAATTGTAAATAGCAAACTATGAATTGTTGAATTAAAGTAATCACTAAAGTAATACTAACCAGTAGTACCAATCATTATTCACTGAAAGCAGCAAGGAAATCAGTAAAACTAATCATGCATTACTAGTATAATAGAGCAATATGATATTTACTTAGATGCATTACAGCAGTACCCAATTATTACAGCTTACACACAAAGTATGCATTCTAAATTAGGACTAGCTATATCATAGAACATTTAATGTATACAAGTTTCATATATTATAGTCAACACTACTTGGACTATGTAATTAATTAATATTAGATGCTTACATTAGGATTTTTAAACAAAAGCGGGAAAAAAGCGGGCAAAAAGTGGGAAAAAACGGGTGAGGCGGGAAAAAAGCGGGCGATTATGTTCAAAACGATTAAGCGGGCGCTTAGGGGCTAAATTAGGCGGATGAGGGTCATGGGCGCTTAAGCGGCCCGCCTAGACGTTTTTTAATTCACTGGGCGTGGGTGACAACATATCACTGGATAGCGTTGCTCCATCATTAGGAAAACAGGGCATATGCTCAAAGAAGATCACATCTACACTGACAAACCATTGTTTGAGCATCAAATCAAAGCGGCGGTAACCTTTTTGGGTTCTAGAATATCCTAAAAAAATTTATTTAGTGGAGCGAGGATCAAGTTTCGTCATTCCTGGGCGTAACTTTTTAACAAAGCAAGTACACCTAAAAATACGAGGAGGGACAGAGAACAGGGGTGCATCAGGAAACAGAATGGAGTAAGGGATACGATTCTATAAAACAGAGGATGGCATACAATTTATAAGATAGCATGCAGTAGAAACCGCCTCAGGCCAAAAACGGTGAGAGACTTTATAATGAATAAGAAGGGTGCGAGCAACCTCGAACAAGTGGCGATTTTTTAGTTCAGCAACACCATTCTGTTGTGGAGTATAAGGGCATGTGGTTTGATGGATAGTGCCACGATCAGAACAAAAAGATGTGACAGACTTTTGCATAAATTCTAGGGCATTATCGGTGCGGAAATTTTTAATGGGTTTATTGAACTGGGTTTGTATTTCAGAAAAGAAGACAGATGTCTAAAACAGTGCCACAATCTTTGAGCAAAAACAACCAAGTAGTATGGGAATAATCATTTAATAAAAGTTAGAAAATATTTAACACCGGAGTGACTTGAAGCAAAGCATGGACCCAGATGTCCGCATGAACAATATCAAAAGGTGCCTTAGAACCAATTTCCTTTTTAGCGGGAAATACAGACTGCGTTTGTTTTCCCAAAACACAAGATGCACAAGAAAAAGTGTTTTCAGATAATGCAGGAAATAAATGCTTCAATTTTGTAGCAGACGGATGATCCATCCGGAAGTGCCACTGAAGTCCTGTGACTGATGTAGACAGAAGAGCAGATGCTGCAGGCGATCCATCCAAGTAGTATAGTCCATGGGGTCCTTCGTGGCCCGAACCAATCCTCGTCTTCGTGCGAAGATCCTTCAAAACACAACCAGAGGGATCAAATTTAATAGAACACTGAAGCTGCTTTATAGTTTTACTGACAGATAATAAATTGACAGGAAATTGTGGTATGTATAAAACAGATTGAAGATGCAACTTTCGAGATAGAGAAACAATGCCAATGCCATGAACATGAGTGTTAGAGCCATTTGCAACAGTGATAGATGGAATGTTAGAGGTTTTAATCACAGCAGAAAATATTTGGATGTCGCCAGCCATATGGACAGACGCACCAGAATCAATACACCATTTATTGTTACCAGCAGAAGGAGAGGCAAGCATGGTTGAGGAACCAACAATAGATGTCGAAGGTAGCTAAGTCATGCGCTCCTGGAAAAACTTCTCGAATTCGGAGCGAAGCCATTCAATAGATGGTGAAGTAGACGGTTGGTCAGATGCAGTATCAGTGGCGGTTTCTGTAGAGGCATGGTTAGCCCAGGCTGGCTTACCGTGCTTGATCCAACACCTATCTTCATTGTGATTATCACGACCACACCAATTGCAGAAGCGAGGACCAGTAGCTTGACCTCATCCAGAAGTAGTAGAGGAGCCACGTCCACCAGTAGGAGGTAGACGTCCGCCACGACCGCGACCACGTCCAGAGTCAGCAGTGCAAACAGCTAGAGCAGGATGCTCAATAACAGGGTTGGAGGTCACCGATGGTAGTCTTTGAACTCACTTAAGGACGTCCGGAGAGTGGGCAAAGGGTCACTCGACAAAATTTGATCGACCACGCCGGAGAAGGAAGCAGGAAGGGAAGTCAGAAATTGGACCAGTTGTAGTTCATTGCGCTGCTTCTGGGCTTCTTTTATGTCGGTTGTCAAAGGATGGTAGATTTCATACTCATTCCAGAGAGTAGAGCATTGGTTGTAGAAGTCCTTGATGGAAGTATCAGAAGAAAACTCCTTGGCCAGGTTTTCGAAAATTTCAAAAACACGTTTAGGATTTTGTTGATGGGAGTAGACATGCGAGCTGGTCCCGCATTGCCTTAGCATCATGAAGGCATAATAGGAACTGACTGATCCGCGGCTCGGTGCTATTAAGAAGCCAGGACATAACGCCAGAGTCATCTTTGGACTATCGTGCATAAGTTTGCTTGCTTTTTTATCAGTCGTAGCAGCAGGGGCAGTAGAAGGATCTGTAGTAAGATGTGAGTACCGGCCTTGGTCCTTGACATAGAGGACGAAGGACGCCGACCACAAATGGTAATTAGAGCCATCGAGCTTGACGGTAGTAACACACAAAGAGCGAGGAGGCTCAACCGAAGCCAAGATGAGCAGTGGCAGGGCAATAGTGAAGAGGCGGCGCAACATCAACAGGCACAAGAAGAACCCGCTATGGGGCAGTAGCATCAGCAGAGATCTGACGCATCAGATCAGAAGGGACCCGTTCCGGGCAGATGGGCTGATAAAGGAACCTACACTGTCATGAGGAAGATCAATATTCCATCATGAGGCGCAGACAGAAAGCCAACCGACGAGATAGGAGACTCTCAACGTGTGATGGCTGTGGCTGTCTGGAAGGTTGCACGTGCGGAAATGAGCTGGAGGAAAAAGGAGAGGAGGACAACATGAGGATAAGAGGGCAAGAGCAAGGAGCGGTGGCGAGTGGAGGGAGGAGGTCCGGCGGGTGGTGGAGGAAGGAGGGGCGACGACGGGTGGAGGTGGTGGGGTGGGAGGCGGTGGCGGGTGAAGGGAGGAGGGGCAGAGGCGGGTGGAGGTGGTGAGGTGGGTGGCGGTGGCAGGTGAAGGGATAAGGAGGGGCGGCGGCGGGTGGAGGTGGTGGGGTGGGTGGCAGCGACAGAAAGGGAGGGGAGGGGCGCTGGCAGCGACAGGCCGGGGGGGCATCGGGCGTTAGGCTGGGGGGGGGGAAGGCCTAGGGCATAGGGACAGGGTGGGAAAAAGACACTCAGGGAATCAGACCTGCTCTTGATACCATGTAGAAAAACTGGGAATTGCTTATTGAGTGAATAAACCAACGTACAATACAATCTCTTATATAACAGAAGGGATTAGAGACTAAACTAGAGATGAGCAATATGGGACTAAACTACAGAAGTAAAAACATAAGTGAGGCACATGCTATGCACATGACACTCTACAAAACACAACATATCTCTATAGAAACAAAGTGAGGGTTGAGTTCAGCCTACACCATGGTTATCCAAGCTCCTGCCTGGGCTCGGCCAGGTGCGCCTAGTCCCCCTAGGCTCTAGGTGGGCCGCCTTAAACAGGGCACATAGGCTTTCAAATAGTGGATGCCTAAGGCCTTTTAGGCCCAAATTGAGACACTTAAAGACCAAATTAGCATGTATTAGGTCTGAATTTGGTCAAATTAGATCCAATTAGTTATTATATGGAAGAAATAGATCTGATTGAAACCAAATCAGATCTAAATTAGGTCTATTTTGGGGGGAAATAGGTCTGATTTGGGGGAAAACATGTTTTAATTTGGGGAAAAAGGTTTGGTTTTGCCAAATTAGGGCTCATTTAAGTCAATGAAACACAAACTAGGGGAAGTTACATCTCATTGAGTCATTATGCCAAAATAGGTCTGACTTGGGCCTAATTAGGGCAGACTAAGTTGAAACTGGTCCAATTTAGACCATGTTAGGTCAAATTTAGGTCAAATAGGTCTAGCTTAGGTCATGACAGATATGATGTAGGTGAAGTTATGATTGATTAAGTTTAAGGATAACCAATACATATGTACATAGTTGTGTATATATTTAATTATTGCTAAATGTATACATAATAATCATTTATATATATGTAAAATATAAACAAATATGAAGAACGCCTAGAAACGCCTAGGCCTCCACCTAGGCTTCCCCTAGGTGGGAAGGATCGCCTAGCCACCTAGACAAGTATGGCTTACACTAGGGGGCTTATTTGGTTAATTGCAGTCGGATTACACAGTTTGTAATGTATTTTTACACATCAAAATCTTAGTTTGCAGCCTGACTATACCCTATCAAATTAGCCCTAGATTGAACAAGTACGTGGGTAGAGTGACTTATATAAAAGGAGTAGGCTTGAAGGATTTGATGCCATGCTTGAAAAGAGTAGTAAGTGAAGGTTAATGGACTACATGGACCTAGGAAAATGCTTATACGTAAGTGTAGAACAAACTAGCCCATGAGTGAAGCTATTTTGTGGCAAACAAACTGGTTTTCGATATAATATAAGATTGATACTAATCCTAGAAAAATCCTTTCACTGATAAGAGAGAGAAGCTGATAGGAACAATGCAATGGTGCAATGTTTCTTAGTTGGGAGAGAAATGACTATCTGGAGACGACAACGAGGCTTTGATGAGCCATGTTGACTTTTTGGATATGCCACACTCTAATTTCGATGATGCAAATATTTCCCATTTGTGTTACTAGTATGTGCGTTTAGTATTTCAGGTAATCAAGGAACTTAGACAAAATCCAACAATAAAGAATATGCTCTATATATATGTTTGGATGTTTGTAGGTCAAGTTGTACCATGTATATGCTATGTACACTACACGTGCATTTTGTACAACTTGTTAAGAATGATGTAAGAATAAGTGATGATCAACCCTATCCTATCCTAAACCCTTCTCCACACTTATATCTAGTCTTTAGGATAGTTAGATGTCATTAGAAAAATCATTTGATATGTTTCTAATTTTAGAAATGACATTACAAAAACTTTTTTGGTTGAAATCTTCTTGGACCGAATTAATTTCGGTCAAACTCTTCTTGGACCAAGAAATAGCCGTTGTAGAAAAAGAGCCGTTGTAGAAAATTGCTGTTGCAATTTTTGGGAAGAAGCTGACATCTGGTCAAACTCTTTTTGGACCGAAATTATTTTGGTCGAACTCTCTTTTGACCGAGATGCAGTCTGCAACACTTATTTTCTATCCTTAGCAACTCGTTTTTTGATATCCCAACGCCTAGTTTTAAGTTTGAATTGGTCTGAACACTCCCAACAACTATATTGACTATTCCTAAGTATTTCCTATATATAGGAGTGCCTATGAACACTTAGAACATACACTTGAGCAAATCTAGCAAATCTGTTACATATCCTTTCTCAAAGCTTAGAATTCCATATTACTATCTTCAGATCCAAGCTAGTGTCCCACTCCACCAAAATTAGCCTTGCCTATCCTTGTGGAGAGTTGATAATCACTTGTTCATAGAGAGCTTTATATTGTATATCTTGAAAGTTGAGAGAGTTGTCACTTCTTCTTCCTTTCTCATTCTGGTTATTTGTTCTAGAATGCTTCCAACTACTTCTTGCGTGAAGGTTGTCGGGAAGCTACTTGGAGCTACTTCTTGCTAGAAGGCTGCGACCAAGACGTGGAGGCGGATCACGTCTACTCCAAGTTGATAGTTCTCCTTGAGATAGAAAAGGAAGGTTGTCTTGAGCCACAAAGGACAGTGGTAGATTTCTGTATTTTGTATCGGTTGATAAAAGGAATAAAGTACAAGTCAAATCCTGGTTGGGAACCACTAGGTAGTGGACTGACATCATTTGACGGAACCAGTCTACATCACGTGTCTCTTGTGGTTGCTTCCATTTTGTCCAAATTTACTTGCTTTATTTTTCCGCTGTCATATATTCTTTATCAAGTTGCAATCTAACCTCCTTTATGTTTAAAATTTCACAAGTTTTACATTATCTCTATTCACCCATCCTCTAGAGATCCAACAAACAACTATTGCCGTTGATATCTAGATTGTTGAGGTTGCCAACATGGAAAATGACAATGGGATATAGGTTTCCACTGGTGATAGAAACAAACATGCCTTGAAGAGAAAATTGCATTCAATTTGGAATTGAATGAAATTTTGGTTTGGGACTTGTTGGGTTGATGGGTGATCGGAAGGATGATAAGTTGTTGTTTAAAGAAAGCTACACGATATTTATAGAGAACAGGAAAGCATGAGAAATTAATAAAAAATTCAATTGGAAGGAAATTAATAAATACAACTATATGATAATCTCAACACTCTCCTCAAGTTAGAGCATAAATTTCATGCATATCTAGCTTGTATGAAGCTCCCAACTTCACTTGCCATTAAGAAGATATGATGCCTTTTCCTAGTTCTTAGTAATGCAGTAAATCTTCTTGGACATAACTATAACCGGTATAAAGTGACAATTTACTTAATGCTTAGTCTTGTATAAGGGCCAATCGTTGGCAATGAATGTAGCAATAATTATTTGAAGTCCAAATTCAACAAGTGAAGTTATAAGCACAATGATTCAAACACATTATTGGCTATAACTCCACTCTGTTGCTTTTGCACTAGATTAGCCACAACATTTTTCTACTTCAAGTGACTAGTTTTCCAGCAATACAAGTAACATACCCAAAAGTAGATCTCCTATCAAAACAAAGCCTGCAGAGTTAATATTTGAATTCTTTCTTAGATTCATATGCCCTTTATAAAAAAACTCCTTTACTAGTCTCTTCATAAGGTAGCAAAGAGGACATACAACATCCAAGCGACTCCACCTGGGTAATCGATAAATTGGCTTACAACACCAACTCATCATTATCATATAAGCCTCAAGTTGAACCATTTTTGAGATTGGCTACTTGGATCCCTTTTTTCCAATTTGCTCTCTATTATGGGTAATATACAATCAAGATACAAAGATTCAAAATTTCTCCTTAGAAGCTCTTCACAAATTAAGTTACGCTTGCCTCTTCTTCTTTTTACTGTTATCAACTCAAAAGCATTGCTTCAGATGGTTCCTTTTTTGGTTGGCATTGCACATGTTCATACCATCTCTCGCGACCCTTATTCGCCACACCCACTTTGTTCCTTATATGGGCATGTCTCAAGCAATCTTTCCTTCTATTCCTGCACATTCATCTCAACATATGCATTTCGCCTACATTGATCTTGTTGAGACCTTGTTTCTTCACCGTCCAACATTCACTCTCATATAGAATGACTGACTGTATAGCTATTCTATAAGACATACTCCTTTAATTTAACTATGTTAAGCCAATCACAAATTACTATAATGATACACCAGTTCAACCATCCAATTGTGATCCTGTAACAAACATCATCTTGAAATTGCTATCAATTTGATAAAATATCCCAATCAACAAAGCTTAATATCAATTCCAATCAACTTGACACCACCATTCACAATTTTAGAATGCATGAAAGTGTAGTGGGTATACCCTGTTTGCCTCTAGTGATCTTAAATCTATGAGATTCCAAGGCTTTTTTTTATAACGAGGAACACCTTCTAGAACGAGCCACTAATGGACCCCCCCTAGCAGGTTAAATCCCGGGGTCAGACGTAGTGTGGTCACTCACCCCTACGCCACACCCAATAAACGTAATGTGCCGTCGCAACGTTGCCAGGTCAAAACACCTACCAACTACAAACCTATTTTTTTGTTGCCTGGAGCTCGCTGGGAATTGAACCGGGTGGGCTGGCTGGGAGGAGCCCCTCTTCACCAGTTGCACCAACATTGGGTGATGATTCCAACACTTTTCACAAAAAAATAAATTTATCATTTAGATTTTCTTTTGTTTCACAAACCAACACAATTTTATTTGCTATTATTTGCATATAATATACACTAAGGGATATCATACTAAACATGCTTTGTCTAGTCATTCACTACAAGAAAAAATAGATATGGGCTCAATCCCAATCCTTGATGTGCTCCAACTGTAATAAGTATCCTTGGTGGCTTATAACATAGTGACAAATTTAGGATTCGACAATTTTTTGGCTGGTCGGAAAAAAACCAGGATTGGAAAAAACATGGGAAAATTTGTGTTAAAATCGATAAATTTCGGTCAAAGTTTGGTCAACTATTCGGAAATAATTGAGAATAAGTCTGTTATATATATACATATCTATACACACATACATGGGATAAAGAGAGACATTCTCTCCCCCTCTTTCATGCCTGTGACGGAGGCCGAATGTCCTGGAGGGTGGTAAACCATGGCGACAACTGGGATTGGAACCCAGGTCCCTTCCTGAGGAGACACCGTGCTTGACCACTTGAGCACTCCTTGTCGGCTATACACACATACATGTGTATATATATGTATGTATAGATACATACATATATACATATATGTACACATATATATATGTGTGTGTATGTATGTATGTATGGGATTAAGAGAGAAAGATTTCTCCCCCCTCTCCCATAACCCGTGGCGGAGGCCTTTTTAGATTATGAAAACAATTTTGTGTAATAAAAATGTCATTTTTGTCCAAATTAAGACACCCAATTGGTTAGATGCTTAATTTTCTTAAGAGGAATCAAGTTCAAACCTCAACAATGGCATGAAAAGTTGTCATTTTTACCATATATACATTTTTTCACAATATATATTTATGTAGCATATAGTTGCATAAAAAATTCATCATGTTTTTAAACTTCATTGTCCATGACATGTTTTTAAATGAAGATATGTTCATCATTTACAATTTACCATTATTTCTAGAAAAGAAATGTATGTATGTATGTATGTATGTATGCATAAATACATACTTATCAGATGCATGTAACTATTCAGGTCACAAGACATACAATCTTATTAAGTGAGAAAGTAGGAAAAGAACAAAAGAATTTTTGAGCAATAACAATGGACTGTTGGAAGAGTGCAAGGTTGGAGGTTTAGTGTATATTAGGAGTTTTATATACATGGTTTAGTTAAAAAAAGAACAAGCAACTTCAAAGAGAAAAAGCGTGAGAAATCGTGAAAAGTCATGAAGAATCGTGAAAAATCGTATAAATTGCAAAAAAACAGGAAAATTTGTGAAAATTCATGAAAAGTCGTGAAAAATCGTGAGCAATAAAAATGGACTGTCGGAAGAGTGCGGGGTTGGAGGTTTAGTGTATATTAGGAGTTTTATATACATGGTTTGGTTAAAAAAGGAGCAAACAACTTAAAAGAGAAAAATCGTGAAAAGTCATGAAGAATTGTAAAAAATCGTATAAATCGCGAAAAAGCGGAAAAATTCATGAAAAATCGTGAAAAATGGGCAACAAACGTATTAAACATGCTGAGCATTCGGGAGCCTATAAAATCGCGAAAAATCGACAAACTGTCGATTTTTTGTAAAATTGGAAGTCTTTTGTTACTATGGCTTATAACATCAACTGAGAAGAGATATTAGGTGTTTTTACTATTGAGATAAAGTAGTTTGCTAACAAGATGCTTTAACATGATTTGGTTCTCAGTTCCTTGGAATGATCATCTGCAGATCATGTGACTGATCTGTAGAAGATCTAGCAATTCTGCATTTCGACACACTTGTTTCTTCAAGAAACCTAATATATTTATCTCCTTTGAGTTTAAGGCACCCCATTTTCTCTATGCCCATCCTAATGCCCAAATATTACCTCAGCTTCCCCTATGCTTGGTGACAGTTTTTCAACTGGTGCCTTTTGGTATGGATAAGACCTGATCCATCACTAACTGTAGAACAATATCATCCGCATAAACTATAAGAATCTCTACTCTTGAGACAATCCTTTGACAAAAAAAATAATTCAATGTACCCTCATGTACCCAAAGGCAAATAGGATGTGATGACCTATGGAGTATCTGAACTTTTCTTAAGGTCATAAGTTATCTTTTTCAGATTATGGGCTCTACCAGAACACTCTTCCTCAACAACAAACCCTGGTGGTTGCCACATATACAACATCTTCCTGCAAATTTCTATACAAAGATGCATTCTCAAATCTACTAAATATAAGGTCTTTGACAACAAAAAGTTGTTGGCTATTGAGTATTGCAACACCCTAATTTCAGAGAATAGGAAACTGTGACAACTCTAATGCAAAATATAAAAGGGATTGAATCAACGTAAAATACAAATATCTGAACAAAACACACCAGTAAGAGTAGATTTTATACAAATATATCCAGTGATTAATTTGTGAAATTTATAATGCAAACAGCCACAAGAACAATAACTGGACAGCAACATTATATATAGGAGCAGCAGCTGAAGTTGCAAGAGTAACAGCTACAGCTGCAAACATGTATCAGCTGGTGCCTGATTGTTCCTAAATGCTCCCAGTCATGTCTCAGGCATCTGGCATATTTTTGGTTAAAAACTGTGGACATGCTGCAAGCGTCTGCTGAATGTTCAGTTGTGCCTTAAAAGTTCTCAACACTATTACAAATGGTCCTCCAGCAATATGCAAGGACAGGGTTTGCTATTTCCAGCTTTTTGTGAGTGTGATGTATTTGTTTGATATTGTGTTAGCCTATTACCTTATCTATGCTAGTATTGAATACAAGTGCAGTCTTCGCTTCTTTGATTTAAGTGACTATAGTTGTTCATGGTAATTTAACAACCATATGCTTGATTGTTTATACAAGTCTCTTTTAGCTTTGTAATTTTCATATCTTATATAGTATTTTCAGATTTCTTCTAAATGCCCTGTTAAACATGTGTTTTGATACGCAGTCACATCAGGATGGCCCAGCTTATTTTCCTGTTGTGGCGATAATTTCTCTTGAATCAGCTGTTGTGATAAATTTTACACCTCACCCTAAAATGGTAGAGACAGCGCACTCTGAAATTGAAGATGCGACTACTCACAGTGAAGTTAAACCTGTATCGACCAATTTTACCAAGTTGATTCAACCTTGTTCTGTTCTTTTAGAGCCTTGCAGTTTATTGATATTCAAAGATGCTGCCTATTCAGGTGAACTGGTTATATATCTTATCGCTATTCATCATTTTTCTTTACAATTCTTGATTTTAAACCTGTTTAGTTTATTGTTTCAGATTGTTTACATGGAATAGAAGATTCTCTTGTGCACTCGCTGGACAAGGTAAAATCATGATATTAAAAAAAAACGATCTTTGAGGCTTTTGAGATTTATTCCTTGATGTTCGGGACTGTGGCTTACGCCTCAAGGCAATGAGGCGGAAGCCTCAATTCTGAATGATAAGGACTTGCGTTAACCACCACGTTAAATGCTTTTGTGATAATTACATACACTTTCTTCAAATGTTTTCTATTCAGATTCATTGTAACTGATTATCATTCCCTCCTTGGTGACTTTATTTAACTTTTAGTTGTTCAAAGATTAAAAAATCAGAGTTACTTTTGATTCAGATATATCAATCTTGATTGCTAAAATTATATTATGTTACAATTTTTATATACTGTGTTAGTGATTTTTCAACTCTATTTTAGTTCTTACTAATTCCAAATTATGTATCCCCTAATTTTCTGTCTAGTTATAAAGTTGGAGCGTATAGTACAATTCATGGATATCTCATTCTTATTCTTGTTAACTTGAATAAAACTTTCTATTTAGTTATCATTTTGCTTATACATTCATATTTATATAATACATATAAGCATCAATTGATACACACATAATCATACTAATATATGCTACATATAAACATATACATATAAATATGTATATCTTATTTAGTTATGAACGCTTCATATACGTTTTGAGGTTTACGCCTCGAACGCCTCACCTCACTCAGACAAAAATGCATAGTCACACCTCACACATTAAAACCTCGGGTAAGATCACCTCTTCAAGTGGATCCTTAGTGATTTTTTTTTTTAAATTTGAATTTGAGTATTGGAATTGCAGAATTTTTTATATGGAGCTATTGAATGCACATCCTACACATAGCAACAAATTCAGGATATAACATTTATTTTGGGTGGCCAGATAAAACTAGAATTGAAAAAAAAAACAGAAAATTGGGGAAAAAGTCAGATAAGTTTCGGTCAATGTTCGGTCAACTATTCGGAAATAATCCACAATAAGTCAGGAATCTATATATATATATATGTATGTATATGTATATATATCCATACATTTAAATATGAAGGTCACTAGAGATACAATCTAGTTGAATAAATCAGTAGGAAAAAATGAGTGAAAATTGAACAGTAGTAGTATACAAACAATTTGAGAGAAACATGTGAAACAACAATATGATTAATAAAACATTGAGCATACATGGTAATGGTTTATAGATAAGAGGGAAATAAGAAAAAGATATGAGGAGGATTGCTTGTTTACTGATTGAAGAGAAGAATATTAAGTCGATGACGCTGCAACATGGACTGTCGGGAGATGGAGTTGGGGGTTTAGGTATATCTGGTGTTCTTTGGACATGGTTTTGAAAAGAAAAAAAAGCAAGCGAGTAAAACCGTGAAAAATCATGAAAATCGTATGAATCGTCAAAAAGCAGGAAAAATCCTGAAAAGTCGTGAATAATCCACAACTAGCATGTTAATCATGATGAACATTTGGGAGTCTGTGAAATTGCATAAAATTGCCGATTTTCTTGTAAAAGTTGGGAGGCTTGTTACAAAGATCCTACATAATGTGAAATAGTGATGAGGAATGCTTATTTCAACTTCATACCGTCTCCCTTTGGACTAAATCACATTCATAGTGGTGCCCAGTTTCAAATATAAGCTATTGTTTGTGATGTCAATTCTACTTCCGTGTCATCATATGAAGTTTGAGGAAAAAGAAATGACCCATAGTTATGAAAACAAGGGGAAAACATCACCACACCTCTGTGAGTATTATTGAAGATATATGTGCACATATTTAAGTAATTTCTCATAGTGAACAAGTAAAGGATACAAAGACCCTATTACATTAGAAAACTAAGACTGGAACCTGATCACGTCAAAATGGTAGAGACCAACTAACAGCAAATGGTATTCTTCCACTTGCTTTCTAACCCGGACTGGATACTTTGAAAGCCTGAAATTTCACACTGAATCTGGAAAAAAGAAACTCAGGTCAAGTTTTGACCCAATCAGGAATAGAAATTGCCATACCCAAGGTTTTAATGTGTGTGACGCATATCGGGGCATTTTCGTCGCAATGAGGTGAGGCGTAAGATTTTCATCAACAAGATAATTTATACACATATAACATATGTATATGCATTTATGTAAATGTATATATATTTAAAAATATATAAAATATAAGTATGTATATATAAGAGAAATTAAATCTAAATAGTTTTAAACATAAATTAACAAGGATAAATAGTGAAGACAACCGTGTTGGGGTGAAAGAGATGACCTAAAAATACAGGGTCTTTCCATGACTTGTATATATATGAAATCAGTAACTAACAAATTTGCATGTAGACCCTTACTTATCTACATATTACAAGAAAGTCCTGTGTACACCATATTAACACTCCCTTTCAAGCTGGAGCATGTATATGCTCCTAGCTTGTTACATAAGAACCAAACCCGACAACCATTCAAAGACTTAGCGAATAGATCAGCTAACTGATCTTCAGATTTGATCGGTGACAACTGGATCAAGCTCTCCTAGATCTTTTCTTTGAGAAAATGACAATCAACTTCTATATGCTTTGTTCTTTCATGAAAGATAGGATTTTGGGCAATGTGGACAATAACCTGATTGTCACACTTTTAACTCCATGGGACTACTCTGACCAAAGCCCAACTCTTCTAATAGATGTTTGACCCATAATAACTCACAAGTGGCTAAAGCCATAGCTCTATACTCTGATTCAACACTAGATCTAGCAACAACTGTTTGCTTCTTACTTTTCCAGGACACCGGATTACCTCCCACAAAGACACAACAACCAGAAATAGATCTCCTGTCAATGCTAGATCCTGCCCAATCTGCATAAGAAAAATCCTGAACTCTCAAGTGGTTATGATTTTGGTACAATAGTCCTTTCCCAGGATACTTCAAGTATCTCAGAATGCACATGATAGCCTCCAAGTGACCAGTATACAAGGAATAAAATGTCCGATTTCGATGACGTTTCGCCGGCCACAGAAATAGAAATTCACCAAAATTTGATGAAAATTTCGACAAATGTGTTCCTAAAGTTTTAAAAGCAAAATCAACAAATTAATTTATGAAATTTTACCAGAATTATCTACTAGTGTAGATCTACTCAAATATGCAATAATATTTTATATGGAATATGTAGTGGTGGGGGTGTCCTCATGTGTGAGTGAAGGACCCTGAACTGTTCCAATGGGGATTTCGATGGAGAATTTTGATGTCGATTTTCAATGGTGAAATAAATGAAATAAATCATTATAGTTTGCTAGCACAATGTATAGACTTAAAGACACAATGTGCGAAAAAAATGCTCTAGGCAGTCCATACTACATTAAAAAGAAAGAAAAATTTTGATGGGCAGTGCGATTCGACAATGCATTTCGATGTCAGATGGCCATCGGTATGGGAATAATGTGGAAATTTCGACAATTTCATCAAAATTTTAAATTATGCTAGTACATGGCTTCTCCATGAATTGACTAACAACACTGGTGGCAAAGGCAATGACAATTTTGGTGATAGTCAAATAATTCAATTTTTCAACAAGCCTTCTATAACCCCAAGGGTCATCAAGTGGCTCCCCCTGTTCCATAGACAATCGGACCTTAGGGTCCATTGGACTCTCTACTGGCTTAGTTCCAAGCATACCTGTCTTTGTAAGAAGATCTAGAACATACTTTCGTTGATTCCAACTTTTGATTTGGCTACTTCAATCCCAAAAAAATATTTCAGGTTGCCTAAATGTTTTGTTTGAAACTTGCCCTGAAGAAAGTGCTTGAGTTGTTCAATACCTTGTCTATCATCGCCAATGATCACAATATCATCAACATAAAATAACATAAATATACATCCAGAATCACATCACCAATAGAAAATAGAGTGGTCCATGATGCATCTGCGGAGACCAAAATTAGAAAGAACACAACTGAATCTACCAAACCAAGCACGAGGTGATTGCTTAAGACCATAAAGAGACTTGTGGAGTCGACAAACCATACCAGACTCCCCCTGAACAACAAACCCTGGTGGTTGCTCCATATGGATCTCTTCATTCAGATCGCCATGTAGAAAGACATTCTTGATATCAAGTTCATGTAGAGTCCATGAATAGTAGCAACAAGAGACTGGAAGAGACGAACAGAGCCCATCTTGGCCACAGGAGAAAATGTCTCTAAGTAGTCTTCACCATAAATCTGTGTGAATCCCTTGGCCACCAGTCGTGCATTGAGCCTATCAACAGAATCATCAGTCCCAACCTTGATTAAAAATACCCATCTACAACCAACCACTGATTCGTACTGTAGCAACACTCTAACGGCTGAACAAACAAAGGGGCGGGGCAATGCTGCTGGACTGCAGCAGTTGTTCCAAAGACGAATTAGGGTTTGAAACCATGTGCTCTGATACCATGAAGACAACCGTATTGGGGAGAAAAGAGACGACCTAAAAATACAGGCCTCTCCATGACTTGTATATATATGAAATCCGTAACTTACAAATTTGCATGTAGACCCTTATCTCCATATTGCAAGAAGGTCTTGTGTACACCATATTAACAAATAGATGAGGACAAAGGGAATAATTTAAACCGCCACTATAATTTTATAAACTTAATACCAAATAATGACATATCAACGCTTTCTTGACAACTCGATTAAGTATGTGATTGATCGAATAAAACTAGGGGAAACATAATTCAGGATTAGCAGCATCATAGAATCACCATTAATATAAAATGAGATTCAAAATCACTTGTACAGTAAACAAAAGGTAACACAATGATAAATTTAGAGACGAAGAATGATGATTCTAGTTCAAAGAATGATAATTGAAACTTTCATTAGTGAGAGTGATAATCAACTATAATAATTCTCATGGTTGTAAATGGGTATCCTTACCCTTAGCCACATCATTGATGTGGATAAGTGGATAACGGGTACGGTAATTACCCTTTCCCTGAAAATGTTTACCCTACCATTGTCCGTATCCGTTTACCCACATTGTAAATGGGTAGGGTAATAGGTGAAAAGGGTAAAACAACATATAGATATACAATATTTTCAAGAATCACTTCATATGATATTTCTTGCATCAAACACAAGACTCTACTAAAACTAATTTAAGATTTGTAATCAATTATGCTTTTAGTGATTTAGACCCATAATACTAAATTTAACCCAACATTTGTTTTACAAACAAGGTCTAGCTTTTTAGTATATTGTTTCTTATGAGGAATTCTTTTTTCACTAGAATATATTATTATAAAAAGTTTGACATGCTACTATTATTTAATCACGTTTATAGAATCAAATAATAGAACAACTGTATAGGTTAAGAAAGTAGTGGTGAGCGTTGTTGGGGTTTTTTAGTTGGCATCCATCTAAGAGAAACAAAAATGATTAATTCAACCATATACTAATGGGTAAATGGGTGCATGGGTAAAGTGAAGCTTCTTCCTTTACCCTACCCTCTTTATATGTGGGTAAAGTGGGTAAAGGGTAAACGGGTGGTGGGTAAAAAATATGCTTACATGCCCATTACAACCCATTACAACCCTAACAAATCTCATCTACATGGTAAAAAATATGCTTACCCTACACCTACATCTACATGGTATCGGTGGTGGGTAAACAAGTAATACATACCCATTACAACCCTAACAAATCTCATCAGAAAACTTTTAAAGTATGTGTGTAAAAATCTCATAAGTAGAAAAGTTAATGGTTGATATAAGCACTATCACCCAAAATTTTGAGGCTTGCGCCTCAACTAAGCCTTAGTGTCTTGAGGCGTAAGCCTCAGTGAAGGACATTGAGTGTGAGCCTCAAGGCACAAACATGATAGTGTCGTCTCGAGGTATAATCCTCGAGAGGCTTAAGGCGGGAGTTCTAAAACCATGGCCATACACACTTTACATTGTAATTCTCAAAATTGAATGATTTAGTGTTATAGGAAATCTCAAAAATAGGAAATAAGTTTATATTTTTGCTTCCATCAAGTAGATGTCCACTTCCAAGGATAGACTTCTTTTTCATCTTACAACTTCATTTATGTTCTGTACTGTACATGCCATATCAATCCTTTTAAAACAACACAAATGGCCCCCATCCTGTGTAGTCTAGGAAGCACAGACACTTCCCGGGAGGTGCCGCGGCCGTGTCTGCCGCGTGTCGGATGCGGACACGCCGTGGACACTGCTGGACACGCGGTGGACACGGCCCCGGAGTGTCCAACTTTTTTTGAAGAGTTTTTGGCTTGGACACGGCTAGGATACGGCTGGGACACGGCTTGGACACGGCTGACCCAGCCCAGCCACATCCAGGTCCAGTTATGTTAGGAAAAAAGACTAAACATGTCCATGTTCCCTAACCCACCGATATTTGCTCCCCTTCTCCTCAATTTCACTCCAAATTTTCGTTGTTTTCTTACTGTAATCCTGCCCCTCTATCAATCTATGCCCATTTTTTCTAATAAGTCTTTTTCTTCTATTTTGTTATAATGTTAACAATAATTGCTGCTGTTGGTTCAGTTATGTTATACAAATCTGTAGTATTTACTGTATTTAATCATACATCATTCTGAGTTGGATTTCTTTATTGTTGAATTGGTCTAATTATTGTTTATTTACTGTTCAAAAGTCATTGCGTTATGATTTAAATTGACAATTTGCTTTAATTGATTGGAAGCATGGACATGGATGCGTTTACATAAATTTATAAATATCACTAGGCCATGCTTGTTGTATCTGATGGATTTTTCCTATTTGGATGAATGTGTTGGATGGATGATTGTATGTCTTTTAAGTAAATGAAATGCAAACTCCACAATTGAATTTCTATAATAGAATGTGTTTATACATCAATAATGTATACATATATATGTGGAAAAAACAATTTGCCGTGTCCGGCCCCGTGTCCGTGTCCTACATTTTTAAAAATTGCCGTGTCCCGTGTCCGTGTCCGTGTCCGTGTCCGTATCCGTGTCCGTGTCCGTGTCCGTGCTTCCTAGTGTGTAGTATATGCAAATTATTGCTAATATCTTTCTTAAGATTATATGCAGAATCCTTTAATGTATTCCTCCATATTGTAGTCATCAAGATCAATAGCCTTTTTATTAAACTATTATGTCAAAACTTTTGTGAATTTCCATATCTAGGCCCTTGAAATGGCATCAAAATAATATATTACAATCTATGTAAGTTCAAAGGAAGAAATTCTCCACATAGAACACAACTTATGGAGGACGGATATATTTGTGGTAGATAAAGGTAAACAGTTTATGAAGCAAGCCAGGTCCCAGAACTTTTAAACACCCTGGTTCCTTTCATGTGCGCTTGCGGAATTACTTTGCTTTTGAGGAATCAATCCTGCACCTTCGGATTGTCTAGTTCGTCACTGATTGGCTATTCCCTGCTGACCGAACATTACAGTCTTTTGATATTCCTATATAGTGCCAAATCTTCACTCAGGAAGAGTAGTTGCAAATTTTTTCTCATGTTAATACTGCACACCTCCCCTTTGAGCATTGTCAATTTGTCATGTTGTTTTCCAGTGAGAGGGTGATCATGCTGATTCAAATGGATTGCTGAACAGTTAGATGAAGTTGTCCTGCAAATTCTTGAATTAGGATGCTCAAAAGATGCGACCTTTATATTGTTTAGAAACTGAGCTGCAAATTCTAGCGAGTTTCACTGTGATAATTGGTCTTTAAGTCTTATAATTTGTCTAAGATTCCTTATCACTAATGACGGGGATGCGTACAGTTCGTTTTGTTTTCAATAACTGACTTTTGTTTTGGGTGTCAGAAACTCTCAATCTAACTAATATGATGCAAACTGGAAATCTGTCAAATCAAACTTGAATTTTTGGTTTTCATTTTTCTCTCTGGGCCGTTATGGGGCAATGTAGTTTTTTGTCACACTGGTCCATCTTTTGAAACGATAAACTCAGTTCACTATAGTAATTTATCTGCATGTTGGGTTCACACCATCCCCTTTTGTTATTGCATGGAATATAATCCTGTTACTCCTACCTCCCCCAGAAATGATTTCTGTTCTTCCCTCCTTCCCTCCCTCCCTCCATCCATCCATCCCTCCCCCTCTGTAGAAAATAGTTCATGCTTTTATGACATTAAAAACACGCACATAGTTCTTTTCCTTCAAAGTCTCAGATTTTGGGATTATTGCCTCGAGCAAATTTTGATGTATATTTATAACAGGAGATTTGTAGATCTTTATATACAAGAAAAGAAAATGTAAATCTGTAGATACGGGTAGAGTACTCTTGCTCATAATATTTAAATTTGGGAAGAACATTGTTGCTAATGTTATGATGTATTCATACCACTGAAAGGAAAACTGGGAAGGTAAACATTTTTCATTTCTTTGAGGAGGCTGCCTTATTAGCACAGTCAAAGAGGCATGTCTAGGAGGAAGTAAGATTCAGGAGGTGGCTGCTTCGAGCTGTTGCGCTGGCAAAAAGGCATCATTGTAGAGCTGTTTCTGCTGCTTGCGATCCAGAGTGCAAGCTGCAACTTTGAGGGTTACCCTAGTGGAGTTCTGGTCAACACTTCACGTTTTGGAGTGCCAACCCCGGTTTGTGATGGTTCAGTCAGTCATTTGGGTTGGAACATATTCTGCATAACCCCAACTAATGTCTTATGAACAAAGAACCATGTGTTTCAGTACGACTTAGTGAAACTCCAGATGCCAATGACTAATTGAGGGTATGTTCTTATAGTGTTGGCTACACTGAAACACAAACTAAATGTGGATCCAATATTATGAAGCATTATCCACAAGGTTGTAGCACAACTGTGAACAGATTGACCGCAAGGAGATCCTCATTTCAAATTATCTAATGTTATTAAATTTGCAAGCACACAAATCATGCCCCGGGGGGGGGGGGGCGAGGCTGGGGCCATGAAGTTCTTTGGCCTGATCAACTACAACTGCATTTAATTATGATTAGCTCATCTCGCCTATAATATCGAACCCTTACATGGTTGCTTGTTCTTTAGCCCATGTAATATAGCATTAGATAGCCTTTAAAGCGTGGCCACATAGATGTTTTCTCTAGTGCAGTTTGGTCTGATAAGTTGCTCTTAAGATATAATATGACCAGTAGATATAAGAACGGTAGAAGTAGTAACATAGCATGCAAGCAGCTAAATCAGATTCATAGGTGGTTATTTGTTTTCTTTCTTATCTCCTTCCTCTTTTCTTATTTATCTTCAATGTTTATTTTTTTGTTGTGTTTATGCTTTGCTTTTCCATTTCAATGAGTCTGTTGGCTTCTGTTGGTCTTCTTAGTTAAGTACCAATCCAATGATTCGGTCAACTGGTTAAAAGCCCATTTGGAAGCCAAAGGCTTCAAGTGAAATTATGGGGTGGACTTTTCCCAAGCATTCTCTCCCGTCACCCAGATTGCTTTGATTCACATTCTGATCCCCCTTGTTGCTATTTGAACTGGCATCTCTATCAGCACGACATCAAGAATGTCTTTCTCCATGGTGACTTATCTAAAGAAGTTTATATTCGACCTTTGGTTTTTTTTGCTTGAGGGGGCACCGGACCAAAGTGTGCCATCTTTGCCGCTCTATCTACAAGCTTAGGCAATCTCCTCGTGCTTTGTTCAACAAGCTCAAGATGGCCTAAAAAACCTTGCCTTCAAGAGATTTGTCAACAATCATTCTCATTCTAGCTCAGACATCCTTGGATCACATTCTTCTTAGTCTCTATGTTGACGACATTGTCATCACCAAGAGCAATGCCCAAGGCATATTTAATCTAAAGAAAGCCCTCTAATTTCACTTTTATACTAAAGATCTGGGGAACTTACAATATTGTTTGGATATCTAAGTATTGATGTCTACATCTGGAACAAATCTTTCGTAGCAGAGGTATGTACTAGATTTGTAGAAAGAGACATGATAATTGATGCAAAACTTGTTTCTACACCCATGGGCTATCATTCAAAGCATCAAACTGAGGTGAAACCATTTCCTAACCTAGAACAATATTGACAGTGACACATCATTGTTGAGAAAATCTATTAGACGATTACACGGCCAAACATCTCCTATGCCGTTGGCATAGTCAGTCTACATATGAGTTTGCCCGTACAATCTCATTGGAGTAGTGTCCAATGCGCATGAAGACTTTTAAAGAATGGTTTAAGCAAAAGTCTCCTCTATGAACATCCTCACGAGAAGACTATCTCAGTCTCTGAATATGCTGATGCTGATTGGGCATGTGATGCTCAAGATTGACAATCTACTTTTAGATTCTACAACTTTGCAAACATCTGGTCAAGTGGAGGAGTAAGAAATAGAAAATGGTTGCTAGGGCCAAACATAGAGGCTTAATACAGGGAAATGATATATACTTATTGTGATTGGTCCTATCCCTACTTATTGAGTTTAAAATTCTTGTCCTATCTCCTTCTACTCTCCCCTCAATAACCAAACCACGACTCACATTGCCAATAACCAGTTTTCCATGAATGTACAAAATATATCGAGGTAGACTGCCACTGTGTTTTTGATTTCATTAGAACAAAGAAGACTGTCATACCACATGTTAAGACTAGTGACCAAGTCGTTGACATACTTACCAAATCGATCCTCTTGCTTTGTTTCAACTTTCAACATATAAGTCTCAAGCTGAGACTACATTATGTGTACTCACCATCTTGAGGGAGAGTGTTAGCAATACTCCTTTGTATTGGCCTATGCCCACTTATGCTCTCTTTCACTTTTAGTATAGTTAAGTAGGATCCATATACCAATCAAGTAAATATAAATCTCCTCTTACTCCTATATCTGGGACCCTCCTGTAATCGCTTATTGAGATGATGAGAATGCTTGCTTAAGCTTTCTTATAATTACCATCAGTGCATTCTATCACCATGAATGCCACCAACATCAGTGGTATCATGTCTGCCTACCCATTAGGATGACCACTTTGTCTATCACCATCCCTTCCACCTAGAGATGAGAGTCAGGCTGGATTATGCTAGGGTTTGACAGATTTGTGCCCAAGCCCATGCTGTTAAATGGGTTGCAAACTGATTTTAGGCCCTAGTAATGTTTGAAAATCTCAGACCATATAGACTTTCATTTTGGGTTAGATTTGGACAAGCCCGAATAACATATTAAAATGAAGATATTGTCAAACATATACGTATTGATAGATAGAGTTTAGGAAGTGTGTACCAGCCGGTACATGTAACCTATATGCACAATGCTCAAACTAGTCGACATATGTCAAAAAATCACCAATTTTATTGATGTCGATGGTTATCAAAGTAGAGAGCAGGCTTGCATATTCAGAAACTTTGACGACATTTTGATCAACATTGACGATTTAACCCATATGCCAACGATGTTAGCCCAACTTTCCTAGATGTCGACCAACATCAATGATGTTATTTCTATTATGGTAGAGTGACTCTACTGCTACTAGTAACTTGGGATCCAACCCATTGTAAATGAAAATATTATCTTTATTGGATTTTTGTTTGTTTTCAAGCTATAACTATTAAATACCCATCCTGTACTAGATCTAACTAATTCTACATCAACTAACACCACGTGCATTTGTCCTATTTCATTACTTTTATCCGAATGCAATTTTTTTTGAATATTCATGTGTTGGGGATATATCTATGTAGATGTGCTACACCAACCACCAAAGTTGTGTATATCTATAAAATTTGATAAAATGATATTGTTCATTGTGATTCTTTTAATAAGTAATTCAATAAAAAATGTGACAAAATAAACATGCAAAAATTTAGGGTTCAAGTGGAAGCACTGATATATGAGTTATATTGTACTATATTGTTTGATAGTGCAAGCTTTTCACTTGTTACTTGTTAATTGCCATCAATTGTCTCTATCATGAAATTTTTTGATGATATGAATTCAAAAGCCATACATTAAGAGTATTTAGAAGCGTATTTTAGAAATTGACTATTGAAAATGTTACATGTATAATATGTTTATTAGCTAAATTTGATGATTTTACATAATTTCATTACAATTTTTCTATTTTAGCTTACGTTTTGTCGAAGTTCTATTTGGAACTTCCTCTTCCACACCCATCGACCGCCTGTTCAATGCCTATCTGTAGCTGTAAGATAAGTACACTTACAACAAGTTAGCTAAATCCAACCATATGGATGAAAATGATATTATCTAGATTAGACATGTTTAGAAATCAATTGATGCCCTTGTATCTATGATATATAGCTAGAAATTATCCACCTATTTTAAGAATCCTTACACCTTATTATTGATTAGAAAATGCACATTTATCTCGACAATTGGTCCGTAAATGTTAGATTGAGATGATTTTGTTAGCATATCTGATGTAAGTTGTATACAATGCATCAATTAGATTAGATTCTGTTGTAGATTATTGCAAACATGTTAATTAAAAAATGGGTACATATATATTTGGTGTATTCTTATATACAAGTCCTATAATAGTGACAATTTCAACATCGGACAAATTTTTGTCTGGGCGAAAAAATTCAAGAAAATTCGGGAAAAATCGGTAACTATATTTATATGTTTCATACATGTAACTATTAAGGTCACTAGACAGTTTTATAGAGGAAATAAGTAGGAAAGAATTAAAGAGAAGTTGAATAGTAACAATGTATAGAACAATCTGAGAGAAACACGTGAAACAACAATATTGATTAATGAAACATAGAGCATACATGGTAATGGTAATGATAGATAAGACAAATAAGAAAACGATACGAAATTAAAAGAGGGATTTCCTATTTATTGATTGAAGAGAAGAATATTAAGCCGATGATGCGGACACAACATCAAATCATAGTAAAAAGGGAGGAAGGGGGAAAAAGATTATGTAGCAACATGGACTGTCAAGAAGTGGGGGTTGCGGGTTTAGTGTATATTGAGACTTTTTTTGTACATGGTTTTGTGAAATAAAGAGCAAGTAACTCAAAAGAGAAAAATCGTAAAAAATCATGAAAGTTTGTCAAAAATTGTATAAATCACGATCGAACGAGAAAAATCACGCATAGTCGCAAAAAATCGGCGATCAATAACATTGCAAAAACCACCCAATTTACGTAAAAGTCAGAGACTTTTGTTACAAAGCTCTAATCTTATGAATATGGCCGACCGATTTTTTAGAAAGCAGAAAGCCAAAGGAAGGCAAATTGGACCTTGTAGCCGACAAAGTGCTTGGCCAATGCTTTCTGAAAAGTAGATGATTAAGTTTCCATGTAGTTTTGAACTTTTATACATATGTAAAACCTAGTAGTGTAAAATACAACCTACACATCAACGCAAACAATAGACATGTAGTATAACATTAGTATTGCATAGCATTATACGACAATATAATACTAAGCAATGGTTATATAATACTTTTAATTCATAAATACATAGTTATATATTACAATCATGGAACTAAACTTCGGCGAAGTTGGGCGAAGTTTCGTCGAAACTTCAAACTTCGAGCCTAGGCGAAGTCGAATCCTCAATACTTCGGCTTCGTCTAAACTTCGGGGCGAAGTTTCCCGGATTTCGTCGAAGTTGGTTTTTTTGTATGTATTTTCGTCTCAACTTCTCTAAAGTTGTCGAAGTTTCCTCGAAGTTGGCGAAGTTGGAGCGAAATTGAGACGACCCAGAACATTAATTTTAACTAGTGCACTAACGACCATATAATACATAAGTGTTGCCTCCAACCCTCTTCACAACTTCTAATATCAACTCCCATGTTTGTTGCTGCCACTTTTTCCTAGAGAGGGTCTTGTAACTACTATTTGGTTGTATATTTGTATATAATACATATGTTCAACACTTGAACTGTATTAGAATGTGTATTGCATATTTGACCATTGCAGGTGCACATCATATTATCAACCTACTTAGGGCTAAAGACTCATGAATCATGTATTTTTGTTAAATTAGCAATTATAAGAGAGAGGTATAACATAATTAGAAGTTTTCAATCGAAGTTTCCTTCAAATTCACATCATTTTTTTAAAAAATGGGCATCGAAGTTTGTTGAAGTTTGCGTCTAAACTTCCTCGAAGTTCCCCCAAACTTCCACTTCCACACCTGGCGAAGTCGACACAAAGTCGAAGTCTTGCACCATGATTACAATAGTATACTAGATATGTGCATATTTATTAAATTTCCGTACTATAATATTACTACATAGTTCATATTGTAGAAGGGGAGAAGACACGATGTAACATATCAAAACCCTCCAATGAGGAGGGAAAAAACCATGGGAAAGCCCTAGCCATCACAATGGTCTAGACTTATTACTTAATCTCTAGATAGGGGCTTGTTACATTTTATAAAGCAACAAAGGCTCTATAGATTCAAGCCCAAGATACATTTAACAACATAAACATAGAACTTAACACATATTATGCAATAATATAGTGTTACACAAATGTATTAGTACTACATTATACTACAAAGTAGTATAGTACTACGTAGTTGTAAGTACATAGTTATATAATACTATAATTATTATACTAGTAATATATACATAGTAGTTTTTAGCATGGTGCAGGACTTTGACTTCGTGTCGACTTCGCCAGGTGTGGAAGTGGAAGTTTATGGAAACTTTGACGAAGTTTCGAGAAAGTTTAGATGCAAACTTCGACAAACTTCGATGCCGGTTTTTGAAGAAAATGATGTGAATTTGAAGGAAACTTCGATTGAAAACTTCTAATTATGTTATACCTCTCTTATAATTGTTAATTTAACAAAAATACACGATTCATGAGTCTTTAGCCCTAAGTAGGTTGATAATATGATGTGCGCCTGCAATGGTCAAGCATGTAATACACATACTAATACAGTTCAAGTGTTGAACATATGTATTATATACAAATATACAACCAAATAGGAAAGAGTGGCAACAACAAACATAGGAGTTGATATTAGAAGTTGTGAAGAGGGTTGGAGGCAACACTTATGTATTATATGGCCATTAGTGCACTAGTTAGAATTAATGTTCTGGGTCGTCTCAATTTTGCCCCAACTTCGCCAACTTCGAGGAAACTTCGACAACTTCGGAGAAGTTGAGACGAAAATACATACAAAAAAACCAACTTCGACGAAATCAGGGAAACTTCGCCCCGAAGTTTAGATGAAGCCGAAGTATTGAGGATTCGACTTCGCCTAGGCTCGAAGTTCGAAGTTTTGGCGAAATTTCGCCCAACTTCGCCGAAGTTTTGTTCCATGGTTTTTAGTATTGTGATATTATACATTCTTAATATAGTGCAGTAGTATATTGCCCAATATTTATAGTATCATTAATATAGGAGTACATAGTTATACAATATCATACTATTTTATCAAATACTTAGTATTATATCGAAGTATAATATTGCACATCATTATAATGTAATTGTAAAAATAGGTGGATAAATGGACACCTTTCCGTAGACTAATCGGAAGGTTCAGGGCAAAAGCTACCTGGGAGGTGTTGTGATTTGCTGAAGGAGGTTATGGTTGTTGAGGGGCCATAGAGGAAACTGTAACCTTAGGTCTTCATTTGTAGACTTTGAGAGGTGGAGTGAGAATTAAGATATCTTCATGGGACTCATCTTCTACAATCTGGGGTAGCAGAGTGTTATCCAGAAGGTCAGGAATAAACAAAATCCATTTTTAGAATAGTACGACATAAGTCTAAAGAAGATCATGTCAACACTCACAATCCACTGCCGGGTAGAAAGGTCATAACAACGATACCCTTTTTGAGTTTTGGAGTATCCCAAAATACTGCATTTAGTAAATCTGGGATTTAGCTTTGTTAACCATGGATGAAGATTTTTAAGAAAGCATGTATTGCCAAGGATGCGGGGAGGAACAGAGAAAAGAGGGGGATCGTGATAAAGAAGAGTGTAGGGCACTTGATTTTGCAAAGCAGATGAAGGCATTTGATTAATCAAGTAGTAGTAAGTTGAGACAACTTCGGGCCAAAACATTTTTGAAACATGATAGTGAAGAAGGATGGTACAACAACTTCCAGAAGGTGGTGATTTTTCCTTTCCACAACACCAATGTTTCAAAAAAAGGTCGCACGGACCGCATAAACGGCCCGCATATACTTACCCGCTTATAAGGCCGATTAGTCGGCGATTTTTGGATAGACATGTGTTATCTTGGCCCAAGCTAGATTATATATTTATTGATAGCATTCTCTTGATGTACTAGTTTGTTGTCTGTTTTGTAAATGAGACACACACTAATTTAATGTTTGTTATTTTGGGCCTCTAGGACATGCTCACATTTTTTGTATGATTTGGTTAGTATTGATTGTTATGTGCTTGTGTTAAACCATTTTGTGCATGTTTCATTGGAATTTATGTTCAAATGATTCTAGAATGCATTCTATATGGTGCTTTACTTTTCATTGAAACTTTATATATGAATCTATCTCAAATTTTAGGGTCTAAATACGTAATGTACAAATTAAATATGCAATTGTGTGATTACTTTATATATACTGTTTAATTATTAAAAAAATTCGAAACCACGTATACTTCCGCATATACTCCCGCAAACCGCATATACTCTATAAGGTGACCTCTCCGCACACATAACACATAACGCTTTTTAAAACTATGCGCAACACCATTCTGTTGTGGTTTTTAGGATCATGATGTTTGATGGATGGTGCCCAAATTTGTACAAAATTGGCCGACTTATTTTGCATAAATTCTAAGGCATTATCAGTTTGAAAAACTTTGATTGGTTTATCAAATTGGGTTTTAATATCAACAAAAAAGGTAGCAATAGTATCTAGAATGTTTCTGTGATCTTTTAACAAAAAAAGCAAAGTTGTTCGACAGTAATTATCAATGAATGCCATAATTTAACTAACCCCTAAGAAACTGGTTACTGAACATGGGCCCCATGTATCAACCTATACCACATAAAACAAATTCCTAGAACTAATTTTTTTTCTTAAGATAAACAGCCCGAGTCTTGTTGCCAAGCCGACACGCTTCATAATGAAAAACTCTCCGAAAGCGTAGGAAATAAGCACTTCAGCTTTGCAATAGAAGGATGGCCTAGTCAATAATGCTATTGCAGTCTAGTCACTGAAGATGATAGCATATCAATAACAAATGGTGGTACTTCCAGGTAATATAGTCCCTCTGGTCCCTCATGGGCCAAACCAATCTTCGTTTTTGCACGGAGATCCTAAAACACACAACCATCAAGATCAAACATGATAGAGCAATGATGTCTAGTAAAGTTTTACTCAGATAAGATTTAGAGGAAATCGTGGAACATATAAAACATATTTTGAAGGTAAATTGTTGAGTGTCTAAATATTTACAAGCAAAAAATTTAGAGGAAATCTTGAAACATATAAAACATATTCCAGAGGTAAATTGTTGGATATATAAATATTTCCAATGCCATACACATGAGTCTGAGCTCCATCAGCCACTGTCACTGGTGGAACTGTAGTCGTTTTATCTAAGTGAGAAAATAAGTTAAGAGTTTCCAAATATATCAGAGGATGCAACAAAGTCAATTACCCATTTATATTTAGCATAAGCAGGAGATGAGAGTAAGACAGAAGAACCCGTCTTGATGAGTAGTATTTTGAGAAGGTAGTCGTGTTTGAAGTAGTTTCTCGAACTTAGGCGGATCCACTCAACCGTGGCAATGTAGAACTGAAGGCAGCAGTCTAGCTTCAGAGTTGTCAAAGGTGGCTTGATTTGCCCATGTGGGTTCACCATGTTTAGCCCAATAACGATCTTCAGTGTGGTTGGTATGACCACAAGAGTTACAAAATCTTTGTCCTAGAGGAGGGTGTCCACGCCTAGGTCCATTTGGAGGAGGACCACGTCGAGGACCACCAGAAGATTAGCGAGAACAAGCAACACTGCATGATTTTAAGAAGAATCAGAGGGTAGATATAACATCGAGTTTGACGCCGTTGGACTTGCTTAAGAACATCGTTAGACTAGGCAAGGGATCACTCGATAAGATCTAATCAACTACCCTAGAAAAAGTATTAGGTACTCTAGCCATAAACCTGTGTTGTATAGGCACCCGCCTGGGCGGCGCCAAGGCGTGTCTGGGCGTCCACCCAGCCTTCCAAAGTCAGGCGCTCAGCACATTTGAGCATTTGGGCGGCCTGGGCGGTTTGGGCGGCCCACCTGGGCGCTTAATGGGCCTGAATCGAATCAATTCATCTACTGATCTAGGATTTAATCATTCATCTACTGATTTATATTAGTTTATCAACTGATTTGTATTTATTCATCTACTTATTTGTATTTATTCATCTATTGAAGTTATCCGTGTACTGTTTTTTTATTAAGTTATGTACTTATTTGAATTTATTTATATAGTACTTTTGAAATTATATAATCATCTACTGATGTAACTTTATTTATCAACTGATTTGTATTTCTTTATCAACTTAATTGTATTTATTCATCTACTTATTTGTATTTATTTATCTACTATTTTTGTTTAGTTATCTACCGACTTGTGTTTGTTTATGTACTGATTCTGATATTCTTTAATCATCTACTGATTTAGTTTTATTTATCAACTGATTTAACTTTATTTATCAACATATTTGTATTTATTGTATTTATTCATCTACTATTTGTATTTATTTATGTACTGATTTAGGAGTTAATTAATCATCTACTGATTTATATTAGTTTATCAAGTAATTTGTATTTATTCATCTACTAATTTGTATCTATTCATCTACTGAATTTACCTGTCTACTGTTTTTTATTTAGTTATCTACTCATTTGCATTTATTTATGTACTGCTTTTGGAATTATATAATCATGTACTGATGTAACTTTATTTATCAATTGATTTATATTTATCTATCCACTTAATTGTATTTATTCATCTACTTAATTGTATTTATTTATCTACTGTTTTTTATTTAGTTATCTACTGATTTGTGTTTATTTATGTACTAATTTTGATATTATTTAATCATCTACTGATTTAACTTCATTTATCAAAAAATTTACATGCATCCATTAAATTATTATATATTCATCTACTTATTTGTATCTATTCATCTACTGGATTGATCTGTCTATTGTTTTTTATTTAGTTATCTACTCATTTGCATTTATTTATGTACTGCTTTTGGAATTATATAATCATATACTGATGTAACTCTATTTATCAATTGATTTGTGTTTATCTATCCACTTAATTGTATTTATTTATCTACTGTTTTTTATTTAGTTATCTACTGATTTGTGTTTATTTATGTACTAATTTTGATATTATTTAATCATCTACTGATTTAACTTCATTTATCAAAAAATTTACATGCATCCATTAAATTATTATATATTCATCTACTTATTTGTATCTATTCATCTACTGGATTGATCTGTCTATTGTTTTTTATTTAGTTATCTACTCATTTGCATTTATTTATGTACTGCTTTTGGAATTATATAATCATATACTGATGTAACTCTATTTATCAATTGATTTGTGTTTATCTATCCACTTAATTATATTTATTCATCCACTTATTTGTATTTATTTATCTACTGTTTTTTATTTAGTTATCTACTGATTTGTGTTTATTTATGTACTGATTTTGATATTATTTAATCATCTACTGATTTAACTTCATTTATCATAAATTTTACATGTATCCATTAAATTATTATATATATATATATATATATATATATATATATATATATATACGCCTGGAGACGCCTGGACCTCCGCCAGGGCACCTAGGCGGACTGGGCGTCCCTAGGCAACGCCTGGCCACCTAGCCGCCTATACAACCATGTCATAAACTGAAGTAATTGTAGTTCATTGCGTTGGTGTTGAACTTCTTCTATATCAGAAGATAGAGGATGATAAACTTGATACTCATTCAAGAGAGCCAACACTGGTTGTAATGATCCTCCTGAACCGTCGCTAGAGTATTCTTTTTGGCCAGATTCTTGAAGATCTTAGACACCGTTGGGTTCTGTTGGTGAGAGTATACATGTGAAAGCTGATCCCACATGGATTTATCTGTCTGGAGATGAAGAAGAGATTGACTAGTCTTTGGTTTGGCACTGTTAACCATCCACGTCATCGCTCCGGAGTCGTCTTTGGTCCACAGGGCATGAGCTTGTTTGGTTTTATCATCAATCGTTTCAGCAGAAGTGGTGCTAGTGCATCAAAATTGCAATGAGAATACCGCCCTAGAGATTTTACATAAAGTTTGAAAGAAGTAGACTATAGATGGTAGTTGTAGCCATCCAGTTTCACAGTAGTGACATACAGTGACCTGGGTAGATCTGTGGACACCATGGGGTAAGAGAAGGTACGACGAAGCACATAATTGCTAAAGACAGAATAGTATGACCCATCACACTAAGCATCAGTAGAAGAAAGAACCCACACATGGGCAGTATAAGAGAGAAATCAACAACCTACGTCTCTATGGCATATTCAAGTAGCAATAGGACGTAGATAGGGAGAAGTGGGGTCAAACCCCCCAAAACTCACAAGACAAGATGTACAAGGCAGATAGTTGTTAGGTGGCTGGAGAGGGTGTCAGGGAAGCAAGAGGATGGGCTATGCCTCAGGCAGGGATGGAAGACGGAGAGGAAAAGGAGGGCACAATGAGGCAAAGGGGGTGGGCAGGCAGGGAGGTGGGGTGGAGAGGCAGAGAGGGGGGGTTAGGGAGGTGACGTGTTTGAAGGGGTGGCGGGTAAGATTTGAGGGGGGAGAGGGGTAGCTGGGCAGTGGCGGGGAAAGGGAGAGAGTGGAAGCAACAAACAAGGGCAAGGTGGGGGCAGGAAGAGGTGATGATGGCTGGGAGATAAGAAAGAAGGGGAAGAGGCGGGGGCGACTAGGAGGGGTGGAGGGAAGCGATATGGTTAGGGTGAGAAAAAGGAATAGTGAGGAGGCTAGGGTGGATCAAAATTGTCTAATACCATATAAATAAGGTCATATGGTTTTGACGTCTCTTTTATAGGATGAGAAGGGTGAAAAACAAAAACAAGGGATATGGGATAAATGGAAAAGCAAAAAACAAAGACAAGTCTAAAGCATAAATAACATAACACACACACACACACACATATATATATATCAATAGTAACCATTACATTTATTAAACGCTAGTTATATGCATAAGTATACTTAATATACAATATGATACTACTACACAAGTGGTTGATTCACATTTAACTGGGCTTGTATAATATTAGAATGTGTAGTATTCAACCCAAAACCAATTGGCAATGGGTGAAGGGACCACACAGCTTATAAGCCCAAGACCTTTCCCAGAGCTCAGCGGTGTGGGACAATTCTAACGTCCCCCCTCAAGTGCAGCTACTTTTGTGTGCTTGCACTTGTTCTTTTTTTAGGTAGGGTGTGGTCCTCACACTTGTCTCGTGGGGTCCGCTCTGATACCATATTAGAATGTGTAGTATTCAACCCAAAACCAATTGGCAATGGGTGAAGGGACCACACACCTTATAAGCCCAGGACCTTTCCCAGAGCTCAGCGGTGTGGGACAATTCTAACATATAATATATAAGTATATACTGAGTTATACAATATATCAATACTACATTACATATTATTCTAATGATAGCATAATATTACATAGTATTATACAAGTAGGTTGAACCACAACTAACTGAGATTGAACTGAAATAGGGTCCTATCCACGTTATTCCCAGAAAGTGGGTCCAATTGGGCTCTAAAATATAAGTGTAACGCGGACATTTAAGTGCTTTGGACGAGCCTTAAACAAGCGCCTTTGGCTAGCCTGCTTAGGCGAGCGTCTAAGGTCAACTTTAGATAGTCATGGTTTTAACTGCTGAAGCGGGCACTTAAGTGGCCACCTAGCCTTTTTTTTTAAAATATCTTGACCTACCAAAATTATTTTTACCAGATTTATTTCAGATAAAAGGTAATTTTGAAAAGTTTGTACTTGAATGTATCTAACATAAGATATATAGTATATGTAAACATTTGGTTATATATACATATAGATGTGACATATTTAGGTATCAGGGTTTTCGGGTTTGGGTTTACCTCGAACTTGACCCTGCCTATATAAAAATTTGGATCAATATTTTTTTCGGGTTTGGGTTTACCTCGAACCTGACCCTGCCTATATAAAAATTTGGATCAATATTTTTGGCCTAGCCCACCTATTTAAATATACGAATTGGGTGTAGGTCGGGTTATGCAGATCAAGACATGGCTCGGTCTAGGCTGACTCGGTCTGACACATCTACTTCCACCCACCATTGTGCAACCTGCTACCTAGGAATGAACATTGAGCCAAGTCATACTAGGTTTTGGTTAGTCCATACTCAAAATCAGATTGTTAAAGGGGTTGTGAGTTGGGTCTAAGGCCCACATCATGTTTATAAATCGCGTCCCATACCCGACCCACATAATAAGTCTGGGTTTTGGGTTGGGTTCGGGCCAACCTCGATAACAGATTAACATGAAGACATCTTCAAACATCTATGCAAATACATATTTTAAACAGAGTTCATGAAGTGAATGTCGGCCGCCATTTGGTGCATGTAACTTGTATGTTATCAACCATAAAACTATGTTTACAACTTACAACCATATGTATCAAAATGGTATTTCTAGATTAGACATGATTTTAAAATTCACAGTCATATCCCTTGTTATCCAGATGAGATATCCTGTATATATGATGAGATATGATTAGATATCATCTAACAATTTTGCAGTTTGTATGACTTACTTTGATTAGGAAATTACACATGTTTTGTTAAGGAATGATCCACATGTTCAATTGATAAATTTTTTGAAATACATCTACGACAAAGAATACATGATTGCATGATGCAAAACCACGTTGTAAAACAATATATTGAATATGATTCAACTCTGTCGAACAATACCCGGAGGCATATGCTTATGTAGACAACACACGAGAAGCCCTAATTGACTTATTTCTGCTTAAGACCCAACTAAAATAAGAATAAAAAGCTAATTAATTAAGAACCTACAAGTAAGTCCCTAATATTACATGCAAATCCTAAAATTGAAATATTTTGCATGATAAATCCTAAAACACAAAAACACAATAAAAGAACTAATCAGATATGCTATCTTGCTTTTGGATCTGGGAGTGGGACTTATTTTGGGTCAATCACTTCCACTGCGATTGATCTCGTCCGGAGATTACAACTAAAAGTTGATGATGTTAGACAGTGACATGTCCGTACAAAGAAGGTTGGTTGGACGAACATCACATTTCTCCTGTGAACAATCAATCCAACACATTCACGTCATATGTTGCATCTATGAGTAGTGAGAGGAATTGATCGTGAAATACTTAGATGTGTCGTCCTTAGTTAGCGACATTGTGACTAGCAATGGAGAAGTTGGAGCGGCATATGTGTCATTTGCTTCCTCTAATATCAGCTCTAGCAAGGGTAATTCGACTGGCGTCCTTGGCTATGTGGAGAGGTTGTCTTGTTGTTGCAAACATCGTGGTACAGGTTGCCCTTGCAAGGGTTCAAACAATGCCCACATCTCTTGTCGCTGGCGTCCTTGGCTATGTGGAGAGGTTGTCTTGTTGTTGCAAACATCGTGGTACAGGTTGCCCTTGCAAGGGTTCAAACAATGCCCACATCTCTTGTCGCATGTCTAAAGTTAAGAGTTTCTAGGTGGTTAAGCCGCTTGTTGCAGCATGTCAAGCATTCTTCTAACCTTGCAAGCCTGGCGTTAGTCTCCTCATAGTGCACCATGGTTTAAGTTAGTGAAGCCTGAGCGCAAAATGAAATTTGGGTCTGCTAGTACGTGCATAGTTCAAGAAAGGCTATGTCGGATCTGATAATTCCAATACGTGGTTAAAGACTCTGCGAGTAGTGGAAGATGCGCGGGGAAGAAAGAAAATGCTAGAAAAGAATGGATTTAAGGACAAAATGCATAGTACCAGTTGATGTACTGTTAACAGTGAATAGCACAATGAGGGTGTTGTTCACAATGAACAACAATGTTTTCTTCCTATCTTTTTGCTGAATTTCTAACCATAAGAGTGGGGGAACTTGTGGTGAATGAAGAGAAAAAAAATTCCAAAAGAAGATTGAGAGAGAAATATGAATATTTATAGGGAGAAAATGACGGTGGTGGTTTACTAGTCACGGTGAATAGTAATGGTGTCGTATTGTTTACGCGAATACTACTCTTTGTGGGTGAAGGTTCAAAGAATTTTGCTGGAAAGCAACCAATGGAGGGGGATTTTGGTGGAGAATGGATGAAGATAAGAAGGAAGAATAAATTTTGATGATGAACACGTACAGTTCATGATGAACAATAACGATAATGTATTGTTCACAATGAATTGCATTTTTTCTTAAATGGATGGGTGGGACTAATTCCAAACTAGGGTTTAAGATTAGTCAATGGTGGATCTAAGCTAGGGTTTGGATCCAATGGATGGTGGTGATGGCTCCTAGGTCCAGGCTTTAGGAGACCAAGGGGTAGAGGATTGGTGGGTTGGGCTTGGGCCGCATATGGGGTTTTGGCTGTCTCCAGGGGGTCCTGGGATCTAGACCTAGGGTTTAAATCCATCGAAATGCCCATCGAAACAGTTTGGGGTCATTCACTCACAAATGACGAGACCCCACCCCCACATATGCAATATGAAATATTAATTACATATTTGAGTAGATCTACACTAGTAGACCATTCTGGTAAAATTTCATAAATTAATTCGTTAATTTTTCCGTCAAAACGCCAAGAACCCATTTATCAAAATTTTTGTCGAAATTTCTCAAAATTACCATTTTTGTGGTCACTGAAACGACATCGAAATTGGACTTTTTCTTCCTTGCCTGTCTGATGCCCATCCATACACCAACACCATCAACCAAAGCTCAATCAGCTCTACCTTGCCATTCCCCCTCCTTTGTCCTCACTTTATCCCTCACATATCCCCACCCTCTATTCCCTCACCCCTCATGCTTTCCATTATTGCTGTTTCCAGCACTAGGATTGCTGTTGTTTCCAGCAGTGAGGAACATGATGGGGCTAGGGGGAGGGGAAAATGGAGAGATGCGGAAGGAGGTGGAGGACATGGGTGGATGTGGGAGATGGAGGAAGTGGGCTGGATAGGGTGAAGAGGGGTGATAGTGGTAGCAACGGTTAAAGGAGGAGGTGACACTGCAGCCACGGACCTATGACTGTGACGAGCATGTAATCTGCCAGAAACCATAGCTGCAGTGCTAATAGGGGCATAATAGTTTTTTTGATGTCCCATGATGTTTAAGACGGAATTTAGCTAGGAAGCATAAACTTGGTTCTACACATGATTTGGGACACATGCCACATCAGTTTCTAAAAAATATAGGAAACAAACATCACATCAGGGTAAAAAGATGTATGTGTTAGTCATCAAAGTATAATAGATGGATATGTGCTATACATGTATTTGTCACAATTCTGTATAATTATAGTAATGGTCCAACTTAAATCTTATTGTAGAATTTTGACTTGTGTCATGATATTTTGACTTATTTTCTAGCTAAGGGTAATTTATTAGGGTGTACTCGGGCTGGCAACTCTGATTTTGCTGTGTAAAAACACATTCTAAAATTCACAATTTGTCATATGACTACACTCAACCAAACAAGCCCTAATATTAGACCTTTACTATAATGTATCAAAAATCCAATTGATAGAAGTGACTGGCGAATTATGTTCCAATCACAAATGATAGATGCAAAGATATAACATGACAACGGTATCATGGTTATGTATCCCTTTGATTGTATATAGTGACTATGAAATAAAATAAGATGGGTGAAGCTATTCTATTACAATTTTGTACACTAGCAACCAGGAGGAAATAATAGCTATAAAGAACTACAAGAAATACTAACACCTTTTCATTGTTGTCATTCTCCTCAAATGTAGGGCACACCTAGTCATGGATGGGATACGGCTAGAAATGTTGTGTTAATATTCGCTGCATCCAATACGTTTTAAGGTGTTTTCTAGGTGTGTTGATATTCGCTGCATATTGGACATAGTAACATTCATAAAGTCTCTGTGCTTCCTAGCTGAATTGCTAAGTACTGGCCTTACATGAGTTTTTCTGAATGCTTTGACATATTTTAACAACGAAGTTGTGGCTTTTTTAAAACTAATACAATTGGAATATGGATATGTATAAGCTTCCTAAAACCAAATAGAGAATGGATAACTAAAACTAAGCATTTTGAAAAGCTTAAATGACTAATAAAAGACTGTTTGGGCTTACCTGACACCCATCTGTCAATACATGAGCTAGCACATTATATTCATGTAAACACTGTATGGTGTTTTGTAGAGAGAAGAGAGTGATGGTACAATAATGCCCTTGCTTTATAACTGAAGAATAGGAATCTTGTGTAAGTGTTCGGCTCACAAACAGTTGGACTGATTTTGGGTCCTTAGGAAGCTTGTTTGACCCAAGTATGAAATGGTATGGTATGTGGAACATTAGACCCCTCCAGTTCTATGGTTGACACAGATAAATGAGGCAGTGGTAGCATAGTAAAGCAAAGGTTGTGCTGGTATTAGTAATAAAAAACAGTTCATGTGGTGGGAGGCGCGACTGTTCTTTGAAAAACATATGATGGTTTTCAACGGGATAAACTATCACGTGCCATGTTATAGATTGTTGCTTGTGTATGATGTTGACGAAGAGATAAAAATAGGTCAACCAAGAACCTGCTCTTTGACCTTTTTGCTTGCTGCAGGTTCTAAATGTTGAAGCAGGACATGAAACATCAGGCGGGGCTATGGAAGAACACAAAAGAACTGAGGATGGTGCAGGGAACTGCCAATCCTTGCGCAGAAGCAAAACCAGAGTTTCATTGACATGCCGTTTAGTGTTGAAGGTTAACAGGAATTTGCTCAGGATGTAGATAATTTGGTTGCCCTAAAAAGTTGGTCGTGTTTGATATTTTCGTTTCAGCAGCCATGCTATTTTCCTTTTCCATATCTGTGACAGTTTTAGTTTTAGACAGTGAGAATAACCATCTGATAGTTTTGTTGCAAACGTATATATTTTTTCTTCTTCTGATGTAGCTCATTTGCGAATTTCCAGCGTTTATATCTTTGAGCAGCTTTCTAACTTATCTAACTAGCGGGCTTTAGAACTGTTGCAAGCATTTGCTTCTGCTTGTTACGGAATGAAACCATATTGAAGAAAACCAAATATGGACACTTCAACAAAATAGCTCAAAATGGAACATTTAGAAAAGGAATTCTTGGTCAAACCACCAATTTGGCACAAATTTTCTCCATTCAATAAAATATCACGTGCTTGCGGTTTTAAATAAAAATATAGACAAAATTAAATAAAATAGTGAATTGACACCAGGGTTTGCATACACACGCACATACATGCGCACATGCACACGCTTGGATGTACACACGAATTTGTGTGTGTGATCTACAAAGAACTCTACCATGGTGGAGCACAAGAGGCCTTTGGAATAAGTTGTACTGTTTATCTACTGTTTTTCGATCAAATTTGCAGTCTGAAGGTTTATGTGTACATTTATCTACTATAAAACATATTGAGGCCCTCTGGATTGCTCGCACACAAAAAGAACTCTTTAGCGTTTAATGTTGAATTATGGATTGACAATGAGATGTAAAATATGAAACGTAATAGATAGGAAAGCAAAGATGTCAACCATGACGATTTTTTTGGTCTGAAGTTCAATGCAATAATGCTGTGACTATCCTCGTGGTTACATTTAGGAAAATATCCTAACTTTGCAGTTATTCAAAAGGCTGTCCTTTTGCCATAGGAGTGTTCTCATAGGGTGGGGTCTAACATCTGAATGAGATTAAGAGAGAGACCCACCCCCCAAATATTTTTGTAGTAGAGGTTGGACACTTAAAAAGAGTATCAAATTAAAAAACGTCTGGTAGTTTGAACTCGGGTCACTTCATCGGGTCTTATATGGGTGTATAATATTTGTACAATTTTATCGTTGTGTAGAAAATTTCAAAACTTGTAATGAAGGGCAGTTGGCTTTTAATTAAATGATTTTAATTTTTAGAGTCATTTTATTGAAACTGCCGATGTATTGATGGTTTCTGACCGAAGGATGAAAAAAATGCCAAGGTGGCGGTTTGGGCCCACTCTGTGACTTTTCTTCTTCTGAGAGGCACCAATCATTCTTTTGAAAAATGAAAGCGTGCCATACAAGTTCTTCTTTCAAACCATTTATTATGGGGTGGATCAACCATTAACTCCATTCATTAAGCTCTCACACACCTCTTACCGGTGGTGGTTATCAGTATTACGCGCTGGAGTTGGATCAAATGGATTGTCCAAACTCGTAGATGAAATCCTTTATCTTGGTGTTTATTATTATTTGAGCAAAACACGGACGTGAATACATGAGTCGGACTTGTATCACAAGCAATATCTAGTTGCCGGAAAAATTGCCAACGATCTGCGCACATGGCCGCAGCATCAATCAGGTCATTGCCAGTTTGTTGCAAGAAACGCTAGAGTATGATAAAATGCATGCGCTGCTGGTTTTCAGTAGCAATGCATGAGTGGAATATAAAAGTTAAATTTGCTGACGTGCGGTCAGTGTTTCAGCCACAAGTATTGCAAAGGAGAGGCTTAGCTTCTGAATGAAGTTGTTGCGAGGCTGCATTCCATAGTGCGGTTTAACGTATGTCTAAGCGCGCAAAGGGAAGAAAGGAGTATGTTGGCACACAGTTTCACTACGCGACAACCCACTATTATAAAGAATAGCAGAGGACGGATATCTGAATCGCAAAGGGAACCATGGTGGTGTGGGTGCTACAAATGCTAAGATCAAGGTTAAGGAAAGGAGGAGTCGAGTAGAGGGAAGTTAGTGACCATATATTAATTGAGATGGGGTTGCGAAGGAAGGTGTTCAGATGTTTCCTGAGCGTTGATGACGCAATGGGTAGTCAATGCAATAGTGCGGAATATAGAATTGGAGACGGGATCTGAGTGGAAGCGCATCATTAGCGGGTTGCTGCAAGTTTGTCCAGATGTTCAAACGAGTTGCTGCAAGTTTGTCCAGATGTTCGAATAATTTGAATTTCTTTTATAGAAAAGTTTGAAGGGTCAAAATGGTGAGTGATAGGCTGAATGGTATTGAAGGTTGTGATGGTAGAGGACACCGGTTGAATGGTAAATCGTTGCTGGAATTATCCGAATTCAGTCGAGACCGGTAGAAAGAAGATACAACTAACCTAAAAAGAAGAATATATAACAAAGAAAACCGGAGAAGATTATAAAACACCTGCAAGATGTAAATAATCAATCACAAAAGGACGATTACATAGGGTAAATGATGAAATGGTGTTCAAATTTGTGGATAATTTAAGATAAAGGAATGAATTGGATAAGATGATGCTAATTCATAGGGAGTTTATATTAATATTTGGATTTGCAAATGATAAAAGCATGTTACGTAAAACGATTTGTTATATACACAAGCAGCAGCATTTTCAAATAGAAAAACTGTGAAAACACGGCGGAGCAATGAAATTAAATAGAGAGAGTACAAAGAGGTGTGAAAACACGGAAGAACAATGGAATTTAAAAGGAGTAAAGATATTTACAACCTCTTATATAATATTCGATCCTTCTCCTCCACCATCTTATCTAAGTTTGAATCCCAATCATGTTAATATTAACTGCGTGGATCCTTCTTTTGTTAAAGTTTATGATGGATCATAATATCATCAAATTTTAAAGATTCTAAATATATCATTTTTATCTCTCCTCATGTTAATTTGGGCATGTTCTTTCTTCTTCTACCATGACTGGCTCAATAGAATAGCATTTACTCTACACATTTGTCTGTTTAAATTGCACATGTCCATAACGTTTGAGGAGAGTCCAACTTCTCCAAAATACTCGCCAACCTACTTGATGAATGCACATTCACCCGGGTTCACTCACCATGTTTGGCCCAATTTTGATTGCAATCTCGCGTTTATTGACCATATCTTCTAACATTTGACTTATTTTGATTTAATCGAACTTATCCCTATTTTTATTGAATTTTTGCACATTTGTGCAGGTCATTTTGGGCACTTGGGCCCACGAGCACTAGGGCCCATCCGCTAAAAGCTGGCCCTCCTTCTTCATGCTGGTTTGATCATGATCAACCCTAAGAAACGCGACCTTTCTCTCTGCCAACGACCGCAACTGCGATTACACAGAACCGCGATCGCGGTTCCCTCAACCAACTAACGTGCCTGCGGTCCTCTGCTACCCAACAATCGCGACCGGACCGAGCGCCAGCAAAGCTGCGCCCGCGGTCTGCCATAACCGCGACCTGCTACGTCGCCTCACACCGCGGTTCCTCCCTCTGTGCCCGCGACCTCGTCATGACAGGGACCACGATTCTTTTCTCCCACAATCACGATCAACACCAACAGCCAGAGAAACTGCGACCTGCCTCTTCTCTCCGCCGCACACCGCGACCACCTGCTTGCGGTCTTCTGATCATCAAACCATGCCAACCCCGCGACAACAACGCGGTCAGTCTTCACGCCAACCCCGCGACCAGCACTCCAGCAGCACCTCCGCCTTAACCCTAGCCACCCGCCATTACGTTCCCGCTTCCTCCCACAACCGTGACCGGGAGCAGTCATAACCGCGGCCTGCTAACCGCGATCGCGGTTAATTCCTTTCCGCACCTGTCCGCGATTCACGCTACCACGACCACTCCCCGCCATATTGCGACCTGCTCTCTCCCGCCCGCGGTCAGCCAAAACTGCGACCGCAATTCACGCTATCGCGACCTTCCTGCTCCCCTTCCAGGCCGCGGTCAGCCCAACAAAGACAACGCCCGCCACCATCGCAACCAGTGCCCCGACGCTACCACCGCGACCTGCCCCAACGTCTCCCAACCGCGGTCGTGGTCTCCCTCCTAGCACATGCAACCGCGACCCGCGATTTCGTCTCCTCAGAACCGCAACCTGCAGCATAGCCGCGCCTGCGGTCTGCCATAATCGCGACCACTCCAACAATCGCGACCTCCTCTGCTAACCACCGCGACCCCCCCTCCTTCCTGCACATCAGTAGCCTTCTACCACTCTACCTTTGCTAACCCTAGCTGCAGCAACAACAGACCCACGTCTTCCACCTCCACGCCCCTACCCTCGGCAACACAGCAGCAGCGTCACCCACCACTCATAACCGCAACCTGGGCACACGTTTAACGGAAGAGATTTGTGATTTGCTGGCCAAGGCAGAGAAGAATCGCGACCAGTGGGAAATTGTGACCAGAAAACCGCGACCTGTCAAACAACCGCGATCGCGAAAGTAAGTCGGTGCCATTCAAGGGATGATCTCCAGACGTCGTTAGGGTGCAGGTCCGCCCTCAGCCTAAGGAGACCGATCTCCACAGACAAGAGCCTGCCTCCGTGGTGGTCTTGCGCCCCGTTCACCCAGATCTGAAGTGGAAACTCAAATCTGCAAGCCACTCCATCCAAATCTAGATCCAGATCTAGATCTGTTGCATCTACGCCGTGCACGAGAAGAGAGATAAGTTGGAGAGAAAAGATCTACTCCGTCTGCCATTGGGTTCTTCCCTCCTTGTCCAGATCTGCCCTGACGTTGTGTAGAAGACCGTTTCTCCACTGAGCTGTGATCATCTTCTTCACCATGCTCATGGCGAAATCTTCTATCTCTCTTGTTCTTCTTATTTCTCTCACCATGAGCGAGTAGTTTCCTTTCGCTGGGGTGCGGAGACTAGCCCCGCTACATATGCTTACATGTTCATTTACTAAACATTCCATGTCATGCATATAACTTTTCATTTTGTTGTTAATCGTCGATGTGTGCTTGTGGATTGATTACCTGTATGCATTTATCTTGTTCGTTTCCTATGTTGAGAGAACTTCAATATGTAGGATTTTGAATGTTGATTAATGCGGTTGACTCCCAAACTAAAAATAGAATGAGATTCCTTAAGGTCGTAAGTGTATGATCAGTGAGGGGATGAGCCATCTAGCCCACGGTGACGCTTCTGTGTGCCTAACACCTATATAGGGGGTCAGGGGCGGAACTAGGGGGAGGCTGCTGGGGCTTTAGCCCCCCCTCCCCCAAAACAATTAATACAAGTAGTGATTCTTTTAGTATTATATATAGATCACGTGTAAATAAATACATTAACTGTGTAGTAGCTAACAAAAAAATGAGCTAGTTGGAGTGGTAAAAGACTAGTTTCAAAGACTAGAGACTCAAGTTCCATTCTCAATGTTTGTATTTTTTCGACTCAGCCCCCTTTGTGTTAAAATACACACATATATGATTTCAGCCCCCCTCCATGTAATTTTCTGGTTCCGCCACTGTAGGGGGCCCACAACTTCACTTGGATTTCTGTATTTTCGGAACCGTAAGTGCATGATCCAGATGGTGTGACGAGACATCTGATGCCTAAGGTGATGCTTATGCGGACCTAAACATCCCTTAGGGTGGGTTCGCAGCAGTTCTATCTGGATGGTTATATTTAGCCAGGATGTTTGATGTTTGGATATGTTTGCATGAGTAGCGGTGGTGAAACCCAGGACCATCCCAACGATTCCCATAATTAATATTTAATTAACTTTTAATCATGTTCTTTATTTCCTTGAATTTAATTTAATTAAACTCAAATCAACCAACGTTGTTTTAAATATTAGTCTTGATTCAACTAGATTCGACTAGTAAAAGATTCTTAAAAATGTTGTCCCTTGGGATTCGATCCTCAACTATACTGCGATAAGACCCGTCTGCTTGCGGGTGGTATTATTGCATAAGGTTTTGGTTAAAAACCCGGGGATTTCAGCCCTGGGTGAGTTTGTTAGTGCGATAATATTCCATGTCAAATTCTGGTGCCGTTGTCGGGGACAACGGAATCATCTAGTTAAATCTAGTTCTTTCGAGACTAATCTAGGATTTTCTTTTAATTTTGATACAATCGAGCATATACTTGAATTCGATTCGATTCCGTCCATCTTACTACCAAAAGATCTTTCCATCCTAGGTACCCACAAACTCTAGTGTATGCGCCATTCAGACAGTCCCGGACTCTTTGCTAGCTTTGACCCTGAGATAGACAGAACCTTTCATTGTCAGAGCAGAGAGAACCAAGCAAGAATGGCTCAAGAGGAGGAAATTGCCCGAAGGGTAGCTCAAGCCCTAAATACGCAAAGAGATAGGCTTATGCAAGAAGCCCGAGCTGCAGTTCAAGAAGAAATCCAAGCAGCTCAAGCAGCAGCTCAACAAGTTGAGTTACAGAAAGACATTCGAGAATTCTCAATCCCTAAAGTTGCTGACGTTCATCACCCAGTTCAGCCTCCTCCCATCAATGCTCCTAATTTTGAGATAAAAGCACATTAGGTTACACTGCTTCAGAATAGCCCTTTCTACAGTAAGTAAGGAGAAGATAGTCAAGAACATCTTCTGAGGTTTATAGATCTATGTGCTATGACAAAACAAAATGGAGTCATAGATGATGCCATCAGACTCCGTCTTTTAAAATACTCCCTTGCTGATAGAGACATGTGTAAAGAGTGGGAAAGCCACCCTCTACTAAAATATGGTAAACATAACACCATTGGAAAGCAGCGGAATAATTTTTTTTTTTCTGACTATATTCAATTTCATAAAAGATTGTACAAGATACATCAAAAATCTCCCTTTTAGGGTTTACATCATCATACACAACTATGATCTAGATAGAGGGAAGTCTAGACTACTCCACTTTTTTCTCCAAGCAACATATCCATCAGCTAAGTCCAAGCCAAGCTAAGATCTTCAAGCCTTATCCATCACCTTGCTCCACACCTGGGTGGTTGGGAAAGCACCCAGTAAGAGGGAAGGAAAATAAAAGTATGTGTCACTAAACTATACTAAAGGTGACAAGATAAATATAACAAGTACATCAGGCTAGGAATTCATCAAAAGATGAGACATCAAGAGAATGAGGCCATATATATAAAAGAATATTTCAATAGATGCTTTCCATAAACAATATATAACCAAGGATTGCATGTATGATTAATATTGACTATCTTAACTATGTAGGGTTGAGGCACCTACCGGACCTTCAACCAAAAGAGTGAGGGGAGAGTAACACATTCCTAGTCACCTACACACATTTTGTGTGTGGGAGAGAGTAACACGTTCCCCAGGGGAGAAATAACACATTCCCCAACTATGGGTAGTTGTACATATAAGTACCACTACACTAGTTAATTAGTCTAATAAAATCAACATGCTAGAAATAATGGCAAGTAATAGCATCATCCAAATCGAACACGGCAAAGGGGTACCAACACCCAAGAACAATATTCTAAAATGATTATGAGGCAAGTATAGCAATACATTAAAAAAAAGAATACAAGGTGCAAATAAGCCTCATTATGGAAAGCATAGGTTAAGGAACAAATAATTCCCAAATGAAGTGTATTAAGCACATACATAACACATACCTTATACTTTAGAATCCTAGAATCACCTTTCATAACTTTTACATGAGATCAAATCCACTTTCCCGAATATGATCATCATATTTATGTATTAGATATATGTATATTCATTAAAGGCTTAAAACCTCAAAACCATCGACTTTTTCCACAAACGATCGAATTAGACTCTGAAAAACTCACTACTGTCTTATTTACGTTCTTCTGATTTCAAAACACTACTTATTTTTGATTTCTGACCACTGGATGAATTTATATGATTTATTTGGTATCATCCAACCATAGCTTGCCACGTAGGCATGCACACTCACAGAGAGTAAGCAGATGGGCGAGGAAGCAAAAAGACTATGCTGCCCTGTGCGTGAGCTAGAGAGGAAACAAGGGAAAGATCAGGGGTAGAAGCATAAATCAATGGGGTTGTCTTCAATTTTCTCGGAGATGAAGCGAGGATGGAGAGATAAGCGCCGCAAGCCCTGCTGCTTCGGTCGCTCTCCGGAGGGTCAAACGACGATGAAACGCGAAATTGAAAGTTGCGTTGAATTCTAAATACGATGGGGGTACTTGGAGTATAAATATTTATAAGCAAGGAAGTATAGGTTAGGGTTTAGCAAGGTGGGGTGAGAGAGGCCGCCGGCTTGCTTAAGGGGTTTCTCGAATATTCGTCAAAACTCGAAAAAGTTGGGATAATCCAATGCGGAATTTTAAGAGGAATCCATAGCAAAAAAAACACTCGATTTGGTTAAGAGACGAGAGATATATGACCATCCGAAAAAATCATATAAAGTCAGAATCACTATTCACGCGTGTCCAAGGTAGGGGGTGATCAGATCATTTAATACAACTTCTAAACTTTGGTCTTTTGGTGCATTTAATACATAAATCTTTCCATAATTATTTAAGGATGCAAACGAAGTCCAAATAAACTAAAATTTGGTAGGTTAACTGATTTTGGGGTGTGGAATCCGAAAATAAAATTATATTTATATTTTGAGAAAGTTAGATTATTTAATTAAGCAAATTACTTTTTTCTCTTTCCTCTCTCATTAATGACTATTAGATTCTCCAAAAATAATAAAACTTCACCCATAAATCATATTAAGTATGTTGGATACGAATTTATCATTATTTCCATTTGTTGGTGTTGTTTATTATTTTAATTAATGATTTTAATATTTTATACACTTTCTCTCTCCTAAATAAAATAAAATAATAAAAATTGTTCAAATTAATTACAAATTCACACATAGACTCATTTTGATATATATATATTACGAATTTGGAGTTATTTTTCCAATTTGAGGATGTTAGATATTTTATTTCACCTTATTGGCTTATCTCCTATTTTCTTTTAATAAAGACTTTAATATATGCATTTATCTTCCAAATTAGATGATACTTGGCCATTAAGTATCTTTTAAGTCAAGAAAACGAATTTGCATATCAAATTATCTCATGGTTTCCTATTTGGGATTTTTGGACAAAATATTCCACATTATCTCCTTTTATCCATTATATCCCATATTATTTCCAATTATTACATTTATCATCTCCTTTATGTATATTTCAAGATTTCCTTTCTTTTTCATATTATAAAAAGACTAGAAAGTTGTATAACGAATTTATTTATTCTTTTTATCACTTGAGTGGATATTTTGCATATTAGACCCATTACTAAGTTTCCACTGAGGTATTTGTGCATAAAACCCAAATATTGAGAGAAAAGGTGAACAAATACTTGTTAAACCATCATATTCTTCCCAAATTAAACAAAAAGGCCAAAGAGGATAGAAATGAGAGGAAAAGATGGGAAAGAGGGTCAAAAGACAAAAAGTCCAAAATTCGGTATGTTACAACACTCCACCCATTAAAGAGGATTTCGTCCCCAAAATCACTAGCAATTAGGGAATGGTGAGTGTGCAACCTCACATCACAAAACTTCATGTTGTTCCTTCAACCATACAATTGCCACCAAAACTTATACTTCAACTACACCTGAGGGTTCAGAAACTTCACATACAGCTCAACATAGGTCAAGTTCTCAAGGATCACTTATGGTTCCACTATTAAGATATTCTTTTTAAGATACTTAACTTTGTTTACATTTATGGCTCATTAGAATTACCTCCATTATGATATCACATTATCATCATTATTTTAATTATGTCATGTCATAATCACTTTATTGTCAAAAGGGTTATGCACAATTAGAGGTTACTCAATTATCCCCACATTCATTATTATATTTGATCATTGTCCTTAATAATTCAGATTTATACTTCATTATCCTCATATTATCACTTTATTAATTATAATAAATTATTTTACATGAATGTAAGAAATTCTATCCAATTTGTGGTTAAGCATACAATTATTCCAATTAATGTCACATTATTTACTTATATTCATATTAAACATGTTCACATTATCTTTATTGCTCACATTAATGTCATCATTAACCATCTCTCATATTTATTCCTTTAGATTATTGATTTTGCACACTTATGTGAATCCAATTACTTCATATTCACATTGAAGCCTTTACATGTATTTTAAATGATCAAGGTGGGACATCCTACATGTTAATGAATTGATTCACATTAAGTGACTAATCACATGTGTATTAGATAACAAGGTAACTTTCATTTTATATGGATGACTTGATTAATACGTGATTAGATGATTATATATATTTATATCATTTATGTGTATCAATGTAAGTTAACTAATTATGACACTTAACATCATTAATGTATCATGAAAAGCATTAAGGATGTATATGTTAAGGTTAGACGATTACAACTTAGGGTTTAGGTCACCATGACCATTATATTGCACTTATCCTTCCTTAGCATGCATTAAGTCCAAATTACCTTACAATTATCTTTCTCATCATACCATTAAGATTTATAGGTTCATGACTTGATCAACAACTTACATATTGACAATTAGCATTGATATCCATATTATGCGCATTGGATATTCATTAGGGCTCAAGCATATGAGTTATTCCTTAGATGATAATTATATGTTCATTAATATGTAAACAACCATGTTAGGGTTATGGTTATATCTTGTTTGGTCAAAACCAAAGATCCAAGCACACTAACCGCCGAAGTATGAGGTTAGGGTTTCTAAAGATAGATTAGATAGACTTCAAGATGTTATAGGGTTCCATCCCCCTAAAAAGGATTTCATCCACGAAATCTAACCACTCAAACATCATCAGTTAACCATACTCCACCCCTTAAAGGGTTCGACCCATCAAGCCAAACTACATTAGGGTTAAATGATGAGTCTCATTAAAACATACGCATGATCCATCATGCTTCCACTGTACACTATGATATCTTTCCAAACACCCAAACTCTGAGGTCTAGGTTCTAGGAATAAACTTATCCAAGCATGTGGTCCTAAGGGACATAAGCAAACGATCTTGGTATCCATCCTCAAACAAATCAACTTAGGGTTTCCAAAGATATACATCATAGAATCTAAGGTCACTATTGCCTAAAAGAAAATTATTTTGGGCAATTTGTATTAGCTCAGGATAGGCCGGTATCATATGGGCATGGGAGTCCTTGTAAACCAAGCTAGTGGCGTGGAGGAAAATATTGCCAACCCCCAAAACCCTGATCCTTTCTAGACACCTTTGCTTCAACTTCATGCCCTAACAGTTGCCTAAAGGCAAACCTAAACAACATTAAGTTATGCATATGTTAATTATGAGCATATTAGAGTATTATTCATCAAGACTATAAGGTAAAACTATAGGGTCCTATATCAACCTATCATCAACATAGATCAAATCTAGGGCAAGCATGTCACTTAAAAGAAACTATGCAAGTCTAGGGTTCTAATTAGGGAGACAAAACTGAAATAGCCAGATTCTGACTACCATGGGCTCTGATACCATGTTGTAAAGAGTGGGACAAAACACCCTCTACTAAAATATGGTAAACATAAAACCATTGGAAAGTAGCAGAATAAATTTTTTTTTCTGACTATATTCAATTTCATAAAAGATTGTACAAGATACATAAAAAATCTCCATTTTAGGATTTACATCATCATACACAACTAGGATCTAGATAGAGGGAAGTCTAGACTACTCCACTTTTGTCTCCAAGCAACATATCCATCAGCTAAGTCCAAGCCAAGCTAAGATCTTCAACCCTTATCCATCACCTTGCTCCACACCTGGGTGGTGGGGAAAGCACCCAGCAAGAGGGAAGGAAAATAAAAGTATGTGTCACTAAACTATACTAAAGGTGACAAGATAAATATAACAAGTAAACCAGGATAGGAATTCATCAAAATATGATACATAAAGAGAATGAGGCCATATATATAAAAGAATATTTCAATAGATGCTTGCCATAAACAATATATAACCAAGGATTGCATGTATGATTAATATTGACTATCTTAACTATGTAGGGTCGAGGCACCTAACGGACCTTCAACCAAAAGGGTGAGGGGAGAGTAACACATTCCCAGTCACCTACAAACATTTTGTGTGTGGGGGAGAGTAACACGTTCCCCAGGGGAGAAATAACACATTCCCCAACTATGGGTGGTTGTACATACAAGTACCACTACACTAGTTAATTAGTCTAATAAAATCAACATGCTAGAAACAATGGCAAGTAATAGCATCATCCAAATCGAACATGGTAAAGGGGTACCAAGACCCAAGAACAATATTCCAAAATGATTATGAGGCAAGTATAGCAATAGATTCAAAAGAAAAGAATACAAGGTGCAAATAAGCCTCATTATGGAAAGCATAGGTTAAGGAACAAATAATTCCCAATTGAAGTGTATTAAGCACATACATATCACATGCCTTATACTTTAGAATCCTAGAATCACCTTTCATAACTTTTACACGAGATCAGATCCACTTTCCCTAATATGATCATCATATTTATGTATTAGATATATGTATATTCATTAAAGGCTTACAACCTCAAAACCATTGACTTTTTCCAAAAACGATCGAATTCGACTCTGAAAACCTCACTACTGTCTTATTTACATTCTTTTGATTTTAAAACACTACTTATTTTTAATTTCTGACCACTGGATGAATTTAAATGATTTATTTGGTATCTTCCAACCATAGCTTGCCACGTAGGCATGCACACTCACAGAGAGTAAGCAGATGGGCAAGGAAGAAAAAAGACTATGCTGCCCTGCGCGCAAGCTAGAGAGGAAAGAAGGGAAAGATCAAGGGTAGAAGCGTAAATCAATGGATTTGTCTTCAATTTTCTCGGAGGTGAAGCGAGGATGGAGGGATAAGCGCCGCAAGCCCTGCTGCTTCGGCCGCTCTCCGGAGGGTCAAACGACGGTGAAACACGAAATTGAAAGTTGTGTTGAGTTCTAAATACGATGGAGGTGCTTGGAGTATAGGTATTTATAAGTAAGGAAGTCTAGGTTAGGATTTAGCAAGGTGGGGTGAGAGAGGCCTCCGACTTGCTTAAGGGGTTTCTCGAATATTCGTCAAAACTCGAAAAAGTTGGGATAATCCAATGCGAAATTTCAAGAGGAATCCATATCAACAAAAATCACTCGATTTGGTTAAGGGACGAGAGATATATGACCAACTGAAAAAATCATAAAAACTCAGAATCACTGTTCACACGTGTCCAAGGTAGGGGATGATTGGATCATTTAATACAACTTCTAAACTTTGGTCTTTTGGTGCATTTAATACATAAATCTTTCCATAATTATTTAAGGGTGCAAACAAAGTCTAAATAAACTCAAATTTGGTAGGATAACTGATTTTGGGGTGAGGAATCCGAAAATAAAATTATATTTATATTTTGAGAAAGTTAGATTATTTAATTAAGCAAATTACTATTTTCTCTTTCCTCTCTCATTAATGACTATTAGATTCTCCAAAAATAATAAAACTTCACCCATAAATCATATTAAGTATGTTGGATACAAATTTATCATTATTTACATTTGTTGATGTTGTTTATTATTTTAATTAATGAGTTTAATATTTTATACACTTTCTTTCTCCTAAGTAAAATAAAATATTAAACATTGATAAAATTAAATACAAATTCACACATAGACTCATTTTGATATATAGATTACGAATTTGGAGTTATTTTTTCAATTTGAGGATGTTAAATATTTTATTTCACCTTATTGGCTTATCTCCTATTTGCTTTTAATAAAGACTTTAATATATGCATTTATCTTCCAAATTAGATGATACTTGGCCATTAAGTATCTTTTAAGTCAAGAAAACGAATTTGCATATCAAATCATCTCATGGTTTCTTATTTGGGATTTTTGGAACAATATATTCCACATTATCTCCTTTTATCCATTATATCCCATATTATTTCCAATTATTACATTTATCATCTCCTTTATGTATATTTCGAGATTTCCTTTCTTTTTCATATTCTAAAAAGCACTAGAAAGTTTTAGGACGAATTTATTTATTATTTTTATCACTTAAGTGGATATTTTGCATATTAGACCCATTACTAAGGTTCCACTGAGGTATTTGTGCATAAAACCCAAATATTGAGAGAAAAGGTGAACAAATACTCATTAAACCATCATATTCTCCCCAAATTAAAAAAAAGGCCAAAGAGGATAGAAATGAGAGGAAAAGATGGGAAAGAGGGTCAAAAGACAAAAAGTCCAAAATTCGGTATGTTACACCATGAGTTGGTACAACTCCTTATAATGCGAACCCATCACCACTTGGGAATAACTTCAAAACATTTTCCTAGAGAAATTCTATCCTCCTTCTCTCACCTATGAAATTAGGGGCTGAATAACACAATTCACTTAGGTCCCTAGTAAAACCCTTACAGAAGCATGGGAAAGATATAAAGAGCTCCTATGCAAGTGTCCACATCATGACATTTCTAAGAATCAACTCATCGAAATCTTTTATAGGGGTGTGGATGATGACATCAAGAAGTTTTTAGACTCCTCATCCAGAGATAACTTCATGCGTCAAAGCTATGATAGAGCATAGAAGGTTGTTACCCTTGGAGCTGAAAACCAAGCTAATTGGGGTAGACCCGTAAGTGAAGGAGTGCTGAAGGTTGCTATGGCAGAAGCTACTCCTGAGTACAAGTCTATTGCTGAGTCTCTAAAGCTTCTAGTTGCCAAGCAAGACCAATTTGAATCATCTTTTGCCGCCTATGAAAGAAGACGTTCACCCCTCGACAACAAGAACAAGTCAAGTCAGCTTTACTATTTTGTGAAGCATGTAAAAGAACTGACCATTCTATATTAGCCTGTAATATCCTCTATGATGTTGTTCTAGGCAATACTTGTGCCCAAGGAGATAATGGTCAAATGGAAAATCTGAATGCTGTCAACACCATCCCTGGTCAGGGGTATTATAATCCGAATCAGAATAGGAATCATCCAGGTTTTCTATATGGAAATCCTTCTGGAGCGGAAAACTCGCAACAACTTGGTTCGAATAATCAACAAAGAGGCCCGCCGGGATTCCAATATAACCAAAAACAAAATTTTAGAAATCAAGGGAACTTTAGAGGTAACTTCCAGAACAGAAACTACAACAATTTTCAGAACAATTCTCAGTTCTAGAATCCCAACCAAGTCCCGTATCAACAACAACAAGGGCCACAAGTCGGTCCCATCTCTCCTGATGACAAACTCTCAGCCATTGAAAATATGTTGCAATCACAACAAACTATGATAGCGAACCAGCAAGCCCATCAGAAGGCTATTGAATCTCAACTAGCTCAACTTTCAGCTAGCCTCAAGCCACCTGCTGGAACTTTCGCTGGCCAACTAGAGAAAAATCCTAAGCATCCTGAACAACTAAAGGCTGTTACCACCAGGTCTGGAAAAGAATACTCTGACCCCCCTACCAAGATACCAATAGTAGCAACAAATGATGATGACTTTGTGAATGTCTAAGACTCTACAATATCTGAGTCTCAACCAAAAGAGCCACCAACCGCTGATAAGACAGACAAAGCAAGATTGGAGGAACCAATTGCTGCAGAGGCAGAAGACACACTTGATCCGGATGTGCCAGTGTACAAGCCTCATCCTCCTTTCCCTGCTCGTTTAAAGCAAACAAAGCTCGATACTCGATTCAACAAGTTCAAGGGAGCTATGAAGAAGCTTCATGTTGATGTACCCTTTCTTGATGCTCTGGCTGAGATACCAGCCTGGACAAAATACTTAAAGTCTCTCCTCACAAGGAAGTATATAACCGAATAATATGAGACAGTCAAGTTAGCAACAACAACTTCCGATATCATTTAGAGCAAGATGCCCGAGAAGCATAAAGATCTGGGATCCTTTGGGATTTCGTGCCATATCGACGACTCTTCATGTAAGAAGGGATTGGCCGATCTTAGTATTAGCATATCTATCATGCCACTTAGCCTTTGCAAGAGGCTAGGGTTTGCAGAACTACTTCCAACTGGCATGACCATACAACTTACAGACAATTCTATGACTCTTCCCTTGGGAATCATTGAAGATGTCCCAGTCAAGGTAGGAAAAGACTCTTATGTCCCATGTGACTTTGTCATCATAGAAATAAAGGAATACGCTAGATACCCTCTTATCTTTGGCCGTCTTTTCCTTGCCACTACAAGAGCTCTGATAGATGTGGACGCAGGAACCTTGCTGCTCAGACTAGGCAAAGAAACATTCGAGTTCAAAGTTTTTGAAAGTATGCGAAGACCAAGCATGCAAGAAGAAGTCTACTTGATTGAGAGCATAGAGCATATGTCACTCCTTACGCAAGAGGATTATGAACACGAAGATCCTTTAGGAGTAGCCCTAACCAATCCGAATGTAGACAGTTCAGTTGATGAACAGGTGACAAATTGTGTTCACCACCTCGACACTGCTGAAGAAGATGCTAAAGATGAATTTGAGGAACTCATGGCTGTGAATGTTACCGAAGAACCGCAAGAAACTAGAAACCCCTGAAATGAAACCCCTACCTGAGGGATTGAAGTACGTGTTTCTAGATGATCTCAAGGTTTGCCCAGTCATTATAAATTCTGACATAACAACCGAATAAGAAGAAAAATTCCTGATGGAATTAAAGGAAAGAAGAAAAACCATCGTCTACAAGATGAGTGATCTCACCGGAGTGAGTCAAGCGCTTTGTATGCACAAAATCCCCATGATGGAAGACCACAAGCTAACTGTCGAACATCAAAGAAAGCTTAATCCAAACATGAAGGAAGTAGTATATCAGGAAGTTGTCAAATTACTTACTACGAGGATCATCTATTCTACATCTGACTCGCCATGGGTAAGTCCCGTGCATGTTGTCCCTAAGAGGGGTGGAACTATCATGATAAGGAATGAAGATAATGAGCTCATCCCCACTTGAACAGTCACTGGGTGAAGGATGTGTATTGATTACATGAAGGTGAACAAGGTGACACGTAAGGATCCTTTCTGATGCCCTTTCTTGATCAAGTCTTAGAATGGTTGTCCCATCAAAAATATTTCTTCTATCTCAATGGTTACTCTTGATTCTATCAAATTCCTATACATCCAGATGACTAAGAGAAAACAACTTTTACCTACCCATTTGGAACATATGCTTTTAGAAGGATGCCATTCGGTCTCTACAATGTGCATGTAACTTTCCAACGCTGCATGGCAGCCATATTCGCTGGTCTAACTAAAACTATCATGGAAGTTTTCATGGACAATTATTCCGTATATGGGGATTCATACGACTCATGCCTAAAACACCTCTTCCTGGTCCTCAAATGATGCAAAGAAGCACATCTAGTGCTAAATTGGGAGAAGTGTCACTTTATGGTAAACGAAGGCATAGTCCTTGGCCATAGGGTCAGTAAACGAGGAAATGAAGTGGACAAGGTGAAGATCGAAGTGATCTCCAAACTCTCTATCCCAACCAACGTAAGAGAGGTTCGCACGTTCCTTGGTCATGCAAGCTTTTACAGAAGATTTATCAAAGATTTCTCAAAGATAACCAAGCCTATGACCAACTTGTTACTAAAGGATGTTGATTTCCATTTTGATGAAGATTGCATCAAAAGTTTCAACAACCTGAAGCATGCTCTTATGAAGACACCTATCATCCAAGCTCCAGACCGGAGGCACCCATTCGAAATAATGTGTGATGCCAATGATTACGCAGTCGGTGCCATTTTAGGCCAGTGTATATAGAAGAAACATCATGTCATGTACTATGCATCAAAGACCCTTGATGAAGCTCAGAGGAACTATGCAACTACCGAGAAGGAACTCTTAGTAGTTGTGTATGGCTTTGACAAGTTCAGATCTTACCTCATTGGTTCGAAGGTAGTTGTCTACACAGATCATGCTGGTATTTATTAATTACCTCCTGAAAAAGAAAGATGCAAAACCCAAGTTGATCAGATGGATTCTCCTCTTGTAAGAATTTGATCTGGAGATAAGAGATAAGAAAGGTATAGAGAATGTTGTCACTGACCACTTGAGTTGTATCCACACCCTGGACACTGAAAGGATCCCAATTAACGATTCCCTTCCAGATGACCAACTCATGAAAGTCTCAGAAGCTACTCCTTGATACTCAGACTATGTGAACTACCTCGCCGCCGGTGTCATCCACCCTAAATGTATCAGAAATGCACTGAAGAAATTCATGCATGATGTGAGGCAATATCACTAGGATGAACCGTACCTCTTCAAACTCTGTGTCGATGGTCTCTACAGACATTGTATCGCTGAGGAAGAAGCCCAACTTGTTTTAGAGCAATGCCACTCAGGCCCAGTTGGAGGCCATATGAGTTCTAAGAAAACTACTTTGAAGGTTTTGAAATGTGGATTCTTTTGGCCAACCATATCCAGAGATGCAGAAAATTTTGTTCTATCATGTGACAAGTGTCAGAGAGCGGGTAACATTACAAAAAGAGATGAAATGCCACTCAAGCTTTGGTAAGAAGTTGAGATTTTTTATGTTTGGGGAGTGGACTACATGGGTCCATTCCCATCCTCACATGGATTTTCCTACATCCTAGTCACGGTTGATTATGTCTCTAAATGGGTAGAGGCAATACCAACAGTTACTAGTGATTCAAAACCCATCATCAAAATGTTCAAAGATATTATTTTTCCCCATTTTGGAGTCCTACGAACTGTGATCTCCGACAGAGGTTCTCATTTTCTAGAAATAAGATTTGAAGCACTATTAAGGAAATATGGTGTGACACACAAGGTAGCTTCCCCCTACCACCCACAGACAAGTGGGTAGGTAGAGGTTTCAAACCATCAACTCAAAGCTATCCTGGAAAAGGCAATAGGCCACAATAGAAAAGATTAGTCAATAAAAACCAATGACACCTTGTGGGCCTACCGAATTGCTTTTAAGACTCCCCTTAGAACTACGCCATTCCGAATGATCTATGGAAAGTCATGCCACCTTCCCATAGAACTAGAACACAAAGCATGGTGGGCAATAAAACAACTAAATTTTAACATGAAGAAAGCTGGCCAAGCCAGGATTCTGCAACTTTAGGAGCTAGATGAACTAAGGATGACAACTTATGAGAATGCCAGAATCTATAAAGAACACACAAAGTTGTGGCACGATGGTCATCTCAAGAGGAAGGAAATTCAAGTGGGAGACCAAGTTTTTCTGTTCAACTCAAGACTGAGGTTATTCCCAGGAAAACTCCATTCTCGCTGGTCTGGGCCATACATTGTCAAGAGCATCTATCCACATGGTGCTTTTGTTTTATGCAATGAAAAGTCAGGATAATTTGTGGAAAATGGCCAACACTTGAAGAGATATTTCACCACAGCTAATACTAGCACTAATGAATCAATGAATCTTTCCAAACCAACATATCCACCAGAAAATTGAAGGAATCACGTCGAGCCATCGACGTAAAACAAAGGCGCTTGTCAGGAGGCAACCCGATCTCTAACTTAGTTTTTCTTTTTAGTTTTGAATTAGACAATTTTGCACCCGGTAGACAATGCATCACAAGATGCAGTCTTAAGTTCTGATAGTTTCTACTTTTGAGATTTCAGATGGAGGATGCGTCGCCGAAAGGAATGCAACCACATATGGTGGACCAACTGGAACGATTTCCCCCCTCCATTCTAGATTTAGAGTTCGCTCAGGATGAGCAAAATTCTAAGTTCGGGGTGGTGGGTGGGTGGTACGTACTTTACTTTCCACCCTATCCTATCTTTTCAGACTTAAGATTTCATCGTTGAAATTTTGAGCAAAATTTTCAAAAATTTTCACAATTTTCAAAATTTCAAAGTAGTTTGTATAGAAACTTGATGAAGTTTTGACATTTTTGTTTCAATCAAAGCCTTTATCTAGCAGGCTATCCCATTTTTCCATGCAGTTTTGAATCGTTATACCCTCCTTATTTGAAGCAAAGCCTCGGGGGGGGGGAATTTATGAAACTAGCCAATGGTTAGAAATCACCGTGTGAAGCTTATGAATCCTAACATCATGATCAGTTAATATGGCAAGTATCTGTCGAACTAAGAGGGATCAAACACATTGTGCTTCCTGACTGACTAGTGGAACAATAGCATGGAATCTCCACCGGATCCTCATCAAGTCATTATTTGAGCAGAGTAAGATAAGGAGAACAACTCGATGTGCTGAATTGTAAATCAAGTTGCATTATAATTTGAACTCTCTTCTACACTTCTTCTATCATCTCCTTACCCCTCCATCCACTAAAAAAACAAAAATAGCCAATTTAGTGCCAAACCCTAAGTTTGGGGTGGCACACCCTCTCTATATTCGCTTCTTCCATACCCCTCGCTATGTAATAGGGGTGTATCACCAAGAAAAGATGCCAATGTACACACGAAAATGCAATCTCGAGTCGAATAGAGGACATATTCACAAAAAATAAAAACAATAAGAGTTGCAGTCAATGAAACTACAACCAAGTAAAAAAAAATCTCGAGTCGAATAGAGGAGAGATTTATTTCTTCCTTTCATGCCACCCTTCACTCCCTTTTCCACATAAAGGCATAATGAATGCCTACGCTTACCAAATCCCTAAAAGCACCGGTGTCAGATCAGGTGAACACTTGTTGTTCTGCGGGTGTCTCTGGACTCTTACGAAACTCTTTGACATGCTTGATGTTGGAAAAGGTGGAGAGGAAGTGTGTTTGAGAAACGAACTCAGGAATGAAGATATGGTAAGATGTGTTATGTGATATCAGGATGTTGAGATGCTTATCCATACTGAGCAGAAAAGAAACAATCATGATGTGAAGATGAGGCAATTGCACGAGTTGGAAATATTCATTGACGACAATTTCAGATTTTGTATTACTCGAGGATGAGCAACGTTTAAGTTTGGGGTATTTTGATGAATGCACATTCACCCGGGTTCAGTCACCATGTTTGGCCCAGTTTTGATGGAAATCTCACATTTATTGACCATATCTTCTAACATTTGACTTGTTTTGGTTTAATCGAATTTATCCCTATTTTTATTGAATTGTTTCACCTTTGTGTAGGTCATTTTGCGCATTTGGTCCCATGAGAACTAGGGCCCATCTACTAAAAGCTGGCCCTCCTTCTTCATGCTGGTTTGATCACGATCAACCCTAAGAATCGTGACCTCTTCTCTCTGCCAACGACCGTGACTACAATTACACAGAACCGCGATCGCGGTTCCCTCAACCAACTAACGTTCCCGCGGTCCTCTACTACGCAACAATCGCGACTGGACCAAGCGTCAGAAAAGCCACACCCACAGTCTGCCATAACCGTGACCTGCTACGTTGCCTCACACTGCAGTTTCTCCCTCCATGCCCGCGACCTCATCATGTCAGGGACCACAATCCTTTTCTCCCACAATCGTGATCAACCCCAACAGCTAGAGAAACCGCAACCTGTCTCTTCTCTCTGCCGCACAGCGCGCCCACCTACTCGTAGTCTTCTAATCATCAGACCATGCCGTGGTGCGGTGCCCGGAGTCTCTCCCGCCATTGACAACAATACAGTCAGTCTTCATGCAAACCCCGCGACCAGCACTCCAGCAGCACCTTTGCCTGCCTCCGCCTTAACCCTAGCCACCCACCATTACGTTCCCACTTCCTCCCACAACTGCGATTGGGTGCAGTCATAACCGCGACCTGCTAACCGCGATTGCGGTTCCTTTCCGCACCTGTTCACGATTCACGCTACCACGGCCACTTGATAACACCTTTTTTTGAGGTTATTTATGGCCTATATTTTGTTGTCAAAACTACCATCTAAACTATTTTTCCTATCAATTTCATTATGTTTTGAATAAAACTAAACTGCGCTACGCTCTGACCAAATTTTGCATCCTTTTGCAGAGTTTTTCCTTATATTTCCACCAAAAGGCCTGTCCCGGCCCATGAACAACATTTACCTGCATCGGCCCTCCTACCAGCAGACCGACACACTCATTACCCGTCGTGCAACTGCTCGATACAGCTACCGTGCAACACGGTGTTTCGCACAAAAAGCCCCACCGGAAGAAATGCCGCTTACCCGACAAAGAGCTGTACCCTCCACATCTACTCTCCCAGTGAAGCGTGTCGCACGATACAAGCCACCCACCTACAGGTGCCACCTGTCACGACTACCTAACATGCTTGCAACCTGACACCCACTGTGCCTAGTGACACACATGTCGATCATCTCCGAAGCCACGCTGATGGAGTCGATGGAGGACACGTGGCACCCGGAGAACCACAACTTCTTCCAACCACTACCTATAAATAGCAGCTACATGACTCCGATGGGACGGGTTGAAAACCCTAGAAAAAGCCAACCTTGGGAAGCCCCGGGAGCTAGTGTGACACGTTCCAAGGGCATATCGGGTAATACTAGGTGAGCACACCCCCTACCCGGGAGGGGCGGGAGTGGTTCACTTAGGCCCCATCCCGATAGCCGCATCAGCCCGATACGACCAAGAAGGCCACTCGATGTGCTGGGTTCCTAGATGGGCTCTTGCCCGAGACGGTTCACCCCTACACCTGACACAAGGAACTTGATAACCTAAGTCACCTCTAACCCGACACGATATCGGTTCCGATACAAAACACCCGTCATGGTATGTTGCCCGAGAGGTGGCACCCTGACCTCAATCGTATCGGGTAGGGTGCCTTGATCGATATACTTGCCAGTCACATCATACCGCCCGATACGAGCATGTCGGCCAGAGCTCCCGCCCGGTATCGGGTTAGAGGCACCTTAGGGGGTCTGATGCTGTATGTCGCCCTCCTAAATTAAGGAGGCGATACCTATCTTCCCTTTTTCAGTCATTTACTTTCTTTATTTACGCAATGTAACTAAACCTTTTATACAATGTTCATGCTAATGGAATTAGTGGAGTTTTAATACCTCTTGCTATGTGTTTGGTCCCTTTTTGTTGGATGATTTCTTTTTAGCATCCGAACTCTAGCTTGTATTCTTAGATCATGTTTTGACTAGCTATCGAATCGTGTTTCCTGTTGCAACCCCCTCGAGAGAGGTGTTGTAACTCTAGCATTTGGTCCGATCAGGGGGTACGAGAGTACCCAGGGTCGGAGTTGCTCCAACCCAAGGCTGCTACCTTTGAGAGAGGGTGTTGGTGCTTAGTTGGAGGTACCCTCTTTGAGAGAAGGAGTACTGGATGTTTTCTATTGCCGCTTATTATGCCTAAGTTTTCTTCCTTCATTCCTTACCTAAGCAATAGTGTTATCTCCTCCAGTTCTGTTGCACAAAATTCCTAAAAATTGATGAAATGCCAAAACCTAAAATCTTCCTTGTAACTCCAGTTGGAGATAGCTTTTTCTTTATAATGCTTTCTTGTAGCATTTTGTTTCCTTTTATTCTGTTGGTTACCTTTCTTGATCTACCGTTCCCTTGGGAACATTTTCTTATCCGTCTTTTATCGGAGTGTAGAGTGTTGATTCCATATTCTTAGCACGACCACCCTCGTCCCTGTGGTTTGACCCCAATCGCTACTTCGGACCCCGTTATCGTTGCAGGGGCCTAAGAGTCGGGTTATTTAAAAGTTTGACTACTTCAAATCTGCTCCTTTTGGACGCACGATTTAGGCCAGTCAACTTTTTGGCGCCGTTGCTGGGGACGAGGCAAAACGGTACTATTAACGAGCTCAAATCCACTAACTACACTCCCGTGCCTCAAGCTTAGTAATAAGTTTGACAACACAGTTTCTTTTAAGTCTTCTAACCTGAATGTGTATAGAATAGTTCATTTCATTAACATACGTTTTCTAACTTGATTATACGTTCTATTCAGGTACTCAGGGAAGAAACACTCTGTTCGGTTGAACCCTATTCACCATGCCACCACGCGTGGAACCACCTCTTTTCGAGGATGAGCAAAATGCTAGAGTTGGACCACACCCACCTCCACATGGGGATGACGACCGTTACAATAACGATCATCTACATAAAGAGATAGAAGAACCTGAATCAGAACAACATGGGGATGATCATCATCATGAGGGACGTTGTCATCTCCGTAGGCATAGACGGAATCAACATAATCAAGAGCAGAATCATAGAGATCACGACAGTGAAGATTCCGAAGAAGAAGAAAAGACTCTCCGGGAGCTGGCAGCTACAAAAGCCAACAACTCAAGATGCCCAGTAGTAATCCCAAGGTTTGATGCTGTAAAATTTGAGTTGAAACCAGCTGTGATCTCCATGATTCAAAATAAGAGTTTCAGAGGAAGTTCCAAGAATGACAACCCCTACCATCACCTCGATGATTTCAAAAATATATATGACACCATCAAGATGAGGGGAGTACCACAAGAAGTGATCTACTGCAAGGGTTTCATTTTCTCCTTGGAGGATAAGGCACTGTCATGGTACCTTGGACTACCACATCAATCTCTGAACGGATGTAATTCTTTAGCGGATGCTTTCGTAAACAAGTTCTATCCTACAGAGAAGACCGTCAGGAATAGGCAGAAGATCACATCTTTCACCCAGAAGCCAGGAGAAAACCTGCATGAAGCCTGGGAGAGATACCAGGAATATTAGAGGGACTGCCCTCACCACAACTACAAGAAGGGTTTCCTGATAACAATGTTCTATAATGGTCTGAATCCTAAAGAAAGAGTATCGCTAAATGCAGTTGTAGGAAGCAACTTTCTTGGGAAGAAGCCTAGTAGGTCTAAAAAGATCATTGAAAACATGGTTGAACTACAAGCATGGACTGAGTACGACAGGACTGACAGAGGACATGTTAAGAAAGCCACAAATGAAGGCCCGTCAATCGAATCCAAGGATCTTGAGGCGATCACGTCTCAGATACAGAAAATAGCTACTGATGTTAGACAGCTAAAAGAGTCAGGAGGAAAGAGCAAGAAATAGTTAGAGAAGGTGATGAAGTGTGTCACCTGTGGTGAAGGAGGACACGGAATAGATAACTGTGTATATACTCAACCTGAGGAGTCGAGCGATAGAGAAACTGAAGAGGAGGAAGGTGAGAACGTCTCTTAAGTCAATTTCAAGAGGCCTGATCACCCAGGTTTCAGCTATGGAAACAAGGATGCCGCAGATAATTCACATCAATTGAACAATCCACCCAAGCAACCACCCAGTTTTGAGAAAAGAAGCAGATAAGGGCAGTACGTCAAGACCAACTCTTTTCAGACAAATAAAGCTAGTTACCAAAGCCAAGGAAAGTTCCAACCTCGTCAAGTAGCTAACACGAGTCAAGGGCAAGTGCAAGCTTAAGGGCAAAGTCATATGAAAAACAACAGCCAGCCAGACTTAGTGGGTCAGCTTTTTGACTTCGTCAAGAGACAAGACACTATAAACAATCAGCTAGCGCAAAGTGTGCTATCAAACTCTTGAGTACTTAACACTATGCAGGTCCAGATGGCAGATATGCAAACGCATCAACGCCAGATAGACCAACAGCTCGCTCAGATGACAGAGTTGATGAAAAATCCTTCAGGTAAGATACCATCTAACACAGAATCTGCCAAGATGGCAGTCTTAAGATTGGGAAAAATGGTGGAACGCCCTAAATTGGCTAGATCTGAAGAACCAGAGCCTGAAGTTGCTGAAGAAAAATCAGCTGAAGGAGGCAGCCAACAAGCTTATGTCAGAGAACCAGAACCTATGGAGAACTTGCTCGAAAAAAGGAGTCAATACTCTCCGAGAGTGCCTTTTCCACACAAGCTCATAAAAGCACATCTTAAGAAGAGATATGAAAGGTTTATGGAGTCAGTGAAAAAGCTCCATCTTGAGGTGCCATTTCTGGATGCCTTGGAAGAAATGCCGACTTATGCCAAGTTTTTCAAGGACTTGGTCACAAAGAAAGAAGAGGAGGAAGGATTGAAATGGTACACCTGGCCAGTATGTCTACAGTCTTCGTTAAAGTCGATTTACCAACAAAGAAAAAGGATCATGAAGCCTTCACTATACCCTTTGATGTAGGGGATAACATCGAAAGGAAAGGTCTCGCTGACCTGGGGGCTAGCATCAGTTTAATGCCTTTAAGCCTTGCATAACGATTAGGACTGACTGATATGGTCAGGACTAATATGATGATCGAGTTGGCAGACCACACTTTCAAATGACCGATGGGAGTAGTTGAAGATGTTCCGATTCATGTAGGGAGGTTCTTCATCCCATGTGACATTGTTGTCATTGACACTGTTGAAGACCCGAAGTGCCCCATCATTTTTAGACGCCCTTTCCTGGCAACATGGAAAGCGCTGATTGATGTCGCTGAAGGTATCATAACTTTAAGAGTTGGAAATGACCACATTGATTTCAAGGTTAAGGACGCCATGAAGGGACCATCCTTGTTAGAGTCTGCCTTCTTCATGGATAACTACTACCAATACTGCAAAGAAATAAGAGAAGAGACTGCAGTTGTAGACCCTCTTGTGAGGGCGTTAAACAATTATGATTCAGAAGCTGAAGATCCTGAGGTTGTCGAGATCCTCGATTACCTAAATCAAAATGAAGATGATCTGAGCGAGAGTGAGGAAGTTATAGAGATAGTCAAATATGCTTCCCTAGAAATGGCACTAGAAGAAGAGAAGGCACCTAAGCCAAACCAGAGATGAAACAGTTGCCGGAAGGTTTGAAGTATGAGTTTCTTGATCAAGAGGAAAGAAATCCTGTTATAGTCAATGCCAGTCTGACTGAAGAACAACTAGAAAGACTTCTCAAGGAATTGAGGCTCCATAAACAAGCCATAGGCTATTTAGTAGAGGATATCGGGGGACTTAACCCTGCTCTGTGCATGCACCGTATAAATCTGGAAGAATCCGCCAAACCCTTGGTCCAACCCCAAAGAAGGATGAACCAGATGTTGAAATAGGTTGTAAAAAAGGAAGTTATCAAGCTGAGAGATGTAGGTATTATCTACCCTATCAACGATAGCAACTGGGTAAGCCCCATTCATGTTGTACCAAAGAAAGGGGGTATGATGGTTGTGAAAGGTGAGAAGGGTGATGAAGTAGCCGTCCGTGCTGTCACCGGATGGAGAATGTGTATAGATTATAGGAAGCTAAATCAAGCAACAAAGAAAGATCATTACCCGCTTCCCTTCATCGACCAAGGGCTAGAAAGACTAGCACATAATGAGTATTTCTGCTCTTTAGATGGTTATTCCAGATTTTACCAGATCCCTATCCTACCAGATGACCAGGAAAAGACCACATTCACTTGTCTTTATGGTACATATGCTTTTCGAAGAATGCCGTTTGGACTGTGCAACTCTCCAACAACTTTCCAACGTTGCATGATCTCGACGTTCTTAGATTTTCTGGAAGATATTATGGAGGTCTTTATGGATGACTTTTATATTTATGGGAAAGACTTTGATGGTTGTTTGAAGAGCCTGTCATTGGTCCTGTAGCGCTGTGAAGAAAAGAACCTAGTTCTCAACTGGGAGAAGTGCCATTTCATGGTACAAAGGGCATAGTGCTGGGCCATAAAGTCTCCAAGAAAGGCATTGAAGTGGATGTAAGAAAAGTTGAGGCTATTTCCAGGCTACCCCCGCCAAAGTCTGTGACAGGGGTAAGAAGCTTTCTCGGTCATGCCGGGTACTATAGAAGGTTCATCAAAGACTTATTCAAAATATCAAAACCTCTTTCAAACTTGCTGGTCAAGGATGCAAAGTTCATTTTTTTTTCTGATGATTGTTTGAAGGCTTTCCAGACGTTGAAGGAAGCCCTAGTAACACCCCCTATTCTCCAAGCTCTGGATTGGGAGCTACTATTTGAGTTAATGTGTGATGCTAACGACTTCGCTGTAGGGACTGTCTTAGGGCAAACAAAGGATAAGAAGCATCATGTAATTTGCTACGCCAGCCGAACTCTAGATGAGGCACAAGTAAATTACACCACGACAGAAAAAGAGATGCTTGCAATTTATCTTCACCTTTGACAAGTTCAGGTCTTATTTAATTGGGACCAAAGTGAAGGTTTACACCGACCATGGAGCTATACAATACCTGATGAAAAAGAAGGACACTAAGCCTAGGCTACTAAGGTGGGCTCTTTTGCTCCAAGAATTTGATCATGAGATAATTGATAAGAAAGGCAAGGAAAATGTAGAAGAAGACTAGTTTCTTGTCAACAACAACTATGCTGATGAAGCCCTGTTGATGGCTCGATCCAATGAGTGAAGTCTACCATGATTTGCAGATATTTGTAATTACCTCTCTTGTGGGGAGTTACCTCCGAAAATAATGTACAATCAAAAGAAGAAACTCTTCTCGGATGTAAAGCATTATTATTGGTATGATCCTCTACTCTTTAAGAGGTGCTCAGATAATCTATATAGAAGATGTATTCCAGAGGAAGAGGTGCCAAACATTATAAGGGAATGCCATTCTTCGCCTTATGGAGGGCACTTGGGTGGCGAAAAGACTACTTTTAAAGTCCTCCAATCAGGCTTTTATTAGCCGACCTTGTTTAAGGATGCCCATGCTTTTGTAAGATCTTGCAATGAGTGCCAGCGAACGGGGAATATCTCCTGTCAGAATGAGATGCCACTCTCTCATTGGATTGAAGTTGAGATTTTTGATGTGTGGGGCATTGACTACATGGGCCCTTTTCCATCCTCTTTTGGCTTCAGCTATATTCTTGTCACTGTCGACTATGTCTCCAAGTGGGTGGAAGCAATCCCTACCATGAATTGTGATGCAAAGGCAGTAATCAAGATTTTTACCAGGATCATCTTTCCGAGATTTGGAGTTCCGAGGATCGTCATTAGCGATGGCAGCTCTCATTTTGCAGAAAGACAGTTTGAATCGCTGCTACGCAAGTATGAAATTCGTCACAAGGTTGCAATGCCATATCATCCCCAAACATCAGGGTAGGTTGAGGTCTCCAATCAGTAGATAAAGCAGATTTTAGAAAAGATAGTAGGTAAGTCCTGCAAGGACTGGTTAGCCAAGATGGATGAAGCTTTATGGGCATATCGAATAGCTTTCAAGACGCCGTTGGGCACCACACCCTACCACTTGATTTTACGGGAAATATTACCATCTCCCCTTTGAACTGGAGCATAAGGCGTTCTGGGCGATAAAATGCCTCAATATGGATCCGAAGCTAGACGGGGAGAAAAGGTTTCTTCAGCTACAAGAACTTGAAGAATTGAGACTTAGTGCTTATGAGAAGCCAGGATTTACAAACAGAGGACAAAGGTGTGGCATGATGCCCACCTGAAGAAAAAGGACGTGAGTGAAGGTGATAAAGTTTTATTATTTAAATCCTCTATCCATCTTTTTCTAGGAAAACTATAGACTAGGTGGTCTGGACCCTTCACCGTGGCGAAGATCTATCCATCAGGGATGATGGAGCTTTACGACAAAGACGATCCAGAGAAGGTCTTCCCGGTGAACGGACACAGAGTCAAAAGATATTATAAAGACGAAGCGTTTGTGCGAAGATTGGAAATAGAATTGCAAGAAGCAGAAGGATCCGTATCGAAGGACTTGAAGCCTGTCGAGCTGACGATGGAAACTACATCGCTCTTTGGGAGGCAGCCCTAAAATTTTACTTTTCTTAGAATAGGATGTTATTTTTCCCTTTCTGAAGGACACTACGAACATTATCATTGTAATAAGGCCCGAGTCAGTGCATGTGCCACATGCACATACTCTTTTGTTTTATGGCCACTGGTTTAGTTTTATGAAGCTCTGATAGGTAATACTATCTGAGGCAGGGAGTCTCCTTTCCTGCCAATGATGTTTTACCCATCAACACTCTCCTTACCATTGTTCTGCGTCTCTACTTTTGATTTTGGTTTTACTCCCTTGTAAATTTTTTGTATAGAATGTTCTTCCTAAGGTTTTTCTACCTTGCTTCTTTAGCAATAATCTTGCTTCTCCTATTTGTATCAGGCAGACACCTTTGTGTCGGGCAAGGTTTACACACATACAGTTGTGCGAGTCAGGCAACACTTTGTATCACGCATGCATCCTTGTGCCGGGAAGCATGCCGCGCGACACACCCGCCGCGCGACACACCCGCCGCGTGACACGAACCTTGATTAGGAAGGCATATCGACGATTGAAGTGACATATTAGACTGCGCATCGGGAATGATTTGTCTCCCTTCATGACACATGTCCTGTTTTACCAGATTTACCCCCGCCCAAGATGGCTATATATAGTAAATGCAAGTTACCGTATCAGGCACTCGTATTTACTTTTTACCAACTCCTGCATCGTGCATTTACTCTCGCTCAGGTCTCGTGTCGGACAACCCTTCCATCGGATCCCGTGTTACACACCAACCCCACACGACAAAGGTATACCTGATACACCTCTCGCCCGACACAAGCTTTTAAATTTATATCGTTCGAAGCATATCGTGCCCGACTTTGTGACGGCCGATACACTCTGTACCTTTGACCGAATCAGCCAATCAGGCGATACACATATTGTGTCGGGTTATGTCTGACATTAATTTCTGACCATGTCGTGCGATGCATGTATCACACACATCCGAGCGATACCAGTCTTATTGGGCAAGAACTTTATCGTCTAGTTTTGCTAAAAGAAGTTTTAACTTGTGTCGCCTGATACTCTATTGCATCAGGTGGCACTCCTATCATGCAGTGTTTCTTTATGAGCCCATGTCGGGCAGGAAGTTTTGTTTTCCTATCACGCGATAGTGTCGTGTTTTTCTGACTTAAGACCGTATTGGCCTTTAAGTTTTTCCGTGCGACATAAGTATCGCGCTGAGCCATATCGGACTCTCGTATCGGGTGAGATCTGTTTGGTTTGTCAACCCGATATCAGTCTATCTTATCGGTCAGACTCAGTATCGGGTAACACAACTCTTTTACCACCACCCGATATCACCTTGTGCTTATATTGGGACTTTGTTGAATTTTTAAGTATCATCTACCTCGTATTGGTCAAAGTGACTCTTTTGGTCTGTCGCCCGATATAGGGTAGAATAACTCATTCAATAACATCCTTATTTACTAATTTAGTTTGATATTTATAGAAATGGCCCGCACAAAGTAGACAATCATCCAAGTAGACGAGCACGACCGAAGGATCAACCCTGAGGCTACTGAAGAAGCCACTGCAACCAGGCATAAGCGCCCGAACTCTGACTCAGTGGGGCCATTTGGGGCCTTGAAGAGGCCAAGGACAAAAGCAATAGCTGCCCCTTCAATGGAATCAGAGCTCGTAGATCACTCGCCAGGCCGTTTCATACCCAAAGACGACAAGCACATGCAGCGGTACACAGAATTGGTAGCCAAGGTCTACAGACCAAGACGGTTCTGCCATCAGTCATCCTTCCATCAGATAGCATTTTCAACAGGTTGGAAAATGTCCTAGCAGCATCCGGGCTGAGGAAGATCTGCTTCAGCCACTCTGCCTCCTACACAGAACTCACAAAAGAGTTCATGCCATCCCTCCACCGGGTACAGAATCGAACAGATGAAGTCAAAAGATTTGGCAGAGTGGACAGACTATAAGGAAGACTGTATAACGTTGAGCATGAAATATTAGAAAAGATGCTCAACAAAATCTTCTCCTCTAGTGAAGCAGAAAAAGAACTGCTCAACAACGATGTCAAAATCACCGAAGGGGATGGGTTCAACCCGGTCAGCGTCTGGAAGAAACTGACCGGAAAATCAAACTACAAGCCGGGAAGCAAGGTGGCGGCCATCCACTCCTGCTTCTGGAGGATCATCTACAAGATAGTGGCTTGTATCCTCTTCAGTAAGTACGAGACAAGCAACATCTACACCGAAGAACTCCATCTCATGTGGTACATGATGGAGGGCAAGGTGGTCAACTTGGGACACTTCTTGCTGAATAGGATTTACCCAATAAAGGATGCCACCAAGGAGTATTGCATGGGTGGCGTCATCAATCTGATCGCGGCAGGGTTAGGGTACCCCAGGGAGCCGCGCAACCTCTCAAGGATGAGAGGTGACAAGAAGATCGACCTCAAGTTCCTAATGAGGGCTAGCATCATCAAGAAGGAGGGGCGATGCTACTTCTATAAGTTTGCAAAAACAAACACCCTCCTTCCGCTCCCACGCTGTGCCATCTACGACACAGAAAAGCTGGTCTTCACCACAGCGGAGATTGAAGCTGTGGTGGTCGAAGCTGCTTATGCCACCACCATGAGGATACAAGAGAGGGTGGTCGTGATAGGAAGACCGATCCCTCTCGATGCTCGGTAGGACAAATCTTCCACAGTCCCTGCCAATCCACCCACCACCCCAGCGCAACCAGCAGAAGCCACTGATAAGGCTATCATCGCTACTCCAATACCAGACGTGACCGCCACAACAACAACTGCCGTGGCTGTAGAAGAAGTGACGGAGATCGTGGAGGTCGCAGAGACAACCGAGACTGAGACAATGATGATAGCCCCGAGGGAAGCTTCCACGGGAAAGACAGCCGCAGTTCCTGCAGTTTCTGTTGTGCCTTCAATGACAGAGGAGATGGTACAACCGGATGCCAGCAATGGGGCATTCGCCGAGCTCCTCGATATAGAGCTTAGGGCTGTGCAACCCATGTCGACGCCGCCGCCAATGTCGCCAGTAATAGCCACGGAGGAGGTCGCTGACAATATGAAGATAGAACAACGACCACCTACCTCGCGCCCTTCTCCGCCACCACAAACATGCGAGGTAGAGTCAGCCACGAAGGTTGATGCGATGATTTTGAGTCGCATTTATAGACCTATTTGATATGTGTTTTGTGCTTTTATTAGTCATTTTTATGGTTAATATTGCATAATTCATCCATTTTGATCTTTGCCATCATTTTATGTCAAATTCCCTTTATTTCATTGTTTTGAGCATTAATTATCACATTATTATTATTTGTGTGGATTTATTTGATCTTGTCTTTGAATTTCAGGAAAAACAAGTATTTGCTTCCGTCGATACCATCGACGGAAGTCGATACCATCGACAAGACCGCATGTTGCCAGTCGAAAGGAGCAGCAAAGAGTCGATACCATCGACGCTGATGTCGATGGTATCGAGACGTCTTCAGATTGCTGGCGAAGAAGCAGTCGATAGTATCGACACCAAGTTGATACCATCGACACATGGAGGCTACATCGTCGCAAAATGACAGAACCGACGCCAAAAAGGGAGTCGATACCATCGACCCGAGTCGATGGTATCGAGATGATGTCGGGCGCGACAAAGGAAGGGTTTGCAGCCAGCCGCTACTGTAGCGGGTCGATACCATCGACTCGCGTCGATGGTATCGACGCCGTAGGATATGAGTTTGCTTTCTAATGATCTCAATCGGACGGCTGGAGTTAATTAGCGACCTAATTAGGGACTTATACCTAATGACGGCTGCCGGAGACAAAAGGGAAGCGGATTAGCCATTGGACAAGTGCCGAGGAGCGGGAGAAAGGAGAAAGGAGGCCAGAAGTTCATACCAGTCGATCCGGACGCTGCCGAAGACGGATTTCACCACTGAGAGGCGGGAAAGCACGTGTTCTACGCAAAGGATCAATCGGTTCTTCTCCGTTCAAGGGTTTTCTCATTCAATTCACGCTTTTCATATGATTTCCCTTATTTCTACCATGTACTTGTGTGAGATGAACATGCGGGGCTAATCCCCTACATCTTTAGGACCGGGAGTAGCCCGGAATTCATTGTATGACAAGTTTATAATAGTAATTCATGTTTTCTCTCTTAAATCCGTGGTATAGCTTCATTTTCTCCATATATTGTTATGCTTGATCACCATAATAATAATCTAATGCCCTTAATCACTTCGACAGAAGGATTAACAGCTGAAAAGAGACGAAACCTACATTAATCGATAAATCCCTTGAACAAGGTGGTGTAAAATTAATGGTGGATACTGAGAGATCGTTCGTAATGCACTTAGTTTAGGGGATAGGTTACTACGACGGTGGAACCGACCTAAACCTAAGTAGTGAATTGTACCACGACAGTGGGCAATTCTGTTTTCAGGCCACTACCCGGATAGAGAGAGAAGAGTGAGGCATTATATAAAATCTCATACAATGAATACCCGCGGTGAAACCACAATCCTAAAGATTCCTTTTTGAATTGATTAAATTAACCTTTAATCGATTGTTTGCTTTGTTTTTTTTTTATTTTCTTTTAAATTTTGACAACAAACCCCAATTTGTTATTCGGCTTAGCTGATCGAAAATAGTTAGTAGGAGTCTCCGACAATTTTGAGTATCCCTGTGTTCGACTCGGGCCTCACAAAGGCGTGTACTACTCGACGCGTATACTTGCGTTTTTAGTGCGTAGTAAAATACACGTCAAGTTTTTGGCGCCGTTGCCGGGGATACGGCGGAATTGTTGGCACTTCGAGCGCTACGCGCGGCCACTCTAGGCCACAAATTTTTTTATTTTTCATTCAATTTCAAATATTTTTACATTGGGCTATAATTGTTTATACTCGTCTAAGCATAGTACTGAACTCGAATTTTCTTATTTCAGGTACTGTGTATGGTGCAGACGCGTAGTACTGACTACGCGGAATGCGCACCCGAGGTTCTGTTTTCGGGACCTGAGGACGAGGAGCATTCCGAGCAAGAGTACCAAGAAGAGGTAGATTCTGAATCTGAATGAGAAGAGATGGCCGAGCCACAGACCATATGGGAGAAGATCAAAGTTTCTTCCTCATCAGCTTCAAAGGGGCCTATAAAGAAGCAGGCGATCAACATACCGACATATAAGATCGATCCAGCGTTGATTAATTTGGTGAAATCAAATGCGTTTCATGGGCTGAAGAATGAGGATCCTATTGCACACATCAGCTAGTTCGTTGAAAACCGCGACATGGTAAAAATAGACAAGTTTCCACAAGATGCATTGTATCTCAAGCTTTTCCCAAGTTCGTTGGCGGGAGCAGTAAGAGAGTGGCTACATAATCTAGACGATGAGTTCGTGGAGTCTTGGGACCATATGGTGGAGGTCTTCTTTGAGAGGTTCTTCCCTCCTAAAAAGACTAACGACATGATCCGGAAGATTCATAATTTCACCCAACAGGCTGGTGAAACATATTCTGAGACCTGGGAGCAATTTCAGGTTATGTTGAGGAGGTGTCCGCATCACGGGATGGACAAGGAAACACAGGTGAAAATCTTCTATTTTGCTCTCTCCAAGCATGATAGGAGTAATCTGGATTCAGCCGGGTTGGGATTTTTTCTAAACAACACAGACACTAGATGCTGGGAAATACTCAAGAACATGGCTAGAAAGCAGTCATGGGGAGAAAGAGAGAGAGGCCCGGTTGAGCAAGCACGAGTCGCCAGTGAATCAAAGGCAATGAGAGAGCTGAATGAGAAGATGGATCTTCTCGCAAAGAAGCTACTGCAAAAAGAAGAAAATGAGTCTGAGGATGAGGCTCAAGTCAAATACATGAGACAACAACAAGGCTATAGGAACAATGACTACTCATGGAGAAAGGACAAAAAGTTCTCATGGAAGGATTCGAACAATTTTCTGTAGGATCCGGAAGCCAAGCCCGCGCCAGCTGCAGAAGACAAGAGCACGGAGTTGCTCAATCAGGTCATCAAGCAAAATCAAGAGTTAATGAATACATTCGGGCAGAAAATCAAGCAACAAGGAGAATACATGAATCAATTTGGGCAAACATTGCAGAGCCATGGGGATCAAATGAGGACCATAGAGACATCCATGGCGCAGATGGCAGCCGAAATAGCTAGTTTGAAGAAACCGGCACATCCGAGTTTTCCGGGGAATACCAATGTTCCCGGAGGAAACCAGCAAGCTAAGGCTATTCTGCTGAGAAGCGGCAAGAAAGTGTTGAATCCAAGAACGGATGAAACAAGCACACCGCAAGATGAAGTTGAAGGGAAATCCAATGAGGAGCAGCCCACACCAGTCACAGGGAAAGCTGAAGACATAGCCGTTAATGGTACTGAAGAACAAGTTGAAGAGGAAGAACTGCAGAAAAAGATGCCTTATGTGCCACCCCATCAAAGGGCACAAGATGTTCCGGTCCCTTATCCAAATAGTGTGAAGGCAAGGAAGGTAGATGCACAGTTCAAGAAGTTCCTGGACAGTTTTAGGAAGCTTTCAGTCAATATCCCGTTACTGGAAGCCATTGAACAAATCCCTTCATACGGGAAGTTTCTAAAAGATGTCATTACCAAGAAGAGGAAAATACCAGATACTGAGGTCGTTGTGCTAAAGGAGCAAGTTAGTGCCTTTATTATGGGTACTTTGCCGCCAAAGAGACAGGATCCAGGGTGTTTCAACATTTCTTACTATATCGGGAAGTGTAAATTTGGAGAAGCATTGTGTGATTCAGGGGCAAGCATCAACTTGATGCCCCTTTCAACATTTAAAAAGTTGGGACTGAAGGAGTCACGGCCGAGCAATATGACTATTCAATTGGACGACAACTCTGTGGTGAAGCCTTATGGAATCTGTGAAGACGTCTTAGTAAAGGTGGATAGATTTGTCTTTCCAGTTGATTTTGTGGTTATGGAGATGCAGGATGAGCATGGCAATGAGCTGTTACTTGGATGTCCCTTCCAAGCTACAACCGACATGATCTTGGAGATGGGAAGAGGTTGCTTGACCTTGGGCATAGCAGATGACCGCTTTGAGATGGTCATGCCTTCTAGCACTGCGCCATCTAAAGCAAAAGAACAATGTAATTTGGTGAAACATATGGATCGCAATATCTCACTCTGCCTTGGAAAACCATTTCTGGACATGGCTCATGTGATGAGCAAGGTGGATAATGGAACCTTAACTGTGGATATCATGGAGCAGACTAAGGTTGTTTCTTTGTGTAAAGCTGTGGGATTTCTGAATGATGAGAATGAGGACATTCCGCCTTCTTGGGAGGATGTTGCGATTGCTATTTCTGTTGTTGATGCATATCCGGAACTACCACTGGAGGCTTGTTTGTTGAATATTACATATGATTGGATGCGGAGTAAATCACTCAAGGAGTGTGCTAAAATGCTTCAGATGCTTCCATGCTTCTATTCGAGGCACTATGAAGATTTAGGTGCACTTCCCTCACCGCTGCAATCATCTCTTATCAGCCCACCAGATTTGGAATTAAAGCCGCTACCCCCGCATCTCAAGTATGTCTTTCTAGCTGAGAAAGACAAGTTACCGGTGATCGTTTCTTCTTATTTGAGTGCGGAAGAGGAGGAGCAACTGTTGATAGTGCTGAAAAACCACCGAGGAGCTTTTGGGTGGTCCGTTGCAGACATCAAGGGGATTTCCCCTACTCTATGTCAGCACAAGATTCGGCTCGAGGAGGGAGCCAAGCCAATGATTCAGCCTCAGAGACGTCTAAATCCGAGAATCATGGAGGTTGTGAAGAAAGAGGTCATTAAACTTCTTGCTGCATGGATTATCTATGCCATATCAGACTCAACATGGGTGAGTCCCACACAGGTAGTCCCTAAGAAGGGGGAATTACTGTCACTCAAAATTTATTGAATCAACATGTCACCACCCGATTGGTAATCGGGTGGCGAGTTTGTATTGACTACCGTTGTTTGAACGCTGCCACTCTTAAGGATCATTTTCCTTTACCGTTCATTGATCAAATTCTAGAGCGTCTTGCCGAGCGATCACACTTTTGTTTTCTAGACGGGTACTCGGGGTACAACCAGATCTCGATTGATCCTTTGGATCAAGAGAAATCTACGTTCACTTGTCCCTATGGGACTTTTGCTTACCGTCGAATGCCGTTTGGTTTATGCAACACACTAGCGACGTTTCAACGCTGTATGCTCGCCATATTTTCTGACATGGTAGAGCGCTGTCTTGAGGTTTTTATGGATGACTTCTCGGTTTATGGTGCATCGTTTGATGAATGTCTCTATAACCTAGACAAAGTGTTGCAGCGTTGTGAGGACACACACTTGGTCCTTAACTGGGAGAAATGTCACATGATGGTGATAGAGGGAATAGTGCTAGGACACAAGGTGTCTAGCAAAGGTCTTGAGGTGGACCCGGTGAAAATTGAGGTCATTTCCAAGTTGCCCCCACCAAATTCTGTAAAAGGGGTGAGAAGTTTTCTGGGACACGCCGGGTTCTATCGGCGATTCATAAAGGATTTTTCTAAAATTGCAAAACCTTTATCTGAGATTTTGGAGAAAGATGCGGTTTTCGATTTCAATGATAAGTGTCTACATGCATTCGATGTTTTGAAAGAAAAATTGATTTCTGCCCCGGTTGTTCAAACACCGGATTGGACAAAACCTTTCGAATTGATGTGTGACGCTTCAGATTTTGCTGTAGGAGCCGTATTGGGGCAACGGGTAGATAATAAGCCTGCTGTGATTTTCTATGCTTCAAAAACTCTGAATGATGCTCAATTGAATTATACAACTATTGAAAAAGAATTACTTGCCGTTGTGTTTGCTTTCGAAAAATTCTGGCAGTATTTAGTTGGATCTAAAGTAGTTGTATGGACTGACCATGCTGCAATAAAATACTTGATGGAAAAAAAGATGCAAAGCCTAGACTCATTAAGTGGATTTTGCTCTTACAGGAATTTGACATTGAAATCAAGGATAAATCTGGGATTGAGAATGTAGTGGCTGATCATTTGTCTAGGTTAGAAAGGGTAGATGAAAAAGATTTACACATACCCATAACCGAGACATTTCCGGATGAACACCTTTTGAAAATTAATTCTAAAGAGCCTTGGTTCGCTGAAATTGTTAATTATTTGGCTTGCGGGATCATCCCGGAAGAGTGGTCATATCAGGAAAAGAAGAGATTCTTTCATTCTTTAAGATACTATTTTTGGGATGATCCAATTCTTTTAAAGCAATGTAGGGACGGTATTTTATGCAGGTGTGTGCTTGAAGTGGAGTACGAGAGTGTTCTCCATCATTGCCATGCATCACCTACGGGAGGACACCATGCCAGCTCGTGAACGGCAGCTAAGGTTTTGGAAAGCGGCCTTTATTGGCCAACTTTATTTCGGGATGCCTACGATTTTGTGAGGCAATGTGATCCTTGTCAGCGAGTAGGTAATATCTCAAAGCGACAGGAGATGCCCCTGAATGTGTTTCAGGAAGTTGAGGTATTTGATTTGTGGGGCATAGATTTCATGGGACCCTTTGTGTCCTCGAACTCCAATTTATATATTCTGTTAGCAGTTGACTATGTGTCGAAGTGGGTAGAAGCAATCCCCATAAGGACTAATGATTCCAATGTAGTGTGCAGGTTCGTAAAGGAGAATATTTTCTGCAGGTTTGGGATACCCCGAATGATGATCAGTGATGGGGGTACACATTTCAAGAATCAGAAGTTCTCGACATTATTGAAGAAATATGGGGTCAAGCACAACATTGGCACCCCATATCATCCGCAGACTCAAGGCCAAGTGGAGGTCTCCAACCGTGAGATTAAGAAGATTCTAGAGCGAACGGTGGCATCCACGACGAAGAACTGGAGTGCCTTACTACCGGATGCACTGTGGGCGTACAGAACGGCCTACAAAACGCCTATAGGCACCACGCCTTTTAGGTTGGCGTATGGCCGGGCTTGTCACCTACCGGTAGAGTTGGAGCACAAGGCCCATTGGGTGCTTAGAAGGCTAAATCTAAGTTATGATGAAGCTGGGAGAAAGAGAATGTTTGAATTGAATGAGCTGGATGAGTTACGGATGACGGCATATGAGAATGCCCGGATATACAAGGAGCGCACAAAACTGATCCACGATCGCCACATCGAGTTGCGCATGTTCAAGAAAGGAGATAGTGTTTTATTGTTCAACTCTCGACTCAAGTTGCATCCCGGGAAGCTCAAATCCCGGTGGAGTGGACCGTTCGTGGTGGAAGAGGTCAAACCACACAGCGCGATTTTAGTGCGTGATGGTGATACCACGTTCTTGGTGAACGGACAGAGGCTGAAACTCTATTTTGGGGAGAGTTACAAGAGGAAGGTGAATGAGGTCAAACTCATTTCACTTTTGGATGAATGAGAAGCCCGGAAGCCATCTAGCCTAAGACGTTAAATAAGGGCGCTTGTTGGGAGGCAACCCAACCATCGGTACATTAGGATAGAGTATTTATAATCATAGGTTTCTTTATTTTCGTTTAATTTTTAGTGTAAAAAAAGATACCTTGATCCGTTTGTTCATTGTGCAGGCTGAGGCAGAGTCGATACCATCGACACCCTCGTCGATGGTATCGACAAGGGTATAGGTTGACGACTACATATTTCGTTCTGAGTCGATACTATCGACGACCTCGTCGATGGTATCGACACACCTACAGGTAGGTCGCCCAACAACAGTCGATAGTATCGACACAGGCGTCGATACCATCAAGATCTCTGGAGAAGTTCAAACCGATTTGTCTCAGTCAACTCGATACAATCGACGGCCTTGTCGATGGTATCGACATGGTTCCAGGTTGAAATGCAAAAAGGCGGTGTCGCAATGAAGCCAAGTCGATACTATCGACACCTGTCGATGGTATCGACCATCCATGTCACCGATCCGAGCAAAGAAATCGACGGCGATCGCGACATCCACGTCATCGATCTGGGTGCAGAGTCGATACCATCGACCCATGTCGATGGTATCGACACGACAGCGATCCAGGTCACAAGATCCAGCAATCGACGACCGTTGATACCAGTGAGGGGCGGATAGCATCGACCCAAGTCGATACCATCGACTCGCGTCGATAGTATCGATGGGACAACAGTAGCGCCAACCAAGTCTATTTAAGGAGAATCCTTACATCATTTGACGTCACACCTTCAGAGCGATCTCCTCCCTTTGCGCCGAGCACTCCCCCGAGCCATCCAAGAGCGAAGACCAGCATCACCGAGTGACGATCATCATCGAGCGGAGATCCGATTCTCCAATCTTCACCGAGCTCTCCTTCTCCAACCCCTTTCTCGTCGCCAACATGGTGCATACAGCTGGAGCTTCGTCCTCACGCGCAACTCTGCCGAAATTCGTACCACCACCACCAGGATCGGTCGCACGTCCCCGACTCGTCCATCATTCCTCGGAGGTTCGAAAGATCTACGAGGAGATAATGCGGAGGAAGATCGAGCCTACCCGGTATGTGGACCGGGAGATGGTCCGAGATCTGGGATTCGAGGCCAACTTGGCCTATGTTCTTAACGGGCAGGCCCGTCACACTTCAGTAAGGCCTGGCGAACTGGAGTTTCACCAAGATGGCCAACCGTTCTTTGGTGACTGGCCGACATATAAAGAGTTGGTAGCCAAGTTCATGGCGTCGTTGGACGTCTGCATCGTTCCCAACGACATCAATGCTACCGACCGCGAGTGGATCCAAGGCCGGGTGTCTTTCCGGCTGTACAACCACGACTACATCCTCACGCTGAAGCAGTTCAACACAATTTTCAACTGGAACCATTCCCAGTACAACCACCGGCGGCCGGACCACCGCACCGATTATGACGTAATCTTCTCCGAGTTGGTGACGGTGCCACAAGGGAGGTCGGTTAGCTACCACAACGCTGCGGTAGCCGACTTCGAGCACCCCTTCGTCCGGGTCTTGCATCAGATGCTGAGTTCCACAGTTTTTGCGCGGGGTGATCTGGCCCTTAGCAAATTTCAGGGTTCTGATCTTTTCTTTCTATACAAACTCCTGAAGAGACAAGAATCCAATTGGGGTGCATTCTTTTTACAGCGTGTGTTGGATGTGAAGAGGAGTACGAGGAAAGCGCCGATTCACTTCGGTGGGCTCATCACCAAGCTGGCATCATACTTGGGACTGAATTTCCAATCCCTCACTCCTCTTTCTATGAGAAGTAAGGTCAACTTGCAACATCTTCACCGGGCCAACCTAATTCTTCTCCGGGATGGCGTGGCATTTGCGCATTGCCACGTAAATCAAGCGTACTAGGAGTGCGCGCTTCCGGATCCCGTCTTCAACATCGAAGGCGCACAACATTTCAGATGGCCGATCATAGCCATTGACTCCGATGATGAAGAAGGCGGCAATGACGGCGGCGACGACGGACAGGACGACGAGGCTGAGGAGGAAGAAGAGGCCTTTACACCTCTTCGAGCACGAGTAGCACCCCGGAAGCATCCTCGGATGCATCCGGGTGCGTCTTCATCATCACAGCCTCCGCCGCCATCACCACAGCCCTCGCAACAGAGCGAGGATGTTTATTCTATGCAGGGCATGTACAGCATGCTCCAAGATATTCAGCAGACGCAGCACAGCCACACCGCTGCGTACGCCGGTATTCAAGATACCACCAACCGGCTTTTTGTCAACCAGCAGGCGATCTTCGAGATTGAACGCCTTCTTTTCGCAAATCAAGAGAACATCCATGATCGGCTGCATAGGATGGAGCTACAGCAGCAGCCGTTTTACGATCATTACTGGAGCCAGAATTATTTTGGGGGGTATCCACAACCTCCTCCGATGCCCCAGTATGATCCGACTTTCCAGGGGCAATACCAATCTTGGGACCCCACAGCGCCGCAGTACCCGCCTCCACCTCCACAAGAGTGATCGGGTATCCCTGTTCCAATCTTTAAGTTTGTTTTTGACTATGAGGCCATAGTCGAATTCAAGCTTAGGGGGGTAGTTGGAACAACTCTATCTTTTATCGTTTTCAGTTTTTAGTGTTATTGCTTTTGTTCTCTTGTTATTTGTTTTCTTGCAATTTTAGGTTTTGTAGGATCCACATGCTATCTAGTGTAATTGTGGATGTCATAAAAGTTGTGTCATCTTACTGTTAGTGCATGGGAAATTCAAGGGAAATTTGAAAATTTTTGTGTGTTTGGATAGCTTGTTTTGTTTGACCTTGGGAACACATCCTATGAAAATGATTGATTATGTCAACTTTAAAACAACATTTCATACCTGTACTCCTAATGATTCATGAAAGTGGTCGGAAATGGTTGTTTGAGCCTAACCTAACCAAATGGTAATGAGACCTTAATTGGATGTAAGAGAGAGAACCCTCTAAACTACTACACAGGTCAGTAAGGAGGGACGCATAATATCTTTCTAAGGTTCAGTCATCTAGTCTTGTGATTGTGCCACTTCATTTTTTTTCTATAATCCACCTAAGAATTGGAAGTAAAGTGTAGTTTTAATTCCTTTTTGTGTGCATAGCATTTAGATAGGACTTGCATTGGTATTTTCCATATGTTTGCATAAAAAGAAAAATATATAGTGATTCATGCACATTACCTTTAGGTGCATGCCATGTAGTTGCATTCATGATCTTCATGCATAAAGTATATCATGTATCTCAATTTTTCCCCAATGGTGAATTAATTGTTCCATACCTTCTAAATAGTGCAAAAATTTCTGATCAATGATAAAAATAGCCCAATAAACTTATCTTTAAGCAATTATGGATATGTGGGATGAAAAAAAATCTGAAAATCTCTCAATAACAATAAAAAAAAAGAGAAAAGAAAAAGAATTTAGAAGAAAGTGAAATAAGAAGGAGAAAGGAACGTAATATCACTTGCATTTCAGGATAATTGAGTACATGATGTAGCTGGACTAGATATCCATCTTATTTTGAGGCGGATGGTTAGTGCATGCATCATTCCACCCAATTTTAGGCATTAGGGCATTTCTAATGTGCATGTGCATCATATAGGACATTCTTGTATATGCATGTTGAAACTGTACAATACTTCCACATTCTTCCATGAGCCACCCATCTTCATCCACCCGTTGCTCGGATTGGTAGGCCACCGTGAATTTCTCCTCACTAATGAATATCAGGAGAACTGCTTCCATGCAGATGGTAGTTAGGGCGAGCAACGTAGTATAGGCGATCACAAGATGCACCAATGCTGAATCGGCGAGTTTTATTATGTTAACTGCCTTATGTGATAGTGTTCATCGGTTAGGAGGTTAATTTCTTTTATTGATGATTACTGTCACCTTTAGGGTAATTATCGTTCTGTGGTTAGAGAAGGCCAGTTTGTGAATGATCAATGGGAGTCATATGGGATGTTGGGTTGGTTTGTTGTTTTTCAATTGACATTTGCAATTCTATTCTAAGGATGAGTTGCTCGAGGGCGAGCAATATTCAAGCTTAGGGGAGTTTGATGCGATGATTTTGAGTCGCATTTATAGACCTGTTTGATATGTGTTTTGTGCTTTTATTAGTCATTTTTATGGTTAATATTGCATAATTCATCCATTTTGGTCTTTGCCATCATTTTATGTCAAATTCCCTTTATTTCATTGTTTTGAGCATTAATTATCACATTATTATTATTTGTGTGGATTTATTTGATCTTGTCTTTGAATTTCAGGAAAAACAAGTATTTGCTTCCGTCGATACCATCGACAAGACCGTAGGTTGCCAGCCGAAAGGAGCAACAAAGAGTCAATACCATCGACGCTGATGTCGATGGTATCGAGACATCTTCAGATTGCTGGCGAAGAAGCAGTCGATAGTATCGACACCAAGTCGATACCATCAACACATGGAGGCTACATCATCGCAAAATGACAGAACCGATGCCAAAAAGGGAGTCGATACCATCGACCCGAGTCGATGGTATCGAGATGATGTCGGGCGCGACAAAGGAAGGGTTTGCAGCCAGCCGCTATTGTAGCGGGTCGATACCATCGACTCGCGTCGATGGTATCGACGCCGTAGGATATGAGTTTGCTTTCTAATGATCTCAATCGGACGGCTGGAGTTAATTAGCGACCTAATTAGGGACTTATACCTAATGACAGCTGCCGAAGACAAGAGGGAAGCAGATTAGCCATTGGACAAGTGCCGAGGAGCGGGAGAAAGGAGAACGGAGGCCAGAAGTTCATACCAGTCGATCCGGACACTGCCGAAGATGGATTTCACCACCGAGAGGCGGGAAAGCACGTGTTCTACGCAAAGGATCAATCGGTTCTTCTCCGTTCAAGGGTTTTCTCATTCAATTCACGTTTTTCATATGATTTCCCTTATTTCTACCATGTACTTGTGTGAGATGAACATGCGGGGCTAATCCCCTACATCTTTAGGACCGGGAGTATCCCGGGAATTCATTGTATGACAAGTTTATAATAGTAATTCATGTCTCTCTTAAATCCGTGGTATAGCTTCGTTTTCTCCATATATTGTTATTCTTGATCACCATAATAATAATCTAATGCCCTTAATCACTTCGACAGAAGGATTAACGGCTGAAAAGAGATGAAACCTACATTAATCGATAAATCCCTTGAACAAGGTGGTGTAAAATTAATGGCGGATACTGAGAGATCGTTCGTAATGCACTTAGTTTAGGGGATAGGTTACTACGACGGTGGAACCGACCTAAACCTAAGTAGTGAATTGTACCACGACAGTGGGCAATTCTATTTTCAGGCCACTACCCGGATAGAGAGAGAAGAGTGAGGCATTATATAAAATCTAATACAATGAATACCCGCGGTGAAACCACAATCCTAAAGATTCCTTTTTGAATTGATTAAATTAACTTTTAATCGATTGTTTGCTTTGTTTTATTTTTATTTTCTTTTAAATTTTGACAACAAACCCTAATTTGTTATTCGGCTTAGCTGATCGCAAATAGTTAGTAGGAGTCTCCGACAATTCTGAGTATCCCTGTGTTCGACTCGGGCCTCACAAAGGCCTGTACTACTCGACGCGTATACTTGCATTTTTAGCGCGTAGTAAAATACACGTCAAAGGTGCCAACGCCTCACCCTGAAGCGACACCCTCGCGAATGGTACAGACGGGCTCGGACCCGCCTGAAGTAGAGCAATCCTCGGCCCGACCTGCACGCGTGAGGAGCGTTGTGAGATCGAGAGGGCGATCTGACACAGCACCCCCATCTCTGGGGGAAATCCTTGGTCAAGAATTTGACCATTTGCGGGAGGTAACAGGCAACCACTCAGTTACCTTTTCTTCCCACACCCGCAAATTTTCTGTTTTCCAGTAGAGGCTTAATGAACAGGAGCAGCAGCTGCTAGCTCTGGTTGGCCTTCTCGACCAACTAGAGGCACTTAACACAACATTACAACAAGCCCTCCTACGCCTCGACACAATTGAGGAAAGGCTGAACCAGAGGGATGGCCACCCCCACTCAAGACAGCCACGAAGGTCTCCATCACCTCCTGGCTCAGGTTCCCAACCCTCCTCATCAGTGTCATCCTCTGGGACTCATCCCCTTCATCCTCCAACGGGCCATCCACAACGCTCGAAGAAGGGACGACACACAAGACGGACGAAGAGGCTCTAGCAGGACAAGCGAGCTCCCACGACATGGAAGAAGCTGCTCCCTCAGCCTCCCTAGACAAAGCTGAAGACAACGACGAATCGATCAACGTCGGAGAGGACTCTTCTGATGAATTAGAGGGAGAAAGGGGGGACATCTATTGTGTCAATGACAGACACCCCCTAGAAGAAGGAGCTCGACGACATATGAGTTTTCTGAGCCGTTGGAGATCCATTCCTTCGAGATGGCAAATTTTGAAAGAAAAGCCATCGAATACTTGACGATCAGAGACCAGAAACTGCTAAACAAGGTCCTGAGGTCACAAGCTGATGAAGAAGACATCGTCTAGAGCGAAGGGTACTTATCCACACAACGAGGGGAGCTGAGGAGCATATTCCTCTCACCAGCCATTGTCTCCAAGAAGCTATTTAGGGTCCTGGAAGGCACTATACTCGAGAATCTCAACACCAGGATAGGCCGACAACCGATCTACATTGCCACCCCGACCTTGGCAAGAAGGATGATGATGGGGTTGTATGATTCTATGCAAGTGACCAACATGCTAAAGCATATTTAAGACCACAACTCAACCTTAGTGTTGGCCCCTTACAAGCACAGAAATAATTGGTTCCTGTGTGTGGCGGACCTCCAACATCATGACGTCCAGCTTCTCATCTGCTACAATGAGGAGGTCCCACGCTCAGGACACATCTTCGTACGCCCCGAAGACAAGATCTTGAGGCTCCTTCCATTGTGTCTTCTCTGAGTGATCAAGCATGAAATCCAACACCACTCCAAAATTTGGAATTTCTTCAGCATCAGAGACTTCCCCATCCAAGAAGAAGCGGGAAGCGGAAATAGTGCATTTATAGTCCTCCAGACCATAGAGTTGCTCCATGTCTTTGGATTCATAAGGCAACTTAGCAACCAGAACTTCTATCAGCTCATGAGCGTCTACGCGCTGATGCTAATTAAAGACAAGCACTATTTCCGAGACGCAGGCATCCCAGAAGAGCTGTTGGACAGTGATTACAAAGCTGAATCCTCCCAACCCAGCAACCCTCCAGAGGAAGCAACTGAGATCACCATAGACGTTTATGGGGCAGGCAAGCAGATGGATGTTCTAGAAGAAATTATTTCAAGAGACAGTCCCGCTTCACCTGATGCTTCAGAAGATATGATCAGCAACTTTGACTATTTATCGTGCTCTACACTGACACAGGAGCATGTAAATAAGATCCTGCAGAAGTTAGCTGACTCTACTCCCGCAGAAATCATCTACGAGGCAGACAGTGTCATAGTCCCAGTTGATGATTTAAGGGACATGGTGAAAGAAGGAGGGTGTTTGGCGATATCAGTGGCAACCGCCTACATCCAGATACTACAGAAGAAGTTTGAACATGCATACATTGCCCATCCAATGCTGTTCAAACACATCTGTCTTGCCGATGAGTCAGGAGAAAAGCAATCTTTTCTGGCAGAGATTCAGAGAAGAATGCCACATATCATCTTTTTGCCTATCCTGCACTACAACCATTGGATGCTCCTGACGATGTACACTCGCCCTCGAGTAGGACTCTTCTATAATAGCTCAGATAGAAACAAAGATCATCCAGTGCAGTGTACATCAACAACATTGACACCCATGGAGCGCTTAGTAAGGAAATACTATACGGAGGTGACAACGCTACTCCAGCCATTCTTGGAGATGGCAAAAAGCAAATGGTACGAGCTTCAGTTCTACCACAACAGTCCACAACAAATTCCTCTATCCAATGACTATGACATCAACGTGCTGGAATGGATCTCTAGCTCGGTGACGCTACAACAAACGCCTGACAAGCTCCACCACATCGACTACCACAACAAACATGGAGAATATGTGTGGGAGCTTATATTTGAAGGAGGCGTGCTCACCAGCTAAACCCTCACAGACTTATCACTATCCTACCTTATTTATCTCACAACTCTGGGACAGAGTGTGGGGCAAGTTTGGGGGGGGTACTATATATCAGTGAGGGAGGTACTAAAAATTCTCCCATTTTGTCTTTCTTCTTTCTCTTAAACATACCCTGTGTACATATACATATACAAGTCTGATACAAAATAGTGCATATACAACTCCTTGCCTCTATACAATTGTACAAAGACATTCTATAGTAAAAACCTGATACAATTTCTCCCAGCTTGTTTTCTCTATGTCTAAGGTGGTGTAGGTTTTTGTTATGTTCTTTATGAAAATGCAATCTCAAATGACAAAAACTATAACTTTTCTACGCCAATTTCAAAAAATAATATCGTAATAGCTAAAAGAGATGTGTATGCGAAGGAAAAAGTTGCTCAAACAATGAATTTTCTCTTGATTCCTTTACCCAAAAAAATCCCAAAAAGAGAGAAAAGCCTTATGAGAGTGAATAAAAGCATGAGAGTTGTGCCAAATGAAAAAAAATGCACACACTTGTCTTTCCAAAAGTACCCATCTTTAGGCATGGTAGATCCAGGGCAGTGGTACGTAGGATGTGAAATCACTGCTCTAAAACCAACTGGCTTGGACTACAGGGACCAATCACCCGTTAATGGCCCCGTACCTAGATGGACCGATGGGAAACAAGAAAAACCCAAAAAGCCTTAAGCCTACCCAAAAACCCAACTTTCTATTCCCAAAAGCTGTTTGGTGTGAAAGCTAACTTTGGAATCATGCACCTAAGTCTCGACAAAGTTGAAGAGAGAATTTTTGCTTAAATAAGGTAGGAAAGATAAAGTCTGTTGTTCGTAGTCAGAAAAAAATTTCATTAAGACATCTCATCACTCTCTCAAACCCCTTGTCTAAAGACTATGTCGGGTTCTGAAGAAGTATCACAAAACAAAGCCTTAAAATATGTACAAATTGATTGGGGACAATCAAAATGCTAAGTTTGGGGGAGTTGATAACACCTTTTTTTGGGGTTATTTATGGCCTATATTTTTTGTCAAAACTACCATCTAAACTGTTTTTCCTATCAATTTCATTATGTTTTGAACAAAACTAAACTGCGCTACGCTCTGACCAAAATTTGCATCCTTTTACAGAGTTTTTCCTTATATTTCCACCAAAAGGCATTAGCCCTCCTACCAATAGGCCGACACACTCATTACATGTCGCGCAACTGCTCGATACAGCTGCCACACGACACGGGTGTGTCGCGCAAAAAGCCCCGCCGGACGATATGCCGCTTACTCGACAGGGAGCTGTACCCTCCATGTCTACTCTCCCGGTGAAGCGTGTCACACAATACAAGCCACCCACCGGCAGGCGCCACCCGTCATGACTACCCGACACGCTTGAAACCCGGAACCCGCTGTGTCGGGCAACACACATGTCGATCATCTCCGAAGCCGTGCTGATGGAGCCGATTGAGGACACATGGCGCCCGGAGAACCACAACTTCTTCTAACTGCTGCCTATAAATAGTAGCTACATGACTCTAATGGGACGGGTCAAAAACCCTAGAAAAGCCCAACCTTGGGAAGCCCCAGGAGCTAGTGTGATGCGTTCTAAGGGCATACCAGGCGATACTAGGTGAGCACACCCCCTACCCGAGAGGGGCGGGAGTGGTTCACTTAGGCCCCGTCCCGGTAGCCGCAGCAGCCCGATACGACCAAGAAGGCCACTCGATGTGCCGGGTTCCTAGATGCGCTCTTTCCTGAGACGGCTCACCTCTACACCCGACACAAGGAACCTGATAACCTAAGTCACCTCTAACCCAACACGATATCATTCCCGATACGGAACACTCATCATGGTGTGTCGCCTGAGAGGGCGGCACCCTGACCTCGACCGTATTGGATAGGGTGCCTTGACCGATATACTCACCAGTCATGACATACCGCCCGATAGGGCTGGCCACCCGACACGAGCATGTCGGCCAGAGCTCCCTCTCAGTATCGGGTTAGAGGAACCTTAGGGGGTCTGCTTCTGTATGTCGCCCTCCTAAATCAAGGAGGCGATACCTATCTTTCCTTTTTCAGTCATTTACTTTCTTTATTTACGCAATGTAACTAAACCTTTTATACAATGCTCGTGCTAATGGAATTAGTGGAGTTTTAATACCTCTTTCTCTGTGTTTGGTCCCTTTTTGTTGGATGATTTCTTTTTAGCATTCGAACTCTAGCTTGTATGCTTGGATCATGTTTTGACTAGCTATCAAATTGTGTTTCCCATTACAACCCCCTCGAGAGAGGTGTTGTAATTCTAGCATTTGGTTCGATCAAGGAGTACGAGAGTACCCAGGGTCGGAGTTGCTTCAGTTATCTTTCCACTCCAAACCAAGGCCGCTACCTTTGAGAGAGGGTGTTGGTGCTTACTTGGAGGTACCCTCTTTGAGAGAAGGAGTACTGGATGTTTTCTGTTACCGCTTGTTATGCCTAAGTTTTCTTCTTTGTTCCTTACCTAATCAATAGTGTTATCTCCTCCAGTTCTGTTGCACAAAATTCCTAAAAATTGATGAAATGCCAAAACCTAAAATCTTCCTTGTAACTCCAGTTGGAGATAGCTTTTTATTTATAACGCTATCTTGTAGTATTTTTGTTACCTTTTATTCTGTTGGTTACCGTTCTTGATCTACCGTTCCCTTGGGAACATTTTCTTATCTGTCTTTTACCAGAGTGTAGAGTGTTGATTCTGTGTTCTTAGCACGATCACCCTTGTCCCTGTGGTTTGACCCCGATCACTACTTCAGACCATGTTATCGTTGCAGGGGCCTAAGAGTCGGGTTATTTAAAAGTCCGACTACTTCAAATCCGCTACTTTTAGACGCGCGATTTAGGCCGGTCACCACTCCCCCACCATATTGCAACCTGCTCTCTCCCACCCGTGGTCAGCCAAAACCGCGACCGCGATTCATGCTATCACGACCTTCCTCCTCCCCTTCCAGGTCGTGGTCTACCCAACAAAGACAACACCCACCACCATTGCGACCAGTGCCCTGACGCTACCACCGCGACCTGCTCCAACATCTCCCAACCGCGGTCATGGTCTCCCTCCTAGCACATGCAACCACAACCCGCGATTTCATCTCCTCAGAACCGTGACCTGTAGCATAGCCACATCTGCGGTCTGCCATAACCGCGACCACTCCAGCAATCACGACCTCCTTTGCTAACCACCGCGACCCCCCTCCTTCCTGCACATCAGCAACCTTCTAACCTCTACCTTTGCTAACCCTAGCTGCAACAACAACACACCCATATCTTCCACCTCCACGACCCTACCCTCACCAACACAACAACAACGCCACCCACCACTCATAACCGTGACCTGGGCACACATTTAACGGAAGAGATTTGCGATCTACTGGCCAAGGCAGAGAAGAACTGTGACCAGTGGGAAATCGCGACCAGAGAACCGCGACCTACTATCAAACAATCGCGATTGCAAAAGTAAGTCGGTGCCAGCCTACCTATAAATAGGCCCCTACCCCATCTATTCAAGGGATGATCTCCAGATGCCGTTAGGCTACAAGTCCATCCTCATCCTAAGGAGGCGATCTCCACAGACAAGAGCCTGCCTCTGTGGTGGTCTTATGCCCCGTTCACCCAGATCTGAAGTGGAAACTCAGATCTGCAAGCCACTCCATCCAAATCTAGATCTGTTGCATCTACACCATGCCTACGCCACCATCACGTCTACATGCTACTCCTCCTGCTACAAGCAAGGACCACGAGAAGAGAGAGAAGGTGGAGAGAGAAGATCTGCCCCGTATGATGTGGTGTTCTTCCCTCCTCATCCAGATCTATCCCAACGTTGTATAGAAGACCATTTCTCCACCGAGCTGCGATCATCTTCTTCACCATGCTCATGGTGGAATCTTCTCTCTCTCTTATTCTTCTTGTTTCTCTCACCATGAGCGAGTAGTTTCCTTTCACTGGGGTGCAGGGACTAGCCCCGTTTCCCATGCTTACATGTTCATTTACTAAACATTCCATGGCATGTATATAACTTTTCATTTCGTTGTTAATCGTCGATGTGTGCTTGTGGATTGATCACTTGCTTGCATTTATCTTATTCGTTTCCTATGTTGTGAAAACTTCAATATGTATGATTTTGAATGTCGATTAATGCAGTTGACTCCCAAACTAGAAATAGAATGAGATTCCTAGAGGTCGTAAGTGTATGATCCGTGAGGGGACGAGCCATCTAGCCCACGGTGATGCTTCTGTGTGCCTAACGCCTGTATAGGGGACCCACAACTTCACTTGGATTTCTGTAGCTTCGGAACTATTAGTGTGTGATCGGGATGGTGATGAGACATCTGATGCCTAAGGTGATGCTTACGCGGACCTAAACATCCCTCAGGGAGGGTGCACAATAGTTCTATCTGGATGGTTATATTTAGCCAGGATGTTTGATGTTTGGATATGTTTGCATGAGTAGCGGTGGTGAAACCCGGGACCATCCCAGCGATTCCCATCATTAATCTTTAATCAACTTTTAATCCTTATCTTTACTTTCCTTGCATTTCGTTTAATTAAACTCAAATCAACCAACCTTGTTCTAAATATTAGTCTTGATTCAACTAGATTTGACTAGTAAAAGATTCTTAAAAACATTGTCCCTTGGGATTCGATCCTCGACTATACTGTGATAAGACCCGTCCGCTTGCGGGTGGTATTATTGCACAAGGTTTTGATTAAAAACTTGGGGATTTCAGCCCTGGGTGAGTTTGTTAGTGCGATAATATTCCACATCACTACTTTATTCTCTCTATACTTATTTTTCAATCACAATTTTCTTATATTTTAACACATCCTTCTCAAAACATAATGATACATTCATCATGTTGACACCTTGATGGGTCATTGAAACGATACACTCTCATACAACTTGACCAATGTAAAAATGGAGTGTAAGTATCCTTAACTTCAGAATACCAAATAATACTAAAATTCTACTAATATATAGTAATATTATTTAATATTTTAGCCATGTTGAGATGAATTGAAATCTCGATGGATAGAAAACATTGGTTTACATAGAAGAATTAAAGAAGTAATCACAATAGAAAATAAATTTTGAGTTAGAATATAATCATGGCTAAAATAAATGCTATGACAATAGGCCCACAATGAACACCTACCCATGTTCACCTATATCATAGCCAATAAAAATCCAAGTAGTCATCACGTGTCTCTCCTTGTAAATTGTCAACTTCAACATGCATCGAAGTGTTGAAGATAATGGGAGAATAGATACAACACAAACATAAGGAAAAATAACTAATGGTTAGTATGTTGTTGTGATACCCAACCCCAAGATCAACAAACAAGCATGTGTATAAGCTGAGTGAGCCACCTCACAAGGAATTTTGTTTGACAAACCCAACTGATCATATTATGATCATTCTAAAAGGATGCAAGAGCAATCTTCAACTATAATCAAATAAGGTTCTCATTCACAAGCAAACAGAAAGGCCCATCATATTTATATATTAGCATGTAACTATATGTGCATTGTGTTATCTAAACCAGAACATGATTATGGAAGAGATATCTAGTATGCTATTTACAACAAATTTATCATATATAAGGTGTACAACAAAATCTGAGCCGTGAAATACATCATCATGTAAAATACTCCACTCGAGACTTGAGTATATAAGGGAGACTCGAAGGAACCACCAAACAGAGGACCCCATCCTTCTTCTCACAACTACATCATGGAAACCTCTTACTAGAAAAATGTCATGACATGTGTAAGGAACTTAAAATGGTTATAAACTACAAGGAAGAGACCAAAGTACTAGCTAGAGATAAAGTGTATGCAAATTAACTAGAGACTTTGACTTATACACTTCTATTCTAGAGAATAAAAATTGCAAAACATATTACATTCGTAAAGGTAGTATACGAAGAATAAAGTAATCCTAATGTACAAGCAAGGCTACACAACTTGATTAAAAAATTTATAATCAAACATGGAGTAGTTTGGGATGAATAGTTCAAACTACAAATTTATGACTGTGAAGTCCCTTTTCCCACCATATAGGATCTTAGGATTATAGGAACTAAAAAAGATCACATCTTCTCCTGGTCAATGAAAGTATAAAAGTACATGCTCATCAACTTGTGACCTACATAAACATGTCCATCCTAGGAACTCACTTCCTCATATCATAATCATATCTTTTCAGTCACTATGGAGGGGTGCATAAAAACAAAAGAATCTACAACCTCACCGCATACACAAACAAAGGTCCATGCCGAGATTGATGATACCATACCTCATAAAGATTCTTGGTAGCCTATGTATACTAAACAATATATAACTTAGATTATCTTCTCACTATCTTTAGATTGATACAAAATTACCCATTTTGCTTCCTTGACTTATGAACATTACATAAGTAAACGATGCATATGGAAACTAAACAATTAGGGTTTCACTGTTGAATTACTCTAGCTGTTCATTCATGGTAAAGAAGATAAAATTTAGAAACACCAACTAGGATTTGTAAAACTAAAACGTTAGATGTGAAGAATGTACCTCATAATTGTTTATACACCAATACCAATCTTGTTGCCTTGGTAGTTTAAAGGGAGCAATGTGCGTGCCCATGAGTGGTCCATCTCAAACAAAACATATGTAGTAGGCAAAAACAATTCTTCTTTATTGAATAAAAAATGTTTACATATGGGGCTAAATTCAACATGAAACAGAAGTACATGAAATGAAAACTAGTCTATATATCCACTACATCACCTTATTCATTATCATACATGTGGAGTTCTAGTCTGATCATGTTCAATCACAATAGATAAACCATATATTAAGTAGGTAGAACAACATTTAGTGTCTTCCATTACCTAAATCAAGAAATCAAGGACCCCTCATTGTGAATGCAATGGTGTACTTCAGGAAAACATCCCAGAGGTAATTTAAGTAAAATATACTAATTGACATAACTTATAATGAAAATGACATTCAAACAATGCCCTCAATAGTACCGACATAAGAATTCATACTACTGACATTCTAATAGGAGCACTCAGGAGGAGTCTCACTACTACCGATGCCCATCTCAGTGGTACATACTTCAATAAAAAATCCAAAGAAATGCCAGAGAAAATCTCAGTACTACAAAGATTTCGGTACTACCAAAATCAACTATGTAGTACCAAAAACTTACAAGTGATCACGAATAAAAGGTGTAAATACTACCGGCACCACGTCGGTAGTACCAACTTGGCGTGATAAGGTCCGACCAGAAATCACAGTCAATCCAATGGTCGAGACTTGATGACGCCCTAAGTCAATCCTATGACTAAGGAAAAGTGCGGTCGGACCTAAGGAGGACATCATATTCAGTTACATGATAGAGAAGAGTGGAGAAGAGAGAAAGGAGAGGAGAAATCGACGTTCTGGGTGGTTTGAGTGCTTCTGGTGGCCCAATTTGCAGCCGAAAGATGGAAAATCACTACGTTCGTCAGAAGGAATCTTCCAAACCGCCTTTCTCTAGGGATTTATCAATATTCTTGATGTTTTCCTCATCTCTTTCTTCCTTTTTTTGTGTACAGAAACTGAAATCATGCAGTGCTAATCCCTTAATTCCTTAGAACCCGGGAGTAGCCTGGTTTTGCATTGTAATTGATAGTTATTAATTAATATGCATATTTCTCTTAATTTCTAGACATATCTATACGATTGCTTTATGAATTGCATGTGCCTGATCACCATAGGTGATTTCTTAGATTGTTAATTGTTTCGAGAGAGGGATTAAGGGTTGATAGGTTGTAGAGATAGATAGCTTAGATTGTGCTTTAAGAGAAGGCCTACAACTATGAAGGGAGTAACCTAGAGAAGTCATTAAAGCATCTAACTAATAATTAAATCTCTACGGGAGTGATATTTGTATTAGATTAGGTAGTGAATTACATTGGGAGGGAGGGTAATTCTTGATACAAGTCCCTTGGTCCAAGATTATGAGAGAGACATATTAATGAAATGATGTTGATTGCAATGTGAACTATGGTAAAACTATATTCTTAAGGAATCCATTCCATCATTGATAACAAAGCAATTAATTTAGTTTACTCTTTGAAAATAGTTAATTAATCAACCAATCACCTTTTTCATAGGTCTAGCTGATCGAGTCATAGTTAGTAGTAGTCTCTGAAGTAGGTTTCCCCATATTTGATATCCGAGACTTTTTTGGTCCTATATTACTCTGATACGTGCACTTGACTTTTAGACGTGTAGTTTACGTGCATAACATTTTTGGCACCATTGCTGGGGAAATGGTAACTCCACCACTACAAGTGCTATGATAGGCCACTATAGGCCACACATTTTATTTTTCTTTTACTATTTGTAAGTTGAATTCTAAAATTTTATTCAATCACTAGTATCTATTCTCACATTGATTTTATTAATTTCAAGTACTAGTGTGTGGTTCAGACTAGAGCAAATGATTACGGAGGGTCATCTCCACAAAGTGCATTTCAGGAGGAATTCTTACACAGAGCACATGAGTACAATAACCCTACATCAGGATTGTGTTGGCTAAATTGGACATGAACATACCCTTTGTTTTGGTGATGACTAACATTCCATTCTTGTAGATCTAACAAACTACTTGAGTATTTCAAGGTTTAAGGAAATAAGGGGATCCTACTAAGAGGAAAATTGAAGATCAATGCGCTTATATGTTTATATTTCCATGATTGTACTCAAATGTAAATACTTGTACAAAGACATAATGTACAAGTACTTAGATATCATGTAAATCGAGCATTATATTTTCCCTACCCACTTATAACCCTTAGTTAGGACCCCCTAGAGTTAGAGTCATTATCATCCATTAGAGCACACATTTAATAGGTGGTCCAAAAAATATGAAATAGGAACACCCTCAGTCGAGGAACTAGTCGACTGAGACACCCTCAGTCGAAGTCCTTATCGATACAGAACCACCTCAATCAAACATACTGAGCATTGATCAAAGCCTTACACATTTGTGCTCTGAAACGTATTTGAGTCGAAAATATGGTTGACCGACCCAATCTTAGTCCAAATCTTATGACCGTTAGACCAAATAGTTGGGAGTTGGAAATAGATGTCGGTACACATTTGCCTTAAACCCAGGCTCGGTCGAAGAAAAGTTTGACCAAGACATAGTCGGTCGACAAACTTGTCGATCGAGTAGGGTTCTGAATTGTTCTTCCAAGATCAATTAAATTGGCCATTTCTAGCCAACTACTTTCTACCTAACACCTAGTTAAGCACTAAGAACACTCTAGAGACTCCCTATATCATCTCTAAACACTTGTAAACCATTCTTATAAATAGGAGGGGCCTTAGAACACATAAAACACATAAGATACACTTGAGAATCAATTCTAGTGAGCAACAAAGCTGAGCAACACTTGCCATCTTATTATTCAAGCTTTAAGTTTGTGTCCTATATGTTGGGTTTTACGTGTTCAGAGTAGGTAGCGGAAACAAAAATTTATTTGACCATAAACCCATAATCAACATATCACATCAACCTCTATGTAATGGGGAGGATGGTTTTAGAGAGATATACCTAGTCTTGAGGCTTACTCAATGACAATACCTCATAGCAAGTGCGGTCTTCAACCACCTGTCCTCGAAGGCATCTGTGCAGCTCCTGGTCTTAACCTAGATTGCGATTGAGTGTCATCTTCCTGAGAGGTAGAAGTCTCCCACCTCTATAGATAGTCCACATAGACCACCAGAAACTCTAGTCGTCCTGAAGAATGAACTAGAAGGAGTTGTCCCCTTCTTTCAAAGTACTAGTCACCAACACACTCTTCCACAACTAGTTGCTTTTCTGTAGTTGTCTTTCCCTCACTATTCCTCCCTGGACAGGTATAACTTGCTTGGGCTCTCTCGGTTACCACAAATAGAGAGGACAACAACTTTGCAGAACAACTGATGTTCTGAGTTGTGTCTCTGGAGAATCCCCCTGTACCCCTCTATTTATAGTAGAAGGTAGGGTCAGGGTTCCCAGTCTGTGGGGAGTAGAAGGGTCTGGAATTTTCATGAATAATTTGCACTGCAGTAGGAGAACCAGTCATTTCATAAATGAGACGGTCATTTGGCAAGGTGAGCCGATCAATTCACTGGTGAACCGATCGATTGGGAGTGTGAACTATTCAGTTCACTTAGTGAACCAGTCGTTTCACTTCCTAGACTTGCCTCCAATTGATTTTCCTTATTCATTTCTAATTAACACAAATATTAATGTTTGCCGCAATCAAATTGAACAAGTGAAATGAAAAACTTTTTTCTCACAAACTAGGAAAATCCAACACTGCTCGTTTGAAAAAATGAACCGATCAATTCACTAGAGTGAACCGATCATCTCAGTGGCCATGAGCCGATCGGTTCACCCAACGAACCGGTCGATTGGTGGTCCATATTTTGTAGAACATAATCAATTCGATTCTCAATCAATCTGACACTCCAATCAATTGGTTTAATACTCAAACTTGATGATTTCGAGTCAAGTCTATTGATTGAATGTTTGATTGAGTACCTAAACAATTTAGTAATCAATCCAAATATCATTCATGTATAAACTCCTCTTCCAGGTTAGTCATTTGTGTGTGACCCTATAGGTCCCATTTCACATTGGCAGTGAATGTCCATAACTAGCTTATGACATCACAAGCAAAGAGTGGTGCCTAGTCGCACATTAGTGCTATCCAAGTGAAAAGGAAAATTGGAGAACAACTTTCAATCCTACAATCTATGATTGATGTTCCAGTGAATATACAATTCCTTTGTCTCTGATACCCTGAATGAACTCAAGGCATGGAGTTGTCATCCTTTCAATGTTCATTCAAGTTTCTTGAACTAGAGCAGACTATTTGGGATATATGTGACATCAATATCATATATTGATTCACATGTGCATGCACATGCCTTTCTCAGTCTCGCTTATGAAGTGGCCTGGACATCATACTCCCTTAGGAGGGACAAATCCCATATCTATCACTCACAGTCTACCTCATGCGTCATAGCCACCCATTCATCACCATTATGACAACCCATGTTTCAGGACTGTGTTTGATGATGTCAAAGTGTACCCAATCACATTCAACGAGTGTAGTGATTTTAGGTCTAAGAATCACAGTCACCACCATTAACTACGAGAGATGATTCTGACTACCATGTCATGGTTCCATGTGTCACTCTCATGGTGGGTCTATCTGATACACTGTTCTCCAACATGTATCTGTGTGCTTGGTTTGATATCACATATCATGTCTAATGAGACATTGTCATCAACCAACACACACTCTAGTCTTGATGTGTCATTGTTGTCTATCAACCTTCCACAGTGACATCCGACTAGGGACATAAAAAGAATGTATATACTCTTAACATCCATATGATCTCATTGTTCATGTCCTCAACCTGAATACATACGTCATTGAGTATTGTCTTTCTTTATATATTCATTCTTCTCTATCATTTATCTCATAATCGATTGATCTAGAATAAATTGGAATCTTGCCTTTTATATTTATCAAATCAACCAATACATATGCCAATCCAATCATCATATGATTGGCTCTCTGGGCATACATACCAATAGACTCCCACTTGAACTTAGAAACAATCACCTTGAATCATACTCTTAGTGATCTCTAAACATGTCCCACATGTTTCTGCTGCGCTAGTGCTAATCCAGTGAGTTAGCAACACTTTTCTTTAGTCGGTATATTGCATGTTTCACATCTCCTCACTGTACAAAATTTTGTATGAGATGGAGTTTCCGTAATATGCTGTCTGATATTCCTTGCCTAACATTTAGCTCCATATTTTGATTTAGTATTTCTACTATGTCATCAATGGTTGGAATATTTATAAGTTCATATGTATGAACTTCTAGATCCATATAATATCCTCTAATGTTCATAACACAAGGATACTCAGCATTCCCTTTTAGAATTAAACGGATCTTAAATTTTACTCAGAACATTACCATTTAACAACTCATATTCACATTTATATTTTATATTTTGCGATCCATTTCTGTCATTTTTGAAGCTTGTGTCATTGTAACTCATTTACACTCAACTCTTCCTTTTATTACCATAGAACTACTCATTTAAAACTTTACAAGTACTTAAATAAGTTCTTTATGGTGTTCTAGTGAATCTCACTGGAAGTAGACATACATCCACTCATCATGTCCAATTCATACGAGATAACTGGATGATCATACCATATTTTCATGTCCAATACATGCAATATGATGAATGCATATACATTTTCTTATCATGTCCGATACATACAAGATAATGGGATGATTACATACATGATAGATTCAATTGCAAATGCACAAGGCATCTATCTATGTGTTCCTATTCTTCATAAGAATTGGGGGCACTAGACATCTGAGAGACTAACTCCATGTAACATGGACAAGTTTTCTCCTAATGAATCTTTACATACTGAACCCTTTAGTACATACAACCAATGTATGCTCTCTCTTTATCAGGTCAAGAGACTTTTGAGAACTATCTCTATAGATATCTATTCCTATTACATAGGAGATTTCTCTTTATTCCTTAAAGAAGGTATTTCCACACCAGTTTCGTTTTATTCCTCATCATCATGTGGAATATGAATATGCTCCCACTGAATCTTTGTAATCACAAATGCCTTCTTTATTTTGATATATCAGTCAAACCTTTTGACTATATAATCAAAGTAAAGACTCTAGTTCTGGGGTGCTTGTATTTAATCAATCATATTGATTAAACTCTGGTAACTTATAGAATGCATTTGCATTAATAGAATTATAAAACCCTTCAGGTTGTGTCACGTACACAACCTCATGTTATTCCTACTAGGAATGCAGTTTTAATATCTATATGCCAAATTTCGTAGTCTTCAAGTTCCAATAGAAAGCATGATCCTTTCTTTAAATGTCATCCATGTCAATCTTAACACTTAAGACCCAATTGCACTTATGGGTTTTATCCCTATAAGTGCTACCATTAAGGTCATACCTTATTTGGTTCACATAGAAGTCATTTTGGATCTTATGGCTCCAAGCCATAACTCAAAATCTGGTTCCTCAACATTATGTAGATAGATTATTGACTCATCATCATATGGCCAATTAATCACCTTTGAGTTTGTAGGATATCATTATCCATCAAGCTCAAGGCGTTATCTACTAGATGTATGAGGTGTATCTATTACATAAGGAATTTGAGAATCCACAACACTTGTGATTCTTAATCTCCTTTTGTATGTTTATTTAGTGTAAATCATGTTCTTTAGAATAATCCTAGAAGATTTGTTATTTGTTTGATGATCACACTCTTACTATTTAGAGTGTGTTTCCTTCTTTGATTTAGACATCATTACACCTTAATTATGAGTTCTCTATGATACACTATCATAGTTACTCACAAGGTCCTCAAACATTTGGTTTAAGTATCTCATTCATTGATCATATCAAAGAATTAATAATTTTACCAAGTTTGTTCTTCATTTATGATATTCTTGAACATTTCAAGATATTCATATTGGTATTTCATTAAATACCATATCTAAAGTATTAACATTTATTCCAATAGGTATGTATATACACATATATGTATTATACCTAATAGAATAGTCATTCTCCCACTACATCTAGTAAAGATTGACTTGTCATCATGCCAACAAACAAGACATTCATATCCCTTAAAGGTTCATTAACCAAGAGAGTCTGGCTATCACATGGAACCTAGAGATGAATTTCTCATTCATTTGTTTAGATGATAATGCTAATTTATTGTTTGAGTCATCAATAACTTTTAGGTATTATTTATTTTATCTCATGCATACCAAGTACCACAAGACAAGGCATTGCCATAAAAGATCATATTTTTGAAATTGAAACATGAACTTTATTGATAGCTATCCTTTTCATTACAAGATGCAAAAATAAAATGTTTCTATTTATTGGCAAAATGAAATAGCAGTTTATAACTCTATTACATGCCCTTTGGGCTGAAATAAAGTAAAAGGTACTACTATATATGGAAGCAACACTTGCTCCAATGTTGATGAGTGTTCTTTTTGGTCCTTTCATAAAGGCCATCACTTCTTTTCAGATCCTGCACACCATATATGTCAGATCTATATCTTGGTATCATATACCTAAGATAAAGACACTTTTAAGTTTATTTCATAATACCTGAGGTGGAGACTTCCATCCCCTCCTTCTTTAGTTCATCTATGTAGAGAGGGAAATTTCTCTTCCAATGTCCTGGCTCATGAAAATGGTGACATGTGCCTCCCTTGTTCACCCCTCCCATGGCTTTGAGACTTGAAGATGACTTGGGCTGTTGGCTAGTATCAGAACCTTTCTTTGCTTTTCCCTTGCCCTTGCCTTTAGAATTTCCCTTATTTCTGCTAATCATCATCACAAATTCGGGTTTGTCTTTCTTCATCTGTGCCTCAGCTGTCCTCAACATGCCCAACAACTCTGTCAGTGACCTGTCAAAGTTGTTCATGTTTTAGTTCATTAGAAACTGACTATAGGATTCTGGCAATGATTGTAATATCACATTAGTAGCCAACTCATGGCTCAAAGGGAATCCCAGTCGAGTTAGGTTCTCCACATACCCAATCATCTTGAGTGTGTGAGGGCCTAATGGATCTCCTTCTATCATGACACACTTGAACAATGCCTTGGAGACATCATATCTCTCTTGTCATGCTTGGTCTTAATACATGTTCTTGAGATATTGAACCATCTCAATGACATCCATGTTCTCATGTTGTCTCTGCAACTCATAGTTTATTGAGCACAACATCAAGCATTTCACCTCAATGACATCCTCAGTATGCTTCTTGTAAGCATCCCTTTCAGCCTTTGGTGCGGTGGGAGTGGGTTCTTCAGGCTCTGGTGTATCTAGGACATAGAGATTTCGCAAGTGAGTGAGAATAATTCTCAACGTCCCAAACCAGTCAAGGAAGTTGTTCCCATTTAGCTTGTCATTCTCAATATTTGATCAAAAATGAAAAATGATTATTGTTGGTAGCCATTTATTCTACAAAAAGGAAATTTGCAATTTTAGTCTAAAACTCTTTTGATTTGATTTGATTTGATTTGAAATTGACGATATTAATTAGGTCTTTAATTAATTATCACTCCCACTATTTTGATCAAATTGATAACCCTCATGTATCAATTCAGAAGATTGTAGCATACAACCTTTTAGTGGGCAAGATCCTAATTTCATCTAAGACATGGACCAACTAGGGCTATCACCCACAACTAGAATCTTTCAAGTAAACAAACTTTGCTAATTGCATCATTTGCAACTCTTGATAGATGTCATGCACAACTCCTTGGCATGTTCATCTTTATGTCTCAAGGTGCTTGATCCGATCAAGGCCACCTTGTTAAGTCTGACCCAAATGCCAACACAATGAATATGCACCCTGCTAAGGCAAACCCACATATTCACCATCACACTTCCATGAGATAGACGGTGCACCACGCTAGGGCGTGTCCACACTTAGTTGATCAACCTTTTCATGTGTGCTTCTTTTGAAAGGCATCTTAAACTTAATATTGTGTTGAGGGGTTTTGATATGCTTATATATGCATATATGTATCCAATCACCACATACATAGTACGTATCATATACATGCTATATTTCACAAATGAAAACATGCAACAACGATAAAGCAATGATTATGTCCTTCCTATTGTAGTTCCTTGGAGCCACAAGAAACTACAATCATCTAAGGTCTACATCACATGCAACCTGTTATTGATGAAGATCTGTGCTTGGGCCGTTCTGGGTTGATAAGCTCATCCTATAACTGACCAGCTCGCCTCCTGGCCGATCGGTTGGTTGTCACCAACTGATCGTCTGGATCCTCCATATGGTAAGTTTGTTGGGTTGTCAGGCTCCTCGTTAGGCCACCAACTACTCCTCAGTCAGTTATCTTGGTCCATCAAACGGTCATCTTCAATCTTCGTCATAACAAGAAATAAAACTAATCCTATTTTTATAAAATCTTTGTGAAACATCGAGTTACATTCGAGGGGAGCAAAGGTAGAAGAGAATCTCAAGTTATCTTGAGTTACATTCAGAATAGAAGAAGAGGGCTTGGTCTGTAGACCGAGATGAAAACAACCATAACCAACCACACACTTGCACATAGGGTTTATAGGCCATATCCATGCTACACATCCAACATAAAAACCATTTTAGGGAAACACATATCAATTGCATATATATACCTTATCATATATGTATATATTAGTTTGGGATCATGTGATATTAATTGGATATTCACATTAGTCATTTAAATATTCACATAGTATGAAATAAATAAAAGATGATAAAACCAAAATCCGATCATATCGATTATCCCAAAACATAGAGCATTAACCTGGCTCTGATACTACTATTATGTTTTACGTGGTCGGAGTAGGCAGCAGAAATAAAAATTTAATTTGGACATAAACCCATTACCATCCGATCACATCAACATCTATGTAATGAGAATGATGGTTTTAGCAAGATATACGTGGTCTTGAGGCTTGCTAAGTGATAATACCTCACAACAAGTGCGGTCTTCAACCACCTGTCCTCGACGACATCTATACAACTCCTAGTCTTAACCCAGACTGTGGTTGACTATCATCCTCCTGAGTGGTAGAAGTCTCCCACCTCTATAAATAGTCCACACAGACTACTGAGAACTCTAGTCATCCTAAAGAATGAACTAGAAGGAGTTGTCCCCTTATGTTAAAGTACTAGTCACCAACACACTCTCCCATAACTAGTTTCTTTTTTACAGTTGTCTTTCCCTTGCCATTCCTCCCTGGATAGGTATAAGTTGCTTGGGCTCTCTCGGTTACCAGGGTTCCCAGTCTGTGTGGGAGTAGAAGGGTCTGGAATTTCCATAAATAATTTTCACTACGGCAGGCGAACCGATCGTTTCATAAATGAAATAGTCATTTGGCGAGGTGAGCCAATTGGTTCACTAGTGAACCGGTCAGTTGGGAGTGTGAACCAGTTGGTTCACTTAGTGAAATGATTGTTTTACTTCCCAGACTTACCTCCAATTGACTTTCCTTATTTGTTTCTAATTAACACAAATATTAATTTTTCCCAATCGAATTGAACAAGTGAAATCAAACTGTGAAAATCCAACACTGCTCGTTTGGACAAATGAACCGATCAGTTCACTAGAGTGAACCAGTCATCTCACAGTCCATGATCTGACTGGTTCACTTAGTGAACATGTCGGTTGGTGGTCCAAATTGTGCAGAATACAATCAATTTGGTTCTCAATCAATATGCCACTCTAATCAATTGGTTCAACACCTGAACTTGATGATTTTGAGTCAAGTATATTGATTGAATGTTTGATTGAGTACCTAAACACTTTAGTAATCAATCCAAACATCATTCATGGATAAAATACTCTTCTAGGTTAGTCCTTTGTGTGTGACCCTATAGGTCCTATTTCACATTGGCAATGAATGTCATAACTAGCTTATGACATTACAAGAAAAGAGTGGTGCCTAGTCGCACATCAGTGCTACCCAAGTGAAAAAGAAAATTGGAAAACAACTTTCAATCCTACAGTCTATTATTGGTGCTCCAGTGAATGTATAATTCCTTTGTCTCTGATATCCTAAATGAACTCAAGGCATGAAGTTGTCATCCTTTCAATGTTCATTCATGTTTCTTGAACTAGAGCAAACTATTTGAGATATGTGTGACATCAATATCATATATTGATTCACATGTGCATGCACATGCCTTTCTCAGTCTCACTTATCAAGTGGCCTGGACATCATACTCTCTTAGGAGGAAAAATCCCATATCTATAACTCACAGTCTATCTCATGCATCAAAGCCACCCAATCATCACTGTTATAACAACCCATGTTTCAGTTTTGCATTTAATGATGTCAAAGTGTACCCAATCACATTCGATGAGTGCAGTGATTTCAGGTCTAAGAATAACAATCACCACCATCACTATGACATATGATTCTGACTACCATGTCATGGTTCCATGTGTCACTCTCATGGTGGGTCTGTTCGATACACTGTTATCCAACATGTATCTGTGTTCTTGGTTTGATATCACATATCATGACTAATGAGACACTTTCATCAACCAACACACCCTCTAGTCTTTATGTGTCATTGTTATTTATCAACCTTCCACAGTGACATCTGACTAGGGACATAACAAGAATGTACATACTCTTAGCATCAGTATGATCTCATTGTTCTGGTCCTCAACATGAAGACATACGTCATTGAGTATTGTCATTCTTTAGACATTCATTCTGCTCCATTATTTATCTCATAATCGATTGAGCTAGAATAAATTGGAAGCTTGCCTTTGATATTTATCAAATCAATAAGAACATATGCCAATCCAATCATCATATGATTGGCTCTCTGGGCATACATGCCAACACTATAGACATAGCCTCTTAGCGAGCATCCAAGAAATGTCCATCCTAAGTGGTTTGAGAGGTCTAATGCTTGATATAGGATCAAAGCACAATACTCCATTGGTATACTTTCTTTATTCCAATTTCCATTGACATGTTATTCTACTTATGCTCCTTGGCTACTCCAAGTTGTGAAGGCTGCTTGTGGGAGCTTGATTGGAGCTACTTCTTGGTGGAGAAGGCTGCTCTAAGATTGCTCAAGATTACTTCAAGAAGGTGACTTTAAAGGAGGTTGGAGCTACTTCTAGGTGAAGGATATCTCAAGGTGGTGGAGCTACTTCAAGGAGGAGAAGGCTGCTCCAAGGGCTTGAGGCTACTTCAAAGAAGGCTGCTTCAAGGAGGTAGAGTCTACTTTTAGGTGAAGGCTACTTCAAGGAAGGTGATTGTATTTTATTGTATCATCCTTTAGAGGAATATAAAATTAATCACTTCCAAAATCCCAATGGGAGACAATTGGGTAGTGGACTGACAACCTTTGATTCAATGGTTGGAACCACTTTACATTGAAGTGTCTTCCCTGTTTACTCCTTCTTTGTTTTAAGTTTTTAATTAATTTTATAGTTCCAAAAATCTCTATTCACCCCCTCTAGAACTTTCAATTGGTATTAGAGCATGTCTTCAAGGATCCCTAATAGGTCTTGAAGAATGGGGGAAAACTTGGTTAGCAACCTCAACATTGAAGGAACTCATGTGAATCAACCACCACCCTTTGATGGAAGCAACTACACCTATTGGAAAAGAAGAATGCAATTCTACTTCTAAGGGATTAGCCTAGAGATCTGGAGGATGGCGTCTTTACCTTATGCACTTCCTACTACTGAATATACAACATGGAATAGAGATATGGTAAAGCAAATTCAATTAAATGCAAAAGCGGTAAGCATATTAGTGAGTTTAATAGGATATCTTCATGTGAAACAACTTAGGAAATATGACATAAACTTTCAATTACACATGAAGGTATCACTCAAGTTAAAAATACCAAAATTAATATGCTTAAACAAAAGTTTGAACAATTTTGTATGCAACCTAATGAGTCCATTAGTGAACTGTATGCAAGTTTTATTCTATTATTTATAGCTTGAGTGCATTATGTAAGTATTTAATTGAGGAAGACCAGGTGTCCAACATCCTTAGATCCTTTCCTCCAAAATACAATACATAGGTGAATGCCATTGAAGAAGCCAATGACCTTACCACAATGAGGATGGAGCAACTCATTAACAATCTAGAGACTCATGAAGTCACCCTTGAAGAAGAAGAAGAAAGACTAGAGGCTGAACTTCAACAAGGAAAAGGAAGGAAATTGCTTTAATATCTATAACCAAGGCTCAATCAAAAGTCATCACTCAAGAAAGTGATAAACAAGTGAAGGAGATGATAAAGAAGATGCACTCATTGTATATGGTAAGAAATATAGAAGGTACAAATCTAACAAAAATTATAGTGCTTCTTCCTTTAGGTGATTTGAATGTGGTAAGAAAGGACATGTAAATAAGGAATGTCCTAAGACTAAAAAGGGAATAAATCTTCCTTCAAGAAGAAAAACAAGGGACATAAAGCTTACAAAGCTGCCTGGGATGAATCAAGCGATGATAGCGGATGTGGAGAGGAAGAAGTGGAATGTATCATGGCTAAGGAAGATGAAAATGAAAAATCAAGTTAGATAAGCATTCTTGATTTATCTAAAGAGGAGCTAGTTACTAGTCTTGAAATACTACACGATAAATATGTTGATTGTTAGAAGAAATTAAAGAAGCTTACAAAAACAATGATGATCTGCATGCTAAATTGTATGTTATTTCTCCTAAAAATGATAGTCTTATATCTGAAAAAGATACCTTGAAATCATCTATCAATGATCATAATATCAAGTTGCTTTCTTTAGAAACTAACTATAATCTTCTTTATCTAGAAAAGGTTGAATTGCTTGCTAAGATAAATAATCTTCAAACTCAACCTATTCTATGTACTCATTTGAATTATGATGTCATTGCCAAATAAAGAGATACCATGTTATCTAGCTTAAATCAAGAGAAGTTAGATATTAAAAGGAAAATGGATGAAATTTCTAAGTTGCAAAAAGATATAAATATCTTGAAAAATAATAGTATTCTTGATAAAATCCTAGAAATTTCACCTGGTCAAATTGGAAGGAGAGGCATATGCTATGTACCCAAAGATAAATCCTATAAAAAATTTAGAGCTATAAAGACACGAGCACCTAAGACCAAAGTCATGTATGTACCTAAAAATAATATTTCCTATGACCACAATGCTAAGAAGAGAAATGAAATTGATTTCATTTGCTCTCATTATTGTTTACGTCTTGGACATTATTCATTTTTGTGCAATTACAAAAAAAAATACAGACAAAGATTTGGTTTGGTTTCTAAAACCATAAACTTAGAAATATGGGACATTTAGTTGAGATTGACCCAATCTTCATTTTGAAATCCACAATGTCTTATCTCAACTAAAATAAGCTTTAATTTGTATATTCTTGTATGATTTTATTTCTAAATTGAAAATGATCACATGTTTTGTTTGGAAATGATAAACTTACTAAAAATACATCGAACTTCATCTCGGTCGACAAAGATCTCGACCGAGACCTATTCCGGTCAAAGAAATAATCGACCAAAGGGAGTTATGTCAACACTTGTATTTAGTGACAAATCTTCCCAGTCGACAAATATTTTGACCAAGAACACTTCTGGTCAAAGAAATGTTCGACTGAGGATAGTTTTATCAAGAGCTTTTTTTCAAAATTAAAAAACATGTGTTTATATTTAACTTTGGTGCTATAAAACTATAAATAACTCTTCATATTAAGCCGTTATAAAACTTGAAATGTTTTAATTAATGCTCCTAACCAAAAGGACCACCACACAAGTACCAAAATCCACCTATTTTGTAGGATTGGATGGTTGATAGTAGTTGTTCCAAACATATGACTAGAAACAAGGAATCTTTCCATATACTTGAAGAAAAGAAGAGCGGAACCGTCACATTTGGAGATAACACCAAAGATAAAATTATTAGGATAGGTAATGTTGGTACAAATCTTCAAATTAAAATTGTGCTACTTGTAGATGGATTGCATCACAACTTGATTAGTGTTAGTCATTAATGTGATGGTGGCTATGATGTTCTATTTAACAAATCTTGCTACAAGTTACTAATAAAAACACTAATGATGTTGTTTATGAAGGAAAAAGAATAGGAATTTTACAAATACTTAGACCTAAATCTATGCAAGCTATTGTTGGGAAATGTCTTCTTGCAAATGATGAATGTTTAAAATTATGGCATAGAAAACTAGGTCATGCAATCTCACATGTTATAAAAAAGTTAATCATTTGATCTTATTTGTGGTTTACCTAAACTTTCTTTTGATAAACCTGAAAACTGTGAACCATGCACTCTAGGCAAGTAAAATAAAACTTCTTTCAAATCTAAAGCCTTGATTAGTACTACTAGATCATTAGAAATTATTTACATGGATTTTTTTGGTCCCATGATGACTCAATATATTGGTGCTAAAAGATATTGCTTTGTCATTATTGATGATTATAGTAGATATACTTGGGTTAATTTTCTCTCAACAAAAGACAACACTACTAGACTATTCATTCAATTATTCTCTAAGATTGAAAATCAATTACAAAACAAAAGATGCACCATTATGAGTGATCATGGTGGGAAGTTTGAAAATCACATCTTTGAAGAATTTTGTACATCCCAAGGGTATACTCATAATTTTTCAACTCCACATACCCCACAAAAAATGGGATAGTAGAAAGGAAAGACCGGTCTTTACATGAAATGGCTAGAACAATGTTACCAGAACATAATACACCTAAAACCTTTTGGGCTAAAGCAGTAAATACAACATGCTATGTATTAATATGTGTGTCAATTTACTCTCATCTTATGAAAACTCCTTATGAACTCATTTAATAAGAAATCTAGAGTAGACTACTTCCATACCTTTGGTACACCATGTTAAATCTTGAACACAAATGATGATAGAGACTAATTTGACCCTAAATCACATAAATGATTCTTCTTGGGTTACTCAACCTCTAGTAAGGCATTTAGAATCTACAACACTATTTCTAAAAAAGTGGAGGAATCAATTCATATCACTGACGTGGCAAATATTGCACTAACAAATTCACTCAGGGTTGAAATCCCCGAGCTTTTACCAAAACCTTGTGCAATAACACCACCCGCAAGTGGAAGGGTCTTATTGCAGTATAGTTGAGGATCGAATCCCAAGAGACAACATTTTTAAGAATCTTTGTTAATCGAATCTAGCTCAAGTAAGACTAATATTTAAAATGATTGATTTGGTTGAGGTTAATTAAACTAAATGCAAGAAAGTAAAAGCTGAATTAAAGTTGGATTTAGATCAATGATATGGAATCACTGGGATGGTATCGAGTTTCACCACCACTACACATGCAAATACATCCAAACATCAAACATCCAGGCAAGATATAACTATCCAAATAGAGCTGCTGCAAAACCCCCCATACGGGCGTTAGGTTCGCGTAAGCATCACCTTAGGTATCAGATTTCTCGTCACCATCCAGATCACTTACTTACAGCTCCAAAGATATAGAAATCCAATGAAGGTTGTGGGCCCCCTATACAAGAGTTAGGCACTCAGAAGTGTCACTGAAGGCTAGATGGCTCATCCCCTCGCGGATCATACACTTACGACCTCAAAGAAATCCCATTCTATTTCTAGTTTAGGAGTCAACCACATTAATCGATAAGTAAGAAGATGATTAATATACAAGCAAACGTCGATGATTAACAAGAAGATACAAAATACAACTAAGGTTGTGAACCCCCTATACAGGCGTTAGGTGCACAGAAGCATCACCGAAGGCTAGATGGCTCGTCCCCTCGCGGATCATACACTTACTGCCTCAAGGAATCCCATTCTATTTCTAGTTTAGGATTCAACCTCTTAAATGGCATTCAATCCTACATATAGAAGTTCTCACAACATAGGAAGAACAAAGATGAAAGCAAGCAATTAATCTAACTACAAAAGTAGCAATTAACAACGAAATGAAAAATTATATACATTGCCATGGAATGCTTAACAAAAGAACATGCTTGCATGGGCAACGAGGCTAGTACCCACACCCCAGTGAAAGTGGACTACTCGCTCATGATGCGAGAAATAAGAAGAATGAGGAAGAGAGAGAAATACGCCATGAGAACGGTGCAGGAGGTAGTCGCAGCTCGGTGAAGATGATGCGGTCTTCTACATCATGTTGGAGTAGATCTTAATGTGAAATGGGAGATGCCAGGATAGACCGGACAGTCTCTCCCACTCTGTCTTCCTTCTCTTCTCAGTCTCCTTGATTGCAACATGGACAGTAGGTGGAGTGAAACTAGCATGGACGGTACTGGATCTAGATTGGACATGTGTACAGGCATCCTATCGGCGTCCTGGAACCAATGCCCAAAATGGGGACCCTGCTGGTCCTATTTATAGGCACAGGACTGGCCCTCACATCTTCAGTGTGATTCCAGTCCAAACGGTCTTGTAGATATTTTTTGCTTCAAACAGTTTGGTAAAATATATTCTTTAAACGGTGTGGATACTGCTACTTTAGTAAACGGTTTGCAGCCAACTACTCAAACAGTATGCTATTTCGGTCTTGGATTATTACCCAAATGGTTTTGTAATTGTGCTGCTTTTTCATTCGGTCTACTCATTTCATATTAGCAAATAGTCTTCAAATCATCTTCATTCAGTCTTCGATCATGCCCTTCATTCGGTTTTGCGCATGCATGTGATCGTTTCGAGAAAACGGTCTCACGTGGGGTAGCAAACGGTCTTCATGCATGAGGCCATTCGATCTTGCTGCTGTTATTTGTTCATGTGAATCTGCAAATGGTCTTCATTGCTTCATGATCCATTCGGTCTTCACGTGGACAACAAATTAAATGATCTTGGTCATTCGGTTTTGCTAATAGCTTATCAATCGGTCTTCATTTGCATGTGCTAATGGTCTTCACACTGGGAAAAGCAAACGGTCTAGCTACATTTAGCTTTCCACCAAATAGTTTCATGCATGTGTGCTATTCACGTGAATTGTGCATCACCTTCATTCAGTTTCCATGCTACTAAACCAAACGGTTTGATATGCATGCATGCAAACGGTCTTCGTAGCTGTGATTATTCGGTCCTCATGCATGCCATTCCAAACGGTCTTCATGTAGCCTTGTATAGCAAATGGTCTTCGTACATGCATGCATGTGCAAACGGTCTCCAGCTTCATTTGGTTTGTAATCCATTCGGTTTGCATGCAGCAAACGGTCTTCATCACTCGGTCATTCAAACGGTCCGAGACCGTGACCCTTCTAAACGGTCTCATTGACCCAGCTCTAAACGGTCTCTTAGACCAGTTCCAAACGGTCTGAGAGTATTGTGGCCATACGGTTTTCACGGCTAAATAGTCTTTGCGACTGAACGGTCTCACAAACCAATATTACTCAAACGGTCTCGCAGACCGATAGTGTCCAAACGGTCTTCACGCATGAGGCCATTCAAACGGTACGAGACCGTGACCTCTCTAAACGGTTTTGAGGTGTGCCTCCAATCGGTCTTGAGACCAAATGGGCTCAAATGGTCTTGAGACCGAATGGGCTCAAACGGTCTTGAGACCGAATGGGAGAAATTTCTTGGTTAGATCGGTTGGTCAGAACCAAGGGTGAGTGAAGGTGGGCCCAGCTGACTGTTCAGCTTTATCAAGACCCTGCATCAAATCAACATAATTTTAGTTAAAATCATGATAATTGGACCTATTAAGTAATTTTGCACATTTTGTTATTTAGTAAGTGAAATTGGATGTATTGAATCGAATTTGACCCAATATGGTAATTGAATTCCATGATGAATATGCATTCATCAAAATACCCCAAACTTAAACGTTGCTCGTCCTTGAGTAACACAAAATATGAAACGGTCGCCAAATGAATATTTTCAATTCGTGTGATTGCCTCATCTTCACATCACGATTGTTTTCCTTCTTCTTAGTATGACTCAATATCTCAACCTCCTGAGACCACTCAATACATCTTACCATATCTTCGTTCCTGAGTTTGCTTTCCAATATCACTTCCTCCTCACTTTTTCCAGCAACAAGCATGCCAAAGAGTTTTGTAAGAGTCCAGAGTCACCCAAAGAACAACAAGTGTGCATCTGGTCTGACACTGGTGTGTTTTAGGGTAGTGGAGGCTTTTATGTGCCTTTAGGTAGAAAAGGGAGTGAAGGGTGGTATGAAAGGAAGAAGTAAATCTCTCCTCTATTTGACTTGAGATTTTTATTATTTTGCAATTTTATTTATTGCATTTTTTTGTGCAAATCTTTCCTCTATTCGACTCGAGATTGCATTTCTTTTTGTGTGTGCTTTGGCATCTTTTTGTTTGCAAATCTCTTCTCTATTCAACTCGAGATTGCATTTTTGGTGGTACGCCCCTATAAATTTGTGAGGGGTATGGAAGAAGCGGATATAGAGGGAAGCGGCGTGCCACCCCGAACTTAGGGTTTTGCACTATTTTGGATATTTTTGTTTCTTTTTGATGGATGGAGGGGTACGGAGATGATGGAAGAAGTGTAAAAGAGAGTTCAGATCAGAATGCGACTTGATTTACAATTCCGTACACCAGGTCATTCTCATTATCGTACACTGCTCAAATAATGGCTTGATGAGGATCCAGTGGGGATTCCATGTTATCATTCCACTACTCAGTTAGGAAGCATGACGTGTTTGATCCTTATTAGTTTGATAGACACTTGTCATTTTTGCATAAGTATCATGATGTTAGGAATCATAAGCTTCACAACATGATTTCAATCAAAAGGCTAGTTTTTAGAAGAAGGTCCTTTTGAGGATCTGCTTCGAATAAGGGAGGTATAGTGAAGAAAACATAGGAATTGAAACCATGTCAAAATTTCATCAAGTATATGTTCAAATTTCTTTTGAAACATTTAAAATTTTGGAAATTTTATTCGATTTTTTTTTAAAATTTAGGTCAAAATTGCAATGATGGGTGAAGGTGGAGAGTAAGATACGTACCACCCACCCTCCACCCCGAACTTAGAAATTTGCTCGTCCTGAGAAAACTCTAAATTTGAGATGGAGGGGAAACTTCGTGCCGGTTGGACCACGAGATGTGGTTGCATTCCAGGCAGCGCGCGTCCTCCATCTGAAAAGCTAGAAAAGAAAGATCAATAATAACTCAAGATAGTATCTCACGATGTGAATTTTATTTGGTGCAAAATTATCTAAAAGGTAAAAACAAAATTAAGGAAAAATTTCTAGTTCAAAATTAAAACTAAATTTGAATTGATTTATCAGTTTGCCTCCCGACAAGTGCCTTTGTTTTACGTCAATGGCTTGACGTGATTCCTTCAACTTCTACGTCAGATACGTTGGATTGGAGAGATCCATCATCGTTTCAAAGCCTGTATCAGTAGAGGTGAAATATCTCTTCAATCATTGACCATTTTCCATGAATTCACCTGACTTTTCATTCCATAAAGAGAAAGCTCCATGTGGGGAGATGCTTTTGACAATGTACGGTCCAGACCAGTGAGAGTGGAGTTTCCCTGGGAATAACTTCAACCTTGAGTTGAATAGCAGAACTTGGTCTCCCACTTGTATGTCTTTTCTTTTCAAATGACCATCATGCCAAAGTTTGGTGTGTTCTTTGTAGATACGTGCATTCTCATAAGATGTCATCCTGAGTTCGTCCATCTCTTGGAGTTACAGAATCCTGGTTTGGACTACTTCTTTCATATCAAAATTCAGTTGTTTTATTGCCCACCATTCCTTGTGTTCTAGTTCTACTGGAAGGTGGCAAGCCTTTCCATATATTAATTGAAAATGTGTAGTCCCGAGGGGATTTTTATAAGCAGTTTGATAGGCCCATAATGCGTTGTTGATTTTCACTGACCAATCTTTCCGATTGCGGCCTACTATCTTTTCCAAGATACCCTTGAGTTGACGATTAGAAACCTCCACCTGTCCACTTGTCTATGGATGGTAAGGTGAGGCTACCTTGTGAGTAACACCATACTTTCTTAGCAATGCTTCAAAGCTTCTCAAGAAAATGGGAACCTCCGTCAGATATCACCGTGCGTGGGACACAAAAATGGGGAAAAATAATATCCTTGAATAATTTGATGACTGGTTTGGAATTACTTGTGATGGTTGGTATGGCTTCAACCCATTTTGAGACATAGTCCGCCGCCACTAGGATGTATAAAAATCCATGAGAAGATGGGAATGGACCCATGTAGTCCACCCCCCAAACATCGAATATCTCTATTTCTTACCATAGATTCAATGACATCTCATCTCTCTTTGTTATATTGCTAGATCTTTGACATTTGTCACATGATAGAACAAAGTTGTAGGAATCTTTGGATATGGTTGGATAGAAGAATCCACATTGCAAAACCTTCAACGTAGTCTTTTTAGAGATCATATGTCCTCCCACTGGTCCTGAGTGACATTGTTCCAAAATAAGTTGAGGTTCTTCTTTGGCGATACATCATCTATATAGACCATCAACACATAGTTTGAAAGGTACTGCTCATCCCAGTAGTATTGTTTCACATCATGCATAAATTTATTTAGTGCATTTCCGGTGCATTGAGGATGAATAACCCCAGCAGCAAGGTAGTTCACAAAATCTGAGTACCACGATATAGCTTCTGAGACCTTCATTAGTTGATCATCTGGAAGGGAATCATTAATCAGAATCTTCTCAGTATCCAGAGTGTGGATGCGACTGAGGTGATCTTCTACCACATTTTTGGTACCTTTTTATCTCTTATCTCTAAATCAAATTCTTGCAATAGAGAATCCATCTAATTAGCCTAGGTTTTGCATCTTTCTTTGCTAGAAGGTAATGAATGGCAGCGTGATCTGTGTAGACAATGACCTTTGAACCAATTAGGTAGGATCCGAACTTGTCAAAGGCATACACGACTGCCAGAAGTTCTTTCTCAGTAGTAGCATAATTCTTCTAAGCTTCATCGAGGGTCTTTGATGCATATTAGATCACATAATGTTTCTTTTCTATATATTGGCCCAAGACAACACCTACAACATAATCACTTGCATCACACATGATTTCAAAAGGGTGGTCCCAATCGGGAGCTCTAATGATGGGTGTGGTTGTAAGGGCATGCTTCAATGTGTTGAAGCTTTTAACACATTCTTCGTCAAAATTGAATTCAACATCCTTTAGTAACAAATTTGTCATTGGCTTGGTTATTTTTGAGAAGTGCTTTATAAACCGTCTATAGAATCCTGCATGACCTAGGAATGCTCAAACTTCCTTTACATTGATAGGGACAGAGAGCTTGGAAATCACTTCAATCTTGGCCTTATCTACTTCAATTCCTCGATTACTAACCCTATGGCACATGACAATGCCTTCCTTTACCATGAAATGACACTTCTCCAAATTCAGCACAAGATGTGCCTCTTCACATCGTTTGAGGACTAGGGAGAGGTGTTTTAGACATGAATTGAATGAATCTCCGTATACAAAAAAATCGTTCATGAAAACTTTCATAATTATTTCAGTAAGACCAACAAATATGGAAGCCATGCAACGCTGGAAAGTTGCAGGTGCATTGCAGAGGCTGAATGACATTCTCCTAAATGCGTATGTTTCGAAGGGGCAGGTGAAAGTGGTTTTCTCCTGGTCATTTGGATGTATAGGTATTTGGTAGAATCTAGAGTAACCATCGAGATAACAGAAGTATTCTTGATGAGCCAGCCGCTCTAATACTTGATCAAGAAAGGGCATTGGAAAATGATCTTTTTGAGTTGCCTTGTTTAACTTCCTATAATCTATGCACATCCTCCACCCTGTGACTGTTCGAGTGGGGATGAGTTCATTATTTTCATTTCATATAATAGTTGTTCCACCTTTCTTCGGGACTACATGCAGTGGGATCACCCATGGCGAGTCTGATATAGGATAGATTATTCCAGTTGTGAGCAGTTTAATGACCTCACGACAGACTACTTCCTTCATATTTGGATTCAATTTCCATTGATGCTCAATAGTTGGCCTATGATCTTCCATCATAGGGATCTTGTGCATACACATCACTTCACTAACCCCAGTTAGGTCATTCATTTTGTAGCCAATCACTTTCTTCCTCTCCTTCAATTCTTTTAGGAGTTTATCTTCTTGTTCGGTTGTAAGAACAAAATTTATTATTATTGGACAAACCTTGAGATCATCCAAAAACTCATACTTCATTCCCTCAGGTAGGGGCTTCATTTTGGGGGCCTCTGGTTTTTTGCATGTTTCTTTAGTAGCTTCCACATCCTTGAGTCCTTCAAATGTAGCTTCGGGATCTTCTTCGGTAGTGTTAAGGTCAAGGAACACACTCTTGAACTCGTTCACTGATGGAATTATCAGTAGAGGGGTTTGTTAGAGTCACTTCTAAAGGATCGTCTTGTTCATATCCCTCTTGTGCGAGGAGTGATATTTTTTTAATGCAGTCAATCAGATAAAATTCTTCTTGCATACTTGGTCTTCTCATGCTTTCAAAAACCTTGAATTCGAGAGTTTCTTTACCAAGTCTGAGAAGCAAAGTTCCTGCTTCAACATCAATTAGAACTCTTGGAGTGGTAAGGAATGGATGTCCAAATATGAGAGGATATATTACGTCCTCTTTTATGTCCATGATGACAAAGTCACACAGAACATAAGAATCTTTTCCTACATTGACAGGTACATCCTCAATAATTCCTAATAGGCATTTTATCAAATTATCTGCAAGTTGTATGGTCATGCCAGTTGGAAGAAGTTTAGCAAACCCTAGCCTTTTGCAAAGGCTGAGTGGCATGATGGAGATGCTAGCACCAAGATCTTCTAGTCCTTTCTTGCATGAAGAATCACCAATATGGAAGAAAATCCCAAAAGATCCTGGATCTTTCTATTTCTTTGGCATCTTACTCTGGATGATATCCGAAGTGGTTTTAGATAACTTAACTATCTCATATTCTTTAGTTATATATTTCTTGGTGAGGAGTGACTTTAAGTATTTTGTCCAAACTGGTATCTCAGCCAGCACATCCAAAAAGGGTATATCAACATGAAGTTTCTTCATAGCTTCTTTAAACTTATTGAACTGAGTATCAAGCTTGGTTTTCCTTAAACAAGTAGGGAAAGGAATACGAGGCTTGTATATAGGGATATCAGGTTCTGGTGTTTTAGTTTCTTCATCAATAGGTTTCTCAGGACTTTCCTTGCCTGTCTTATCAGCAGTTACTGGTACTTTCAGTTGAGACTCCGGTGTTGTTGAGTCTTGGACAATCATAGGTTCATCTTCATCTGTAACAACCACATGTGTCTTGATAAGGGGATCAGAATAGTCTTTTCCTGATCTGGTGGTGACAACCTTCAATTGTTCAAGATGCTTAGGATTATTCTCGGGTTGGCCAGCAAAAACTCCAGTAGGTGGCTTTATGCTAGCTGTGAGTTGAGCTAGTTGAGATTCAATAGCCTTTTGTTGTGCTTGTTTGTTAGCTATCATAGTTTGCTAAGCTTGCAACATCTTTTCAATGGCTGTTAACTTGTCATCAGGTGATACATGACTTGCTTGTTGTCCTTGTTGTTGATAAGGAACTTGGTTAAGACTCTGGTACTGGAAATTGTTTTGATAATTATTGAAGTTCCTATTCTACAAGTTTCCCTTGAAATTTCCTTGATTTCCAAAATTCTGTTGTTGATTGTACTGGAATCTTGGCAGGCCTCGTGGTTGATTGTTCAAACCAAATTGATGTGAGTTTACTTCTCCAGAGGGGTTTCCATATTGAAATCCTGGATGATTCTTATTCTGATTCGGATTGTAATCACCTTGACCATGGATGGTATTAACAACATTCAGGTTCTCCATTTGATTATTATCTCCTTGGCCACATACATTGCTTAGAACAACATCATAGAGAACATTGCATGCCAAAGTGGAGTGATCTGTGCCCTTACATGCTTTACAAAATAGTGTGGCAGACCTGACCTGTTCTTGTTGTCGAGTGGGTGAACGTCCTCTTCCAATCGTAACAAGAGATGATTCAAAATGGTCTTGCGTAGCAATTAAGAGTTTTAAGGTTTTAGTGATAGACTTGTACTCGAGAGTAGCTTCGGCCATAGATACTTTCAATACTCCTTTACCTAAAGATCTCCCCCAATTGGCTTGATTTTCTACTCCAAGGGTGACAACTCTCCATGCACTGTCATAACTTTGACGCATGAAGTTTCCTCCAGACGAGGAGTCTAAGAATCTCTTGATATCGTCGTCCACACCCCTATAGAAAATTTTAATGAGTTAATTCTCAAGAATTCCATGGTGTGGACACTTGCGTAGAAGCTCTTTGTATCTATCCCAAGATTCAGCAAAGGTTTCTCTAGGAACTTGAGTGAAATTTGTTATTCACCCTCTAATTTCATAGGTGCGAGATGGAGGGTAGAACTTCTCTAGAAACACATTTTGGAGTTGTTCCCAGGTGGTGATAGGTATTTCACTTTGCAATGAATTGTACCAACTTATGACTCTATCTGCAAGGAAAATTTGAAGAGGCGGAGTCTAATGGCATCATCAGACACTCCATTTTGCTTTGTCATAGCACAAAGATCAATAAACCTTAGAAGATGTTATTGACTATCTTCACCTTGTTTTCCATAGAAAGGGCTGTTCTGAAGCTGGGTGATCCAATGCACTCTTATCTCGAAATTAGGAGTGTTGATGGGAGGAGGTTGTACTGGATGATGAACATTCACAGCTTTCGGGATTGATAACTCTCTAAGATCCTTTTGTAGTTTAGCTTATTGTACTGTTGCTTGCGCTGCTAGAATTTCCTCTTGGACTGTAGCTCTGGCTTCTTGCATGAGCCTCTCTCTCTATGCATTGATGGCTTGAGCCACCCTTCGTGATACTTCTTCTTCTTGAGCCATCCTTGCTTGATTTTCTCTGATCTGACGATGAAAAGTTTTATATATCTCGGGATCAAAGCTCGCTGTTAGTCCGGGGCTGTCCGAATGGTATATGCAGTATGCCTTGGGTTGTACCTGAAATAAAAAGATTTCGAAAGTGAGATCCCCGGAGTAGAGTCAAATTCAAGTAGATGGTCGATTATTTCAAAAAGAAAAAGCAAAATCCTAGATTAGTCTTAAAAGAACTAGATTTAACTAACTGATTCCGTTGTCCCCGGCAACGGTGCCAGAATTTGACGTGGCAAATATTGCACTAACAAATTCACTCGGGGTTGAAATCCCCGAGCTTTTACCAAAACCTTGTGTAATAAAACGACCCACAAGCGGACGGGTCTTATCACAGTATAGTTGAGGATCAAATCCCAAGAGACAACATTTTTAAGAATCTTTGTTAATCGAATCTAGCTCAAGTAAGACTAATATTTAAAACGATTGATTTGGTTGAGGTTAATTAAACTAAATGCAAGAAAGTAAAAGCTAAATTAAAGTTGGATTTAGATCAATGATATGGAATCGCTGGGATGGTATCGGGTTTCACCACCACTACACATGCAAACACATCCAAACATCAAACATCCAGGCAAGATATGACTATCCAAATAGAGATGCTACAAAACCCCCCATACGGGCGTTAGGTTCGCGTAAGCATCACCTTAGGCATCAGATGTCTCGTTGCCATCTGGATCACTTACTTACGAATCCGAAGATACAAAAATCCAACAAAGGTTGTGGGCCCCCTATACAAGCGTTAGGCACAGAGAAGCATCACTGAAGGCTAGATGGCTGGTCCCCTCGCAGATCATACAATTACGACCTCGAAGAAATCCCATTCTATTTCTAGTTTGGGAGTCAACTGCATTAATCGATAAGCAAGCAGGCGATTAATATATAAGAAAACATCGACAATTAAAAAGAAGATACAAAATCTAACTAAGGTTGTGAACCCCCTATACACGTGTTAGGTGCACAGAAGCATCACCGAAGGCTAGATGGCTCGTCCCCTCACAGATCATACACTTACGACCTCAAGGAATCCCATTGTATTTCTAGTTTAGGAGTCAACCTGTTAAATGACATTCCATCCTACATATAGAAGTTCTCACAACATAGGAAGAACAAAGATAAAAGCAAGCAATTAATCTAACTACGAACGTAGCGATTAACAATGAAATGAAAAGTTATATACATTGCCATGGAATGCTTAACAAAAGAACATGCTTGCATGGGAAGCGAGGCTAGTCCCCACACCCCATCGAAAGTGGACTACTCGCTCGTGATGCGAGAAACAAGAAGAATGAGGAAGAGAGAGAAATCTGCCATGAGAACAGTGCAGGAGGTAGTCGCAGCTCGGTGAAGATGATGCGGTCTTCTACACCGTGTCGGAGCAGATCTTGACATGAAACGGGAGATGCCAGGATAGACCGGACAATCTCTCCCTCTCCGTCTTCCTTCTCTTCTCGGTCTCCTTGATTGCAAAACGGGCAGTAGGTGGAGTGAAATAGGCATGGACGATACTGGATCTGAATCGGACCTAGCCTGTCGGCGTCCCAGAACTGATGCCAAAAATGCGGACCCTGCTGGTCCTATTTATAGGCACATGACTGGTCCTCACATTTTTGGTGTGATTCCAGTCGAAACGGTCTTGTAGATATTTTTTGCTTCAAATGGTTTGGTAAAATATCTTCTTTAAACGGTTTGGATACTACTACTTTAGAAAACGGTCTGCAGCCATCTTCTCAAACGGTCTACTATTTTGGTCTTAGATTATTACCCAAATGGTTTTGTAATTGTGCTACTTTTTCATTCGGTCTACTCATTTCATATTAGCAAACTGTCTTCAAATCATCTTCATTCAGTCTTTGATCATCCCCTTCATTTGGTTTTGCGCATGCATGTGATCGTTTCGAGCAAACGGTCCCGTGTGGGGTAGCAAACGGTCTTCATGCATGAGACCATTCAGTCTTGCTGCTGTTATTTGTTCATGTGAATCTGCAAACGGTCTTCATTGCTTCATGATCCATTCGATATTCACAGGGACAACAACAGTAAACGATCTTGCTCATTCAGTTTTGCTAATAGCTTATCAATCGGTCTTCATTTGCATGTGCTAACGGTCTTAACGCTGGGAAAAGCAAACGTCTACGTTTCATGCATGTGTGCTATTCATGTGAATTGTGCAACACCTTCATTCAGTTTCCATGCTACTAAACCAAACAGTTTTGATATGCATGCATGCAAACAATCTTCACATCTCTGATTATTCAGTCCTCATGCAGGCCATTCCAAACGGTCTTCACGTAGCCTTGTATAGCAAACGGTCTTCGTACATGAATGCATGTGCAAACTGTCTCCAGCTTCATTCGGTTTGGTAATCCATTCAGTTTGCATACAGCAAACGGTCTTCATCACTCGATCATTCAAACAGTCCGAGACCATGACCTTTCCAAATGGTCTCGCTGACCCAGCTCTAAATGGTCTCGCAGACCGGTTCCAAACGGTCTGAGAGTATTGTGGCCATACGGTCTTCGCGGCTGAACGGTCTTGCAGATTGGTATTACTCAAATGGTCTCAAAGACCGATACTGTCCAAACGGTCTTCACGCATGAGGCCATTCAAATAGTCCGAGACCGTGACCTCTCCAAACAGCTTTGAGGTGTGCCTCCAGTCGGTCTCTGCTGGTCTATCGGTCTTGAGACCGAATGGGGACAAACGGTCTTGAGACTGAATGGGCTCAAACGGTCTTGAGACCGAATGGGAGAAATCGCTTGTTTAGATCGGTTGGTCAGAACCAAGGGTGAGTGAAGGTGGGCCCCAACTGATTGTTCAGCTTTATCAAGACCTGCATCAAATCAACATAATTTTAGTTAAAATCATGATAATTGGACCTATTAAGTAATTTTGCACATTTTGTTATTTAGTAAGTGAATTTGGATGTATTGAATCAAATTTGACCCAATATGGTAATTGAATTCCATGATGAATATGCATTCATCAATCACATTTCATGAAATAACAATACAAAGTGTTGAAAATGATACTGAGAATGAAAACTTGAATGATATTACACATCAAGTTGGGGATCTAGCTATAGCAACAAAAGATGATGAAAATTCTTAATTGAACAACATAATGATGAGACAAAACAACCTATTCCTAGAATAATTAAAGATCATCCTCAGGACTTAATCATAGGAAATCCTTTTGATAAAGTAAAAACTCGATCTTCATTCAGAGATGTTGCAAACATGGATTTTGTATGAATTGTTGAACCTAAGAAGATAAATGAGGCTCTAAAAGATGAGTACTGGATAATGGCTATGCAAGAAGAGGTAAATCAATTCACTTGAAACAATGCATGGGACTTAGTGACTAGACCTCAAGACAAAACTATCATTGAAACTAAGTGGGTTTTTCAAAATCAACTTAATGAAACCAGGGAAGTGGTTAGAAACAAATCTAGGACAGTTGTTCAAGGATATAATCAACACAAAGGGATAGACTTGGATGAAACTTGTGCACCTGTAACTAGACTTGTAGACATTAGAATGTTATTATCTCTAGCTGCCCATAAAGACATCAACCTACTTCAAATGGATGTAAAAAGTGCCTTCTTAAATGGAATCATAGAAGAATAAGTTTATATTGCCCAACCACCTGGTTTCAAAACCATGTTTATAAAATTAAGAAAGATCTTTATGGTCTAAAACAAGCACCTTGAAATTGGTATGAAAGACTTAAAAATTATCTATTTGATAATGGATTCTCTATTGAAAATCATATTCCACATTATTATTCAAAACATATGAATCATATTTTCTTGTTGTTCAAATATATGTTGATGACATTATATTTGGAGCTTCAAATGATTCTTTATGTAATCAATTCAGTGATATCATGCAATGAGATGAGTCTTACTGGTGAATTAACATTTTCCCTTGGTTTTCAAATAAAACAAATGCCCGATGGAATTTTTCTAAGATAATATAAATACACTAAGGAACTTTTGAAACAATTTAATATGAAAAATTGCAAACATGCTACTACACCTATGGCCACTTCTGCTAAAATTGACAAGGATGGAGATGGTGAACCCATTGATGTTTCCTTATATAGGGCCATGATTGGTAGCTTGCTATACTTGACTGCATCTAGACCATATATTATGCTCGCCGTTGGACATTGTGCTAGATTTCAATCAAAACCAAAGCACTCTCATTTTCAAGCAGTCAAAAGAATTTTAAGATATCTCACTGACAATATACATTATGGTTTGTGGTATCCTAAAGTTCAATTGTTGGATTTTAGAGCTTACATTGATGCCGATTATGCTGGTTGTCATCTTGATCAAAAGAGGACAAGTTGTGGTTGTTTCTTACAAGGAAGAGCCTTAGTATCTTGGTTTACTAAGAAACAAAATACAGTTACTTTATCTACCACTGAAGCTGAATATGTGGCTGTAGACTCATGCTGTTCTCAAGTTCTTTATATGCAACAAGTTTTGAATGATTATCGTTTTGCATTTTCCTCTATGCTAATTTTCTATGATAATACTAGTGCTATAAACTTGGCTCATAATCCTATTTTACACAGTTGTGCCAAACACATTGAGATTAGACATCATTTCTTGAGAGATCATATTTTCAAGAATAATATCTCTCTCCATCATGTTGATGCAGAGGCACAATTAGCTGATATCTTTACCAAACCGTTTCCTTTGGATCAATTTCAATATATTAGAAAGAAGTTACTTATTACTCCTCTAAAAGATGTTTTCGTTGATATATGTGCTCAAAATTCTTGATAACTTTCTGATTTGAAATAAAAGTGATTTTAGTGTATACATTTATAGAACTATTCCTTTATTTGTCCACAATAATTTAATGTCATGAAAAAGCACTTAAACAATCTCAATCCAATTATGCAATATTACTCACAATATCATATTTGGTTGATAAGATATTGGACTGAGAAAGTCCTCGGCCGAAAAAATTCTCAACTAAGTTTCACTCAGTGGGACCCTCAACCGACTATGTGAATCTTAGCTGAGAATATTCTAGATACCTCTTGGACTAAATTTTTTTACCCATAGGTCCCTTGATTGCCAATATTCTCAACCAAGTCCTCAACCGTTGCGACCAAATTTTCAAATTTAAAATTCGACCGACTAGCCGCAAAATATTTGTTGGGGAAGAGAGCCGTTGGGGTATCGATCGAAGAGTTTGTCGACCAAGTAAGGTTCTATTTTTCTATAAATAGAACCCCAATCTGTCCATTTTCTTCACAATTGAAGTGGTCTCTTCTCCATCACCTCTTTCTTAGAGCTATCTTCCAGAAACATTCGTTCCCTATCATCTCTACCTGTTATTCCACCACTCTTTGATCTAGATGGCTTCCTCTTCAGCTCGTGGTGGCAAGAAGCAAGTTGTCTCAAGGAAGGAACACATGCTTACTCCAACATTGAGCATCATCAATGACATCCCTTTTAACGACGCCATTGTTAGAGGATGCTACTTTAAACTCACCTCAATGTCTCTTCTTCCTTGATGGCCAGTGGAACTTAATGACTTCATCACTCTTCTCGACCTCTTTAAACTTTTCAAGGTGCAAAAACTGAAGAAATTTCTTATCCCCTCCTTTCATTTCCGGTCTACCCAAGCCGTAAATGAATTACATTCCAACCTCACTAGAGACTCCAATGACCCCTATTCCTTCACTTCCATGATTGATGGTCTATCCTTCCATTTTTCTAAAAATCCTGAAAATGCTTGACATATATGCTGAAGAATATGGAGAATTTCTAGACCTAACCACCGACAATCCCATCTCAAAATTCTCCATTGAAGAAGACACCATTATCCTTAGTGATATCAAATATGCTATCTTTGTTCCAACACCTCGTCACATGAACATAGGGAAACCTATTATGCTACCTCATTAACCCCTAAAGCTAGGATAGTAAATCTCATTATTATCCATAAAATTTATCCTAGAGCCAATAAAATTGAAATTATACAATTTAGGATGTGCCTTATCTATGCCATACTTGAAAGTATTCCTATGAACTTCATTCGTATCATTCTTTCAAACATGTTTGATTTTTTTGGGAACCCACCTTATGCTGATTTTGTTTGCCAAATAATCCAACATTCTCTTGGAAAAAACTTAAGATACAAATGTGATAGACATCCCCAAAGGATTACCCAAAACACTATTGATAAAATGAGAATTGACTTTGGGAACAAAAGAGCTAGGACTGAAGGAGAAACATCCACTGAAGCCAATCCTCCACCTCCAACTCCTCCTAGTTATTCCATAGAAAACCTTGCCAATGATGTTTCCTATCTCAATGGGGCCACTTATCAAATTGGGAGACATCTAGACTACAACCACATGCTATGACATATCTAAACCAAAGGATGCAAGCCTTATCTCCTAATTTTTCCGACACATTCCCTTATGCAAATATTCCATGAGAATCTATCCTTTCAACTCTTATATCCAATACACCCAATTTCCACCACCACCATCAAATGATCTTACCCATACCCAATACTCACCAATGCAACTTCAAGACATAGCTACTCATTTTCAATTTGATTGAGCACCTACATTTATGGAAGCATATGCTCTCACAAAGATAGGTGCACTTGACTGGCAGACACTTGTCAAGTATTATGGTGATACTTCATCCTATGGGAAAGATCCTGAAGTTGATGTAATCTTGAAATCTTTCAGGTGATATTGTTATCTTATGTCGTGAGTAGTAAGATCTATGTAATGACTTTATTATAAATGAAATTGGGCTTGTTTGTGTTCACTTATTCATGAAAATAAAAATATATCTCATGACTTTCATTGGAAATTTTCATCACTTTGTTTTTAAAACTTTGTATACTATTGAGGGGGAGTATTCCATTCAGGGGGAGTAAGTTTCAAATGACAATATGTCTTTATTTTTGAAATGACAAAGGGGGAGAAATAAAATAAAATATTTTCATGAGTTTCATGATCTCTTGGCTTGACATTTGTGCTACATTACCTTAAGAGATGGATATCATGTTCATATATCGTTGGGAATATTAGCACACATTTTATGAGAATAAGTGAATCTATTCATCCTAGGTATATCCTAGGTATGAAACTCATTCCATTTAAACTATTCTGCTTATATTTTAGAAATATTTTTCATCTTCAAAAAGGGGGAGATTGTTGGCTAAATTGGACATTAACTTACCCTTTGTTTTGATGATGACAAACATTCTATTCTTGTGGATCTAATAGGTTACTTGAGTATTTCGGGGTTTAAGGAAATAAGGAGATCCTACTAAGTGGAAAATTAAAGATCAATACAAAATGAAGATCAGTGCACTTAAATGTTTATATTTTCATGATTGTACTCAAATGTAAGTACTTGTACAAAGGTATAATGCACAAGTACTTAAATATCATGTAAATCAAGTGTTATATCTTACCTATCCACTTATAAGACTTAGTTAGGATCCTCCTAGAGTTAGAGTCATTATCATCCATTAGAACACACATTTAATAGGTGATTCAAAAATTTGAAACAGGAAAACACTCATTTAAGGAACTAGTCAACCAAGACACCATCGATGGAAGTCCTTGTTGACCTAAAACCACCTCGGTTAAACATACAAAGCACTGATCAAAACCTTACACATTTGTTCTCTGAAACGTGTTTTGGTCGAGAATATGATCGACTGACTCAACCTTGGTCCAAAGATTATGACCATTAGACTACATAGTTGGGAGTTGGAAATAGACCTTGACACACATTTGCCTTAAACCTGAGATCGGTCAAAGAAAAGTTCGATCGAGACACAGTCGGTGGAAAACTTGTCGACTGACCAGACATCTGGATTGTTCTTCCAAGCTCAAACAAATTAGCCATTGCTGCCCAACTACTTTCTACCTAATGGCTAGTTAAGCACTAAAAACACTGTAGAGACTCCCCAGAATGTTCCTAAACACTTACAAACCATTCGTATAAATAGGATAGGCCTTAGGACACCTAAAGAACATATGATACACTTGAGAATCCATTCTAGTGAGCAACAAAGTTGAGAAACACTTGCTATCTTGTTCTTCAAGATCTAAGTTCATGTCCTATATCCATAGACTCTTAGCCACCATCCAAGAAACGTCCATCCTAAGTGGTTTGAGAGGTATAACACTTGATATAGGATCAAAGAGAAATATACAATTGGTGCACTTCCTTTCTTCTAATCTCCATTCACAGGTTATGCTACTTATGCTCCTTGGCTACTCCAAGTTGTGGAGGCTGCTTGAGGGAGCTTGATTGGAGCTAATTCTTGGTGGAGAAGGCTGCTCTGAGATGTCTTGAGATTACTTCAAGAAGGCAGCTTCAAAGGAGGTTGGAGATACTTTTAGGTGAAGGCTATCTCTATTGGCTAAATTGGACATTAACATATCCTTTGTTTTGATGATGACAAACATTTCATACTTGTGGATCTAACATGCTATTTGAGTATTTTAGGGTTCAAGGTAATAAGGAGATTCTACTAAGTGGAAAGTTAAAGAACAATGAAAATTGAAGATCAAATGCACTTAATTGTATATATGTTCATGACTATACTCAAATGTAAACACTTGTACAATAATACAATGTACACGTACTTAGAAATCATTTAAATCAAGCATTAGATCTTCCCTATCCACTTATAACCCTTAAGTAGGTTTCCCCTAGAGGTAGAGTCACCATCACTCATTGAAACACACACTTAATAGGTGATTCAAAAGATTGAAACAGGGACATCCTCGGTAAAAAAACTAGTCGATCGAGACACACTCAGTCAAAATTTTTTTCGACCGAGAACCACCTCAGTCGAACATCTAAGCACTGTACAAAACCTTACATATTTGTGCTCTAAAATAGGTTTCGGCCGGATATACTATCGACCTAGCAAACCTCGGTCCAAAGCTTATGATAGTCAGACCAAGTGGTTAGTAGTTGGGAGTTGAAAATATACGTTGCTACACATTTGAATTAAACCCAAGTTCAGTCGAAGAAAAGTTCGACCGAGACATAGTTCGGTGGACAAACTTGTCGACTGAGCAGGGTTCTGGATTGTTCTTTTAAGCACAAACAAATTAGCCATTTCTAGCCAACTATTGTACATATAATGGATAGTTAAGCACTAAGAACACTCTAAAGACTCCCTATAATGTCCCTAAGTACTTACAAACCATTCCTATAAATAGGAGACCTTAGGACACCTAAAGCACATAAGCTACACTTGAGGATACATTCTAGTGAGCAACAAAGCTAAGCAACACTTGCCATCTTGTTCTATAAGCTCCAAATTCGCGTCCTATAGCCATATCTTCTTATCCACCTCATAGAAACGTCCATCATAAATGGTTTGATAGGTCAAATGCTTGATATAGGACCAAAGTTCTATATGCAATTGGTGTACTTTCTTTCTTCCAGTCCCCCTTCACAAGTTAAAGCTATTTGTGTTCCTTGGCTACTCCAAGTTTAGGAGGCTGCTTGAGGGAGCTTGGTTGAATCTACTTTGTGGTGGATAAGGCTGCTTCAAGGGGATCTTGAGATTACTTTTAGAAGGAAGCTTTGAGGGAGGTTGGAGCTACTTCTAGGTGAAGGCTATCTCAAGGTGATGGAGCTACTTCAAGGGGAAGAAGGCTTCTCCAAGGGCTTAGAGTTACTTCAAAGAAGGATGCTTCAAGGAGGTTGAGGCTACTTCTAGGATAAGGCTACTTCAAGGAAGGTGATTATATTTTATTTAACATCCTTGAGAGTTAAATAAAATTAATCACTTTCAAAATCCTAATTGGAGACAATTGGGTAGTGGATTGACAACCTTTGATTCAAAGGTTGGAACCACTCTAAACCAAAGTGTCTTCCTTGTTTCCTCCTCGCTCTTTGGTTGAGTGTTTAATTATTTTTAAGATTAAAAAATCTCTATTCACCCCCATCTAGATCCTTTAGTTGGTATCAGGACAGATCTTCAAGGAGCCCTAACAAGTCTTGAAGAATGGGGGGACAATGTACTTCAAAACGTCAACCTTGAAGAAACTCATGTGACTCGGCCACCACCCTTTGATGGAAGCAACTACACCTATTGGAAAATAAGAATGCAATTCTACTTCCAAGGGATCAACCTAGATCTATGGAGTATGATATATATACATTATGTACTTCCCACAACTGAATATGCAACATGGGATCCAAATACGGTAAAATAAGTTCAATTAAATGCAAAAGCGGTAAGTATAGTATATTGTTATATTTATGTAAGTGAGTTTAATAAGATATCTTCATGTGATACCATTTATGATATATGGCATAAACTTTCAATAACACTTGAAGGTACTACCCAAGTTAAAAATACCAAAATTAACATGCTTTAACAAAAGTTTGAACAATTTCGTATGCAACCTAATAATCCATTAGTAAAATGTATGCAAGATTTTATTATATTGTTAACAATTTGAGTGCACTAGGTAAGTATATAAGTGAAGAAGATCAGGCGTCCAAGATCCTTAGTTCCTTGCCTTCAAAATACAAGCCAAATGTGATGACCATTAAAGAAGCTAATGATCTCACCACAATGATGATGTATCAGCTCATTGGAAATCTAGATACTTATGAGGTCATCCTTGAAGAAGAAGAAATATCGGAGGCCAAACTTCAAAAGGGAAAAAGGAAGGACATTTCCCTAAAAGCTACAACAAAAACTCAATCGAAAGTCATCACCCAAGAAAATGATGAAACTAGTGAAGGAGATGATGAAGAATTTGCATTCATTGTAAATGGTAAAAAATATAGAAGATATAAATCTAAAAAAAATTCTAGTGCTTCTTCCCTTAGTTGTTTCGAATGTGGAAAAAAAAGGATATGTGAAGAATGAATGTCCTAAAGTCAAGAAAGGGAATAAATCTTCCTTCAAGAAGAACGACAAAGAGATTAAACTTACAAAGCTACTTGGGATGAATCAAGAAATGAAAGTAAAAGTGGAGAGGAAGAAGTGGAATGTCTTGTGGATAAGGAATATGAAAATGAAGATTCAAGTGAGGTAAGCCTTCTTGAATTATCTAAAGAAGAATTAGTTATTAGTCTTCAAGAAATACATGATAAATATGTTGATTGTAAAAAGAAATTGAAGAAGCTTACAAAAAAAATGATGATTTGCATGCTAAATTATATATCCTTTCTTATGATAATAAAAGTCTCATATCTGAAAAAGTTACTTTAGAATCCTCCATCAATGAGCATAATATCAGATTGCTTTCTGTAACAACAAACTATAATTTACTCTATCAAGAAAAAGTTGAATTGCTTGCCAAAATAAATGATCTTCAAACTCAACCTATTCTATGTACTCATTTGGATTATGATGCTATTGTCAAATAAAGAGATAGTCTACTATATAATTTTCATCAAGAAAAGTTAAACAGTAAAAGGAAAATGGATGAAATTTCTAAGTTGCAAAAAGATATTAGTTGCTTGAAAAATGATGACATTCTTGACAAAATCCTAGAAAACTCTTCTGGTCAAATTGGGAGGAGAGGCCTAGGTTATGTAACCAAAGAAAAATCCTATAAAAAACTTAGAGCTATAAAGACACAAGTACCCAAGACTATAGTCATGTATGTACCTAAAAGTAATCAAGCTCATGACCACAATGGTAAATAGAGAAATGAAATTGATTTCATCTGCTGTTATTATTGTTTACGTCTGGACATTACTAATTTTCATGTGCTTATAAGAAAAATAAGGATGAAGATTTAGTTTGGGTTCCAAAAACACAATCTTAGAAACATGGAATACTTACTTGAGATTTGACCTAAATCTTAATTTGAAAATCTTATTGTCTTATCTCAACTAAACTAAGCTTTAACTTGCATCTTCTTATATAATTTAATTGGAAATGACAATATGTTTTGCTTGAAATGTATAAACTTGTTGAATACACATAGAACCTCATCTCAGTCGACAAAGTTTTTGACCGATAGACTGATGAATGCATATTCATCATGATTTTCAGTCGCCTTTTTTGGAACCAATTTGACTCAATACATCCAATTTCATTTACTAATTATCACAATATACAAAATTGCTTAATTGGTTCAATCACTAGAATTATTAACTGAGTTTATGTTGAATTTTATGCAGGTCATGATGAGGTTGAACAATCAGCTGGCATCCACCTCCATTTAACCCTAATCCACCTTCAATCATCACTGCCCCTTGCTTCACTCCATCTTTATCTCCATCAACCATCATTCAAATCAAACCCTTTTGAGTGGGACCCACCTTTCTCAACCCTTGATCTACCCTTACTCATCCTTGGTTTTGACCATGTGGTCTTGACCATACAGTTTCATCCAAGCCGTTCATCCATTCGGTCTCAGACCGCGTGCTTTTCTTCACCATCAAATTGCTGATCAACGGTCCCCATCCATTCAATCAAACGATCTGCCCTAATGGTCTTGGGCTATCATTTTTCCTCTAAATGGTTTTGCAGGACCGTATGGGAATCTCTTCTCAAGACCGTATGGGCATCTCCATTCAAGACCGTATGGGCAACTCTATTCAAGACTAGTTGGATCTCCACAAGAGAAGCGACACCCTCCTAACAATGAAGCACACCTCTGCCTTCTTTTTCCTCCCGCCATAACCCTAAATCTAGGCACCGCCTGCTGTGTCTCCACACCACCCTCCATTTTCCTCATAGTCCTTGCCACCGCCAACACCTCCTACTTCCCTTCTACCTCTTCCTTCCTTCCCTCTCTACCTATAACACTAAGCCTCCCGCAGGCATCACTTCTCTTCCACCTGTGGTAGTGATCACCTCCATCCACGTCGCCTAGTTCCCAGAGACCCTGCGCCTACCTACATGCCACCATTGCGAGCCCTCGGTCTTGAGGATTGATCAAAGGCAAACAATCTGTAAGACCGTGCGGCAACATCCCATAAGATGAGACCATTTGGTGACAACACTCGATCACAAGGTCATGATCGGTCTTGCTGACCGGGTAGGGAGTCGAGAGCGTGAGGCCGCATGACTGGTTGGTAGTGCCAAGGCTGTCAAGACCTCTAAGACAATGATCGGTCTTGCAAGACCGTTTGGTTGTGATCAGTCCCCGAGACTGTTAGGATCGTGAGATCGTGAACGTATGAACGACTGCTGCAGACCATTTGGACATGAGGAACTCAAGACCGATCAAGACTCAAGACCATTCATGCCTCATCACCAAAACCATATGGCAACTAAATTGTTTGGAGGATACACTCCAAGACCGTTTGGAGCACAAGTCCTCAAGACCGTTTGGGCTGGAGTCACACCAAACCGTTTGGAGGAAAGCTAACACAAGACCATTTGGTCATCTAAACGGTCTCCAAACCGTTTGGGCAAACTGAGAAAATTGCAATAGGGTCCAAAACGACCCCATCAGAGCCTATAAATAGGACCAGCAGGGTCCTCATATGGGGCATCGAATCTGGGATGCCAACAGGCTACCTGAACACAGGTCTGATCCAGATCATCATAGATATCCACCTACTGCTCCTACTGTAATCAAGGGGACCGAGGAGAGAAGGAAGGAGGAGTGAGAAAGATTGCCCGGTCTGTCTCGGCGTCCCTCATTCCTCGTCCTGATCTTCTCTGACATGACGTAGAAGACCACATCATCTTCACTGAGCTGCGACCACCTTCTGCATTATGCTCATGGCAAAATCTTCCCTCTCTCTCTTTCTTCTTGTTTCTCACATTATGAGTGAGTAGTTCCTTTTTGCTGGGGTGCGGGGACTAGCCCCGCCGCCCATGCAAGCATGTACTCTTGTTAAACATTCCATGGCTATGTATATAACTTTTCATTTCATTGTTAATCGTTAATGTTTGTAGGTTGGCTACCTGCTTGCTTTCATCATGTTTTTCCCTATGCTGTGAGAACTTCTATACGTAGGGTAGAATGTCGATTAATGAGGTTGACTCCAAAACTAGAAATAGAATGGGATTCCTCAAGGTCGTAAGTGTATGATCTGTGAGGGGATGAGCCATCTAGCCTACGGTGACGCTTCTGTGTGCCTAACGCCTGTATAGGGCCCCACAACCTTAGTTGGATTTTTTATCTTCTTTGTTAATCATCAATGTTTTCTTATAGATTAATCGACTGCTTGATTAACGCTTAGCACAATTGACTCCCAAACTAGAAATAGAATGAGATTCCTTGAAGTCGTAAGTGTATGATATGTGAGGGGATGATATATCTAGCCTACAATGACGCTTCTGTGTGCCTAACGACTGTATAGGGGGGCCATAGCTTCAGTTAGATTTCTATATCTCCGGAGCCGTAAGTGAATGATCTGGATGGTGATGAGACATATGATACCTAAGGTGATGCTTACGCAAGCCTAACACCCATATGGGGGTTTTTTGTAGCAGCTCCATTTGGATGGTTATATCTTTCCTAGATGTTTGATGTTAGGATGTGTTTGCATGTGTAGTGGTGGTGAAACCCGATACCATCCCAGCGATTCAATACCATTAATCTAGATCCAACTTTAATTCTGCTTTTTCCTTCCTTGCAATTAGTTTAATTAACCTCAAACCAACCTATAGTTCTAAATATTAGTCTTACTTGAGCTATATTTGACTAACATTGATTCTTAAAAACATTGTCTCTTGGGATTCGATCCTCAACTACATACTGCGATAAGACCCGTCTACTTGCGGGTGGTATTATTGTACAAGGTTTTGGTAAAAGCTCGGGGATTTCAACCCCGAGTGAATTTGTTAGTGTGATAATAATCCATGTCAAATTCTGGCACTGTTGCTAGGGACAACGAAATCAGTTAGTCAAATCTAGTTCTTTTAAGTCTAAGCTAGGATTTTGTTTTTCTTTTGATACAATCAATCATGTACTTGAATTCCACTCCACTTCATCAATCTTACTTCAGATCTTTTCATTTCAGGTACCCCCAAGACTGGTGTAGGTACCGTTTGAACAGTCCCAGACTCACTACCAGCTTTGATCCAGAGACAAATAGAACCTTTCATCATCCATATCTACTCCGACATGATGTAGAAGACCGCATCATCTTCACCGACCTGCGACCACCTTCTGCATCATGCTCATGGCGGAATCTTCCCTCTCTCTCTCTCTCTCTCTCTCTCTCTTCTTCTTTCTCACATCATGAGTGAGTAGTTCCTTTCGCTGGGGTGCGGGGACTAGCCTCGCCGCCCATCCAAGCATGTACTCTTGTTAAACATTCCATGGCTATGTATATAACTTTTCATTTCATTATTAATCGTTAATGTTTGTAGGTTGGCTACCTGCTTGCTTTCATCATGTTTTTCCCTATGTTGTGAGAACTTCTAAACGTAGGGTAGAATGTCGATTAATGAGGTTGACTCCCAAACTAGAAATAGAATGAGATTCCTTGAGGTCGTAAGTGTATGATCCGTGAGGGGACGAACCATCTAGCCTATGGTGACACTTCTGTGTGCCTAACGCCTGTATAGGAGACCCACAACCTTAGTTGGATTTTGTATCTTCTTTGTTAATCGTCGATGTTTGCTTGTAGATTAATCGAATGCTTGCTTAACGCTTAGCACGGTTGACTCCCAAACTAGAAATAGAATGGGATTCCTTGAAGTCGTAAGTGTATGATCCGTGGAGGGGATGAGATATCTAGCCTACGGTGACGCTTCTGTGTGCCTAACGCCTGTATAGGGGGCCCACAACTTCAGTTGGATTTCTATATCTCTGGAGCTGTAAGTGAATGATCTGGATGGTGATGAGACATCTGATACCTAAGGTGACGCTTACGCAAGCCTAACGCCCATATTGTGGGTTTTTGTAGCAGCTCCATTTGGATGGTTATATCTTTCCTGGATGTTTGATGTTAGGCACTACTACAGAACCTACCTTTAGTGTCAGTTATTTAAAGCCTTTAGTGTCGGTTTCTAAGCGACACCTATGTGGGTGACACTAAAAGTCCACCCATAAGGCATCGGTTCCAAAACCGACACCCAAACTCGTGCGCCACCGAAAATGCGCCATCATGGGACTATAAGCGTCGGTTATTAGTTAAAAACCGACGCCCAAAACGCCCAAACCCTTCGCGCCACAGAAAGGGCGCCATCTTGGGAACTATCAGTGTCGGTTATAAGTGAAAAACCGACACCATATATCTTTGTCCCACGGTCGTGCTGTCCAGCACGGTCGTGGTGTTAAGGACATAGACGTCGGTTTATTGTAGGAACACCGACACTATATCATTATGTGTCGGTTATTTACAAATAACCGACGCCTATTGGTTGTTTTATTTTCCTGTGAGTCTGCAGACCTGCTGTGGCTGGTCATAGGATGAGAAACCTGTTCAGTTCAGTTATGAACTGCAGGTTTTACGACATCCAGTGATATCAGCCGACAACATGCCGCAAACCTGCAAAATTAACAATAAAAAAGTAGCACATGCATTTAGCAATGCAACCTGCAGTTCCATTTTATTTTCACACATTTATAAACATTCACACATGCTAGCTATTTGTAGTTCCATTCATTCACATTCACACATGTAGAAACATTCATATAGCAACCAACACTTTCATTCATTTTCACTCAAACACATGTAGAAACATCCAGACATGTAGAAACATTCACACATATATTATAATTCAGAAATTCATTTACAAAGTATCATTGTTTAGTCATTATTCGCTATCAGGATCCCAATTATATTTTAAAGCCCCCACTAATTGTATGGCTGTTGCCCATTCTTCTCTTACTTCATTTAATTCTCCCATTGTATAGGGAGCATTAACATTTGGTAAGTCCTTTCCTGTAATGGGGTCAGCTTTAAACACCTGTAAAGAGAATGATGTATATATATAATTAATAAGCTATAAATAAGATTGATATATTTCGATCATATTATCTAATGAGACTATATAATACCTGAGCAATACAATCGATGTCCATTGCGGCATATTTGACAAGCATGTGCATATATCGCATGACATAGTATCCACATGCCCATCTGTTGTCTTGTGTAGCACACTATAAATTCAAACATACAAAATATTAAAAAATACAACTAATTAAGCATTGTTCACATAAATAATATATACATATATTGCAGTCGGAAACTTACTTGCACGTTCTTCCAAATTATTGGCTGGTTCTTTTTTGTGGGGACCTTTCCTCCAGCCTTTTTGTACTCCTCAAAACCCCTACATGTTAATGTAACACAGAACATTGCAATTAAATAGTAATGTAATAACATATGTTAACGGATATGAAAAATGAAATATTTCTCACCGAAATATTGCCATTTTCATTATGTGTCCAAATCTTGTATTCAATTTACCCCCCTTAGGATCTAGATAATACACAGTGAACGTCTCGGGGGCAATAACCAATAACTCCCAATGCCTACCCCTAGAGGAAAAAAAGTTAAAAATTAATAACTCAAAATCCACAATAAAATGTAATTTTCTTAAGTCCAAATTATAATAAACAAAGTAAACTTACTCTACATTGAATGGAGCCATTATCACCGTCTTCTTTTTTACAACAAAATTTGAAAAAGACTCACAATAGTATTGTTAAATTGATGTAGGGTCTTTAGCTACTAGACTAATCAAGGATGGAATAAAAAACCCTACATGTTCGAATCCAAAATCTGCACATATGTTGTCTAAGTAGCTGTAAAATATGTATTAATTACGCATGCATTAATAAATAAGAAACCAGATCACCAGATCATACACAAGGTATATGGATGTATAAAGAATATCTCACCTTATCCATAGCTCTATCACAGATGTATTTAGCCAATCATATCGAAACAACTCCAATATATCTTGTATAAATAGTTTTGTTTCGTATGACTGACCTGTAGAATCTGAATCAGAAGAAACAGTTATAGGGGAGTTTATATCATGTTCCCCTAACCATACTGCCATACCCCTACAGTTAGGACCTAACGGGACAGGTAGGTCATGTGGAACCCAACTAGGTAATGCAGGAGGTGGAAGTGGAGGCCTAGATGTTGTGGGTGTCTTCTTTTTAACATGTATATATATAATTTCAGATCAACTGCCAGCATATACACACACTAACAATTGAACGTAATGTAAATTTACCATACCTTATCAGTAAAGAAGACATCCGCTTTTAGCCACAATATCACTCCGCCTACTGCCTCACCAAGCATTTCACAATCTGGGTGGGCATATGGCAGTGGAAGTTCCAGAAATTGGGGGAATATATGTATCGGGCTCACCCGAATCCAACCAGCTGGTACTGGAGACCCGTGACACGTTTCCCCTGGTAGGGATGGGTAAGCCGACACCTCTGCCACGACATATTCTTTACTTTTTAGACGGCATGGCTTCAACCCCTACAAATTTTTGTGTAAAGAATGTTATATACATATATACATATCATCTTTTTTTGAAACGACTACAATTTCATATATACATATCATCTTGAATTAAAAAACTAGTTACTATGTCATAAAAATACTTACAGTGCATGTGCTAGGTGGTGGTTCTACATGATTACTCCCAACCTCTGCAGTAGGAGTAGGAGTAGAGTCTGCAGTAGGTATTGTCTGGTAAGTGGCAGTCTGAGATGCCTGCCACTTTTTCATTGCTTCTTCGAGTTTCCTGTCAAATAGCTTATCCACCTATACATGGATAAAAGAAACGTCAAATTATAATTTTTTAATTCTCTTTTACAGTAACATTATAAAGAAAGAATATGTTACCTCTTCTTGTGAAAGTCCCGCTTTTGGGACATGTTTGCTCTGGGATGACCCAAAAAAAGATTTGATGCCCACACCAGTGCCTGCAGCCCTAACACGTCCAAGATGCTCTGGGTTACCCATAGCAACTGTCAATTCATCCTTTGTTCCCTCAGGGATGAACTTTCCTTGTTTCCTCAGCTCGTGCAGCTCCCGCTAATCGCCAAAACAAAAATTTGTACTTAAGTAAACAACACAAATAATCAATATTCGAATGATTGCTATAAGAGTTGTATTTTACCATTTTTGCAGCCGCCTCAGCAGTTGCAGCCTTAGTTATTTCTCCCTTCTTATTTTGCCTCCCAGCTATCCAGACATCATGGCGAGGCAGAGGTGTGCTACCTATGGTAGAGGACTCCCGAGTAGCAGTAGACTGAGTAGCAGTAGCCTCAGCCTGTAGTCTTTGGCGAACGCCTGCATACCCCTTTGGACCCATTCTGTGGTCATGCACATTCAATGCACGCCTTGATCTTTGTGCCTCACTGAGGGCCTAGTTAGTATGCAAATTAATGATTTGGTTAGTAACACTAAATGTTAATCTTGAATAAGTGAATACAACATATATTAATTAATGAGATTGAGACTGATGCCTAATACCTTGAATTCATCAGTTTGTCTTGAAGCGACAAATGCGTCCCATTCTTCTTTGTCCAGGAAGTTCCATTGTTCAGTGGCTGTCTTCTTCCTCTTGTCAGCTTCTTTTATGTATTCTCTGGTGAGATTTGTCCTATAGTTCCTTAGGACTCTCCCACAGCGTTGCATCACACATTTACGATGCAACTTTTCATCCAGTTCAAATATACTCTGCAAAATAGAATTTCTATTAACTAGTATCCAAAAATTTAGTAATCTACAAAATAGAATTGCAAATTAATAATAACTCACACATAAATCCCTCCATATTAAAATTTTCTTCTCCTTAGAAACTTTATGCCAAGAATCTAAGAGACAACCGCAATGGCTACGAGTAACAAACCCAAGATATGAAATAAATGAATTGCGATTCACACCACATGCATTTCCTGCATTATCGAAATCCACAACAAGTTTGGGTCCATTGCCCTTTTGCGCAATTAACTTCTTCATCATAGTGATGCCCCTTCTCTTGTCAACTTTTTGGTGTTGTTGATCAAGTGCCTCAAGTGCTTCAGATGGTACCTGTGCATCATCAACCTAAAATTTGACAAAATAATTCACATTTACAAGATATAACTATAAATGGACATATAGATATAAATATATGATATATTTTTAAAACTTACATTGTGAGGCGGCGCATTGATGTCCTCACCCTCACGGTAGTCATCAGCACGGTCATCAGGAGAATGGTCAGCCATCTGCAAATTCACATTCAAATTGTAAAGTTCGCATTGTAAAGTAGTAATTCAAAGTGTAAAGCTAACATTGTAAAGTTCACATTATTACAACAAAGTATATATCACAACAAAATTGTAAAGCTCTATGATCAAAGAGAAAACAAGTATATATTACAATAAGATTACGGTCTAGGGTTAACAAATACATGTGATGTCATTCTTATATATAATAAATGTACATGTACCACCTATCCCATCCTTGAACACCTAATCTCACTAGTAAGTGTATAATGTGTATTGGGTTTTCAAGAAAATTTCGGCAGCATTTCCCCGCTGTTCTCCAAGTACATATGTACTTAGAGAACAAACAGGGAAATGCTGCCGAAATTTTCTTGAAAACCCAATACACATTATACACTTACATCCTAAGCGAGATTAGGTGTTCAAGAACAGTCCCAAACCGGGGACTATCCAAGATTTACTCCTAATGAGTAAATCTTGGATGGGTTTCTAGGCCAACAAATACATGTGTTGTCATTCTTATATATAATAAATGTGTACCACCTATCCCATTCTTGACCACCTAATCTCACTAGTAAGTGTATAATGTGTATTGGGTTTTCGAGAAAATTTCGGCAGCATTTCCCTGCTGTTCTCTAAGTACATATGTACTTAGAGAACAAACGAGGAAATGCTACCGAAATTTTCTCAAAAACCCAATACACATTATACACTTACATCCTAAGTGAGATTAGGTGTTCAAGAACAGTCCCAAACCGGGGACTATCCAAGATTTACTCCTAATGAGTAAATCTTGGACGGGTTTCTAGGCCAACAAATACGTGTGCTGTCATTCTTATACCTACAATCCTAGTTTCATCATTCATATCCTAGTTCTTCAAGTTAGGTGATTAACATTGTCAATATACTAAAAAAGGAAACAAGTTACCAATTTCATAGTTAGGATGGTAGAGATACCCTAAGATCCAGAGATACCCTAAGATCTAGGCAATTTAGGGAAAAGTTCATCATTTACATTCCAAGCATGTCACATGTGTGCATTACAGTTCATCATTAAGCAAGAAGGGTGATTAGGATTCTCAATATACTCAACAATGAAACAAGTTAAACATGTGTGCATTACAGTTCATCATTGACATTCAAAGCATGTCACATGTGTGCATTATAGTTCATCATCAAGATATCTATAACTTACTTAAACATTCAATTATGAAGTAAATATACACTTAATTCAGAATAGCATGACACACAAAGTTGCAGTCAACATCATTATGCTTTGTTCTATCATGGACTATCAAATTGGTATAGCACATATGTATCAGTACATAATTAAATAAACACAATCAATAAATAACTTTTAAAAAAATCCACTAGCTTGGTGAAATCAGTACATAAATAAACACAATAAGAATATTTTTCATGGCTTTTGGGGTGACTTGGTGAAATAAGTGCATGTTTTGGGCATCCAGTAGATGAATCCAAACCTCAGCAGCAGCCTAAACGTGCCCTGGCGCCGCCCAAGCATCCACCCAGAGGCCTAGCTAGGCAGGGCACCTGGGCTTGGGACCCTAGGCGTGCCCTGGCACCTGCTTAGGCACCGCCTGGGTGAGTTCCAGGTCGGCGGCGGCAGAGAAAAGCAAGGCAGAGGAGAAAAGGGGGTGAAGCTTTTGTGGGTTACCTTGCAGGAAGCTGGCGGAGGAGAAAAGTTGCTTCTACCGGCGGGGGCGGCGGTGACGAGGAGAGCACCGTAGCTGCTTCTACCGGCGGCGGCGACGAGAAGACAGTCAACGACCAGCGGCGGCGACGAGCGGCGACGAGAGGACAGCAGTAATGCGGCGGCAGCACCGAGCGGCGACGAGCAATAATCGCCGGACCTAACTGAAATCGGGAATGAAACAGAGAAAGGGGAAGAGTCACTCGTGCTGGTGCTATTAAGTTGACCATAAGCGTCGGTTATTCAAAAACACCGACAAAAAAACCAACAGTGTCGGTTCTTTTCCAAAAACCGACACCTATACTAGATTATAGTCGTCGGTTTTTAACTAAAAGACAACCGACACCTATTTCTGTCTCACGAATAACCTTTAGTCGTCAGTTATTTTTTTATGAACCGACACCATATGTCAAATTTTGGAGGTAATTTTTTCGCTTTTGTTTTGGCGGTTGATTTTAGGTGTCAGTTTTTTATTAATTAACCGACACTTAATAAAAGCGGTACCCGTGTCTGGTCGACCTTCACAGATTGGATGTCGGTTTATGTTATAAACCGACACTATAGAGTTTAGGTGTCGGTTTATGTATACAACTGACACCTTGAAAAGTGACTTTATAAGCCATTTCTGTAGTAGTGAGGATGTGTTTGCATGTGTAGTGGTGGTGAAACCCGATACCATCCCAGCGATTCCATACCATTAATCTAGATCCAACTTTAATTCTTCTTTTTCCTTCCTTGCAATTAGTTTAATTAACCTCAAACCAACCTATCGTTCTAAATATTAGTCTTACTTGAGCTAGATTCGACTAACGATGATTCTTAAAAATGTTGTCTCTTGGGATTCGATCCTCAACTATACTATGATAAGACCCTTCCGCTTGTAGGTGGTATTATTGCACAAGGTTTTGGTAAAAGCTCGAGGATTTCAACCCCGAGTGAATTTGTCAGTGCGATAATATTCCACGTCAAATTCTGGCGCCGTTGTCGGGGACAACGGAATCAGTTTGTCAAATCTAGTTCTTTTAAGGCTAATCTAGGATTTTGTTTTTCTTTTGATACAATCGATCGTCTACTTGAATTCCACTCCACTTCATCAATCTTACTTCATATCTTTTTGTTTTAGGTACCCCCAAGACTGGTGTATGCACCGTTTGAACAGTCCCGGACTCACTGCCAACTTTGATCTGGAGATAAATAGAACCTTTCATCATCAAAATAGAGAGAACCAAGAAAGAATGGCTCCAGAAGAGGAAATAGCCCGAAGGGTGGCTCAAGACATCAATGCACAAAGAGAAAGGCTAGTGCAAGAAGCCAGAGCTGCGGTTCAAGAAGAAATCCTAGCAACACAAGCAACATAACTGCAATAGGATATTAGGGAGTTCTCAATCCCTAAAGCCGCTGACGTTCATCACCCAGTTCAACCTCCTCCCATCAATGCTCCCAACTTTGAGTTAAGAGCACATTGGATTACCTTGCTTCAAAACATCCCATTCTATGGTAAACAAGGAGAAGATAGTCAAGAAAATCTTCTGAGGTTTATTGATCTATGTGCCATGACAAAGCAAAATGGAGTGTCCGACGATGCCATTAGACTCTTTATTTTCAAGTATTTGCTTGCTGATCGAGCTATGAGTTGGTACAACTCCTTGCAATGCGAGCCCATCACTACATGGGAACAACTACAAAATGTTTTTATGGAAAAATTTTACTCTCTTTCTCTCACCTATGAAATTAGGGGTCGAATAACAATGTTCACTCAAGCCCCTGAAGAAACCCTTATTGAAGCATGGGAAAGATATAAAGATCTTCTATGCAAGTGTCTACATCATGGAATTCCTAAGAATCAACTTATTGAAACCTTCTATAGGGGTGTGGACGATGACATCAAGAGGTTTTTAGACTCCTCATCTGGAGGAAACTTCATGCGTTAGAGTTATGACAGTGCATGGAGGGTTGTCACCCTTGGAGCTAAAAATCAAGCTAATTGGGGTAGGTTTGTAGGTAAGGGAGTATTGAAGGTAGATATGGCTGAAGTTATTCCAAAATACAAGTCTATCACTGAGACCCTCAAACTCTTAGTTGCCAAGAAAGACCATATCGAATAATCCCTTGCTACATTTGGAAGAGGACGTTCACCACCTCAACAACAAGAACAGATCAAGTCATCTTCATTGTTCTGTGAAGCATGTAAGGGTACCGATCATTCCACTTTAGAATGCAATGATCTATATGATGTGGTTCTAAGCAATGCTTATGGACAAGGACACAATGGTCAAATGGAAAATCTTAATGCTGTCAACACCAATCCTGGTCAAGGATACTACAATCCAAATCAAAATAGGAACCATCCTGATTTTCAATATGGAAATCCTTCAGCAGCGGAAAACTCGCAACAACTTGGTTCAAACAATCAACAATGTGGCCCACCATGATTCTAGTATAATCAACAAAAAAATTTCAAGAATCAAGGAAGCTTTAGGGGAAACTTGTAAAACATGAACTATAACAATTACTAGAACAACTCTCAGTTCCAGAACCTCAACCAAACCCCTTACCAGAACCAACAACAAGGGTAACAAGCCGGTCCCGTCTCTCTGGATGACAAACTAATAACCATTGAGAAGATGTTACAGTCACATCAGACTATGATAGCTAACCAGCAAGCTCATCAGAAGGCTATTGAATCTCAACTAGCTCAACTTGCAGCTAGCATGAAGCCACCTGATGGAGCCTTTGCCGGCCAACCAGAAAATAATCCTAAACACCCTGAGCAACTGAAGGCTATCACCACTAGGTTTGGAAAAGACTATTCTGATCCTCCTGTTAAGACACCTATGGTTATTATAAACATTGGTGACTCCGTAATTGAACAAGCTCTACCACACCTGAGTCTCAACAAAAAGAAACAACAACTGCTGATAAGACAGACGAGCAAAGTTCTGAGAAATCAACTGTTGCAGAATTAGAAACACCAGAACCAGATGTTCCTGTATATAAGACTCGTATACCTTTTCTAGATTATCTAAGGCAAACCAAGTTTGATACTCATTTCAATAAGTTCAAAGAAGCTATGAAGAAGCTTCATGTCGATATACCTTTCTTGGATGCGTTGGCTGAGATACCAACTTGGACGAAGTACTTGAAGTCACTCCTCACAAGGAAATATATAATTGAAGAGTACGAGACAGTCAAATTAGCAACAACTACTTTAGACATCATCCAGAGTAAGATGCCCAAGAAGCAGAAAGATCCAGGATCTTTTGGTATCTCATGCCATATTGGTGATTCCACACATAAGAAGGGACTAGCTGATCTTGGTGCTAGCATTTCGATCATGCCGCTTAGGCTTTGCAAGAGACTAGGATTTTCAGAATTTCTTCTGACTGGCATAACTATACAACTTGTAGACAATTCGATAAAACATCCGTTAGGATTTCTCAAAGATGTCCCGGTCAAGGTTGGAAAGGACACATATGTTCCGTGTGACTTTGTCATTATGGACATAAAAGAAGACACCAGATATCCTCACATATTTGGATATCCGTTCCTCACCACTAGAAGCGCTCTAATTGATGTTGAACAAGGTACCTTGCTTCTCAGACTTGGTAAAGAAACTCTCGAATTCAAAGTTTTTGAAAGTATGCAAAGACCAAGCATGCAAGAAGAAGTCTACTTGATTGAGTGTATAGAGCAGATGTCACTCCTTATGCAAGAGGATTATGAAAAAGAAGATCCTTTAGGAGTGGCCCTTACTAATCCTAATTTGGAAAGTTCAGTTGACGAACAAGTAAAGGATTACATCGAATTTCTCGACTCTGTAGAAGAAGATGTTGAAGCTACTTTTGAAAAACTCAAGCCTATAGAAATAATTGAAGACATCTGCGAAAAGGAGGAGACACCCCTCATCCCTATCATGACACATACCAAACCATTTTTAGGTGTCCATGAGCCTCCCCATCTAGAAACAACCATCCTCAGGAATGCACCAGTAGCCCAACAGACAGAGACTATTGATTTCATCCACCCTCCGGAACAAAATTTGGACTGTAGTTTCTACTGAGAACATCCACCAGATCCATATCTGATTGACATCAATGTCCAACATTGCCATGATCAAGGGATAGTACATCAACAAAGGAACTTTTCTTCCAAGCCTCAATAGCACTACTTTATCAATGAAGCCATTCAGATCCCCTACAACTATTCTCCACCTCGAATTGAGCAACAAAGAACAAGTCAACATAACTTAGGATGTTTCCCTATGTGTTCTGATAATGCTCGCTCTGTATGGGGAAGAATACAAGAGGCTAGAATCATATCAAAGATTAATGAATGGTTGAGAAAGAAACCACCAAAAGAATATGTCAGCCCAGCTCAAGCTCCACCCAGAGCCCAACCATGGTGATAGTATCCACGTCGAGCCATCAACATAAAACAAAGGCGCTTGTCGGGAGGCAACCCGATCAATAAATTTGTATTTGGTTTTAATTTTAAATTAGGATTTTTTCTTAATTTTGTTCCTACTTTTTAGATGATTTTGCACCAAATAAAAATTGCATCGTGAGATGCTATCTTGAGTTTTGATTTATCTTCATTTTTAAGACTTTCATATGGAGGATGCAAGCTGATTGGAATGCAACCACATCTGGTGGTCTAACCAACATGAATTTTCCCCTCCATCTCGGATTTAGAGTTTGCTCGGGATGAGAAAAATTCTATGTTCGGGGTGGAGGGTGGGTGGTACGTACTTTACTTTCCACCTTCACCCATCTACTTCAAACTTAAGATTTCATCGTTGCATTTTTGACCAAAATTTTCAACAAAAATTTTCAAAAATTTTAAATAGTTTTCAAAAGAATTTGAACATATATTTGATGAAGTTTTGACACTTTCTGTTTCAATAAAAACCATTGCCTAACCAGCTATTTTCTCTCGATGCATTTTGAATCATTATACCCTCCTTATTCGAAGCGAATCCTCAAAAGGACCACTTTATGAAAACTAGCCTTTTGATTGAAATCATCTTGTGAAGCTTATGATTGCTAACATCATGATACTTATGAAAAAGTGACAAGTGTCTGTCAAACTCATAGGGATCAAACACGTCGTGCTTCCTAACTGACTAGTGGAATAATAACATGGAATCTTCACTGGATCCTCATCAAGTCATTATTTGAGCAGAGTACGATAAAGAGAATGACCTGATGCACTGAATTGTAAATCAAGTTGCATTCTGATATGAACTCTCTTCTACACTTCTTCTATCATCTTCATACCCCTCCATCCATCAAAATGAAACAAAAATAGCCAAAATAGTGCCAAACCCTATGTTTGGGGTGGCACACCCCTTTCTTTTTCTATATCTGCTTCTTCCATACCCCTCGCTAATAAATTGGGGTGTACCACCAAGAAAAGATGCCAAAGTGCACACAAAAAATGCAATCTCGAGTCAAATAGAGGAGATATTTGCACACAAAAAGCAATAAATGAAATTGCAAATAATATAATAAAAATCTCGAGTCGAATAGAGGAGAGATTTATTTATTCCTTCCATGCCGCCTTTCACTCCCTTTTCTACCTAAAGGCACAATAAATGCCTCCACTACCCTGAAATACACCAGTGTCAGATCATATGTACACTTGTTGTTTTGCGGGTATCTCTGGACTCTTACAAAACGTTTTGATATGCTTGTTGTTGGAAAAAGTGAGGATGAAGTGATGTTGGAAAGCAAACTCAGGAATGAAGATATGGTAAGATGTGTTATGTGGTCTCAGGAAGTTGAGGTGCTTAGTCATACTAAGCAGAAAGGAAACAATAGTGATGTGAAGAGGAGGCAACCACATGACCAGAAAGTATTCATTTGACAACTGTTTCAGATTTTGTGTTACTCAAGGATGAGCAATGTTTAAGTTCGGGGTGTTTTGATGAATGCATATTCATCATGATTTTCAGTCACCTTTTTTGGGACCAATTTGACTCAATACATCAAATTTCATTTACTAATTATCACAATATACAAAATTGCTTAATTGGTTCAATCACCAGAATTATTAACTGAGTTTATGTTGAATTTTATGTAGGTCATGATGAGGTTGAACAATCAGCTGACATCCACCTCCATTTAACCCTAATCCACCTTCAATCATCACTGCCCCTTTCTTCACTCCATCTTTATCTCCATCAACCATCATTCAAATCAAACCCTTTTGAGTGGGACCCACCTTTCTCAACCCTTGATCTACCCTCACTCATCCTTGGTTTTGACCATGTGGTCTTGACCATATGATTTCATCCATATAATTTCAACCTATTAGTCTTAGCCGTTCATCCATTCGGTCTCAGACCGCGTGCTTTTCTTCACCATCATATCGTTGATCAACGATCCCCATCCATTCAATCAAACGATTTTCCCTAATGGTCTTGGGATATCATTTTTCCTCTAAACAATTTTGCAAGACCGTATGGGCATCTCTTCTCAAGACCGTATGGGAATCTCCATTCAAAATCGTTTGGGCAACTCTATTCAAGATCAGTTGGATCTCCATAAGAGCAGCGACACCCTCCTAACAATGAAGCTCGCCTCTGCCTTTTTCTTCTTCCTCCTGCCATAACCCTAAATCTCGGTGCCACCTGATGTCTCTCTACACCACCCTCCATCGTCCTCACAGTCCCTGCTACCGCCAACACCTCCTGCTTCCCTTCTATCTCTTCCTTCCCTCTCTACCTATAACCCTAAGCCTACCGTAGGCGTCGCTTCTCCTCCACCTACGGAAGTGATCACCTCCATCCACGTCGCCCGACGCCCAAAGACCCCGTGCCTACCTGCATGCCACCATAGCGAGCCCTCGGTCTTGTGGACCGATCAAAGGAAAACAGTCTACAAGACCATGAGACAACATCCCATAAGCCAAGACTGTTTGGCAGTGGCACTCGATCACACGACCACGATCGGTCTTGCTGACCGGGTAGGGAGTCGAGACCGTGAGGCTGTAGGACTGGTTGGTAGTATCGAGACCGTCAAGACCGCTAGGACAACAATCAGTCTTGCAAGACTGTTTGGCTGTGATCGGTCCCCGAGACCATTAGGATCGTGAGATCGTGAATGTTTGAACGACTGCTATAGACCGTTTGGATGTGAGGAACTCAAGACCGATCAAGACTCAAGACCGCTCAGGCCTCATCACCAAAACTGTATGGCAACCGAACCGTTTGGAGGATACACTCCAAGATCGTTTGGAGCACAAGTCCTCAAGACCGTTTGGGCTGGAGTCACACCAAACCGTTTGGAGGAAAGCTAAAACAAGACTATTTGGTCATCTAAACAATCTCCAAACCATCTGTGCAAACTGAGAAAATTGCAATAGGGTCCAAAACGACCCCATCAGAGCCTATAAATAGGACCAGTAGGGTCCTCATTTGGGGCTTCAGAACTGGGACGCTGACAGGCTGCCTGAACATAGGTCCGATCCAGATCATCACGGATATCCACATACTACTCCTACTGCGATCAAGGGGACTGAGGAGAGAAGGAAGGAGGAGTGAGAAAGACTACCCGATCTATCTCGGTGTCCCTCGTTCCTCGTCCAGATATACTTCGACATGACATAGAAGACTACATCATCTTCACCGAGCTACAACCACCTTCTGCATCATGCTCATGGCGGAATCTTTCCCCTCTTTCTTTCTTCTTGTTTCTCGCATCATAAGCGAGTAGTTCCTTTTTCACTAGGGTGCGGGGACTAGCCTCACTGTCCATGCAAGCATGTACTCTTGTTAAACATTCCATGGCTATGTATATAACTTTTCATTTCGTTGTTAATCGTTAATGTTTGTAGGTTGGCTACCTTCTTGCTTTCATCATGTTTTTCTCTATGTTGTGAGAACTTCTATACGTAGGGTAGAATGTCAATTAATGAGGTTGACTCCCAAACTAGAAATAGAATGGGATTCCTTGAGGTTGTAAGTGTATGATCTGTGAGGGGACGAGCCATCTAGCCTACGGCGACGCTTCTGTGTGCCTAACGCCTATATGGGGGCCCACAACCTTAGTTGGATTTTGTATCATCTTTGTTAATCGTTGATGTTTGCTTGTAGATTAATCAACTGTTTTCTTAACACTTAGCATGGTTGATGCCTAAACTAGAAATAGAATGAGATTCCTTGAAGTCATAAGTGTATGATCCATGAGGGGATGATACATCTAGCCTACAATGACGCTTCTGTGTGCCTAACGCCTGTATAGGGGGCCCACAGCTTCAGTTGGAATTCTGTATCTCCGGAGCCGTAAGTGAATGATCTAGATGGTGACGAGACATCTGATACCAAAGGTGATGCTTACGCAAGCCTAACACCCGTATGGGGTTTTTTTACAACAACTCCATTTGGATGGTTATATCTTGACTGGATGTTTGATGTTAGGATGGGTTTGCATGTGTAGTGGTAGTGAAACCTGATACCATCCCAACGATTCCATACCATTAATCTAGATCCAACTTTAATTCTACTTTTTCCTTCCTTACAATTAGTTTAATTAACCTCAAACCAACCTATCATTCTAAATATTAGTCTTACTTGAGCTAGATTCGACCAACGTCGATTCTTAAAAACATTTTCTCTTGGGATTCGATCCTCAACTATAATGTGATAAGACCCGTCTTCTTGCGGGTGGTATTATTGCACAAGGTTTTGGTAAAATCTTGGGGATTTTAACCCCAAGTGAATTTGTTAGTGTGATAATATTCCACATCAAATTCAGGCACTGTTGCCGGGGACAACGAAATCAGTTAGTCAAATCTAGTTCTTTTAAGGCTAAACTAGGATTTTGTTTTTCTTTTGATACAATTGATCATTTACTTGAATTCCACTCCACTCCATCAATATTAATTCAAATATTTTCGTTTCATGTCCCCCAAGACTGGTGTATGCACCATTTGAACATTCCCGGACTCACTGCCAACTTTGATACGGAGATAGATAGAAGCTTTCATTGTCTAGATCTGCTCCGAAACGATATAGAAGACCACATCATCTTCACCGAGCTACAACCACCTTCTGCATCATGCTCATGGCAGAATCTTCCCTCTCTCTCTTTCTTCTTGTTTCTCACATCACGAGCAAGTAGTTTCTTTTCACTAGGTGCAGGGACTAGCCCTGACGCCCATGCAAGCATGTACTCTTGTTAAACATTCCATGGCTATGTATATAACTTTTCATTTCGTTGTTAATCGTTAATGTTTGTAGGTTGGCTACCTACTTGCTTTCATCATGTTTTTCCCTATGTTGTGAGAACTTCTATACATAGGGTAGAATGTTGATTAATGAGGTTGACTCCCAAACTAGAAGTAGAATGGGATTCCTTGAGGTCGTAAGTGTATGATCCATGAGGGGACAACCCATCTAGCCTATGGTAACACTTCTGTGTGCCAAACACCTATATAGGGGGCCCACAACCTTAGTTGGATTTTGTATCTTCTTTCTTAATCGTTGATGTTTTCTTGTAGATTAATCGACTGCTTGCTTAATGCTTAGCACGGTTGACTCCCAAACAAGAAATAGAATGGGATTCCTTGAAGTCATAAGTGTATGATCCGTGAGGGGACGAGACATCTAGCCTACAGTGACGTTTCTGTGTGCCTAACGCATGTATAGGGGGCCCACAACTTCAGTTGGATTTCTATATCTCCGGAGCCGTAACTGAATGATCTGGATGGTGACGAGACATCTGATACCTAAGGTGACGCTTACACAAGCCTAACACCCATATGGGGGGTTTTGCAGCAGCTCCATTTGGATGGTTATATCTTGCCTGGATGTTTGATGTTAGGATTTGTTTGCATGTGTAGTGGTGGTGAAACCCAATACCATCCCAGTGATTCCATACCATTAATCTAGATCCAACTTTAATTCTTCTTTTTCCTTCCTTGCAATTAGTTTAATTAACCTCAAACCAACCTATCGTTCTAAATATTAATCTTACTTGAGCTAGATTCGACTAACAATGATTCTTAAAGACATTGTCTCTTGGGATTCGATCCTCAACTATACTATAATAAGACCTGTCTGCTTGCGGGTGGTATTATTACACAAGGTTTTGGTAAAAGCTCAGGGATTTCAACCCCGAATGAATTTTTTAGTGCAATAATATTCCACGTCATAGACCCTCTCCATTTAAAGAAATGATCGACCAAGGGAAGTTCTGTCAAAAGTCACATTTTTGGCAAATCCTTCCGATCGACAAACATTTCAACTGAGAACACTTTCGATCGAGGAAATAGTCGACCGAGTGTAGTTATGTAAAGAAATTGTTGTTAAAACAATAAACATGTGACTATATTCAACTTTGTTTCTATAAAACTTAAAAAAATCTTCATAATAAACAATTCTAAAATATAAAACATTTTAATAATTGTTCCTAACCAAAAGGAGCACCATATGGGTACCAATTTCTATCTATTTTTTAGGATTGCATGGTTGATAGTGGTTGTTCCAAACCTATGACTGGAAATAAAGAGGCTTTCCAAACATTTGAAGAAAATAAGAGTGGAACAATCACATTTGGAGACAACATCAAAGGTAACTTTATTGAAATAGGTAATATTGGTACACATATTAAAATAAAAAATGTCCTACTTATTGATGGATTGCATCACAACCTGATTAGTTTTAGTCAATTATGTGATAGTGGCTATGATGTTCTTTTTAATAAATCTTGCTGCAAACTACTCATAAAGAACACTAATGATGTTGTTTATGAAGGAATAATAATAGGAAATCTATATATACTTAGACCTAATTCTTTGCAAGCTATTATTGGAAAATGTCTTCTTGCAAATGATGAACGTTTACAATTATGGTATAGAAAATTAGGTCATGCATACTCACATGTTATTAAGAAATTGATTAAAAATGATCTTGTTCATGGTTTACCTAAACTCTCTTTTGTTAAACCTAAAAATTGTGAACGATGCACTCTAGGCAAGCAAAATAAGACCGCTTTCAAATCCAAAACCTTGCTTATACTACTAGATCATTAGATCTCATTCATATGGATTTGTTTGGCCATATGAGAACACAATCTATTGGTGGAAAAATACATTTATTATTATTATTGTTGATGATTATAGTATATACACATGGGTTCATTTTCTTTTAACTAAAGATGATACAATTAGAATATTCATTCAATTTTATTCTAAAATTGAAAACCAACTATAAAAAAATATATGAACCATTAGGAGTGATCATGGTGGGGATTTGAAAATCACATCTTCGAAGAATTTTATACATCCCAAGGGTACACTCATAATTTTTCAGCTCGACGCACCTCACAATAAAATTGGATAGTAGTAAGGAAAAATTGGTATTTACAATAAATGGCTAGAACAATGTCACATGAACATAATACACCTAAAACATTTTGGGCTGAAGCTATAAATGCAACATGTTATATATTAAATCATTTAACAATTCTCTCTCATCTTAAGAAAACTCCTTATGAACTCATCTTCAACAAGAAACGAAGAGTTGACTATTTTCATACCTTTGGTACACCTTGTTACATCTTAAATGCAAAGGATGATAGAGATAAATTTGACCCTATATCACATAAAGGATTCTTCATGGGATATTCATCTTCTAGTAAGGCATTTATAATCTATAATACCATCTCTAGAAAAGTTGAAGAATCAATTCATATCACATTTCATGAAATGACAACACAAAATGCTGAAAAGGAAATTAAAATGAAAACTTAAATGATATTACTCAACAAATTGAGGACCTAACCATATCAACAAAAGATGATAAAAATTCTAAAATTGAACAACATAATAATGAGGCACAATAACCTATTCCTAGATTAATCAAGGATCATTCTCAAGATTTGATCATAGGAAATCCTTTTGATAAAATAAAAACCCGACCATCAATTAGAGATGTTGCAAACATGGCCTTTATATCAATTGTTGAATCTAAAAAGGTAAATGAAGCTCTAAAAGATGAATATTAGATAATGTATTTGCAAATAGAACTAAATAAATTTACCAAAAACAACGTATGGGACTTAATTCCTAAACCTCAAGACAAAATCATCATTGGAACTAAGTGGGTTTTACAAAACAAACTTAATGAAGCCGGGGAAGTAGTTAGAAACAAAGCTAGGTTGGTTGCTCAAGGATATAACCAACAAGAAAGGATAGATTTTGATTAAACTTATGCACCTGTGGCTAGACTTGAAGCTATTAGAATGTTATTAGCTCTATCTTCCCATAAAGACATCAAACTATTTCAAATGGATGTAAAAAGTACCTTTTTAAATGGAATAATGGAAGAGGAAGTCTATGTTGCTCAACTACCTGGTTTTGAGGTTCCTAACATGGAATCATAGAAGAGGAAGTCTATGTTTCTCAACCATGTGGTTTTGAGATTCCTAACATGATTGACCATGTCTATAAACATAAGAAATCTCTTTATGGTCTAAAATAAGCACCACGAAATTGGTATGAAAGACTTAAAAACTATCTATTTGATAATGGTTTCTCCATTGGAAAATTAGATTCCACATTAGTTTTCAAAACATATGAATTATATTTTCTTGTTGTTAAAATATATGTTGATGACATCATCTTTGGTGCTTCAAATGATTCTTTATATAATCAATTTAATGATATCATAAAAAAATTGAGATGAGCCGTATGGGAGAATTAACATTTTTCCTTGGTATTCAAATTAAACAAACACCCACCAAATTTTTTCCAACTCAAGAGAAATACACCAAGAACTCTTAAAATGATTTGGTATGGAAAATTGCAAACATGCTACCACACCCATGGCCACTTTTGCTAAAATTGACAAGGATGAAGATGGTGAACCCATTGATGACTCCTTATATAAGGCCATGATTGGTAGCTTGCTATATTTGACTACTTCTAGATCGGATATCATGTTTTTTGTTGAACTTTTCTCTAGATGTCAATCAAAACCAATGAATTCTCATTTTCAAACCGTCAAAAGAATTTCCAGATATCTTATCAGTACTATCAACTATTATTTGTGGTATCCTAAAGGAAAATCAGTGGACTTAAAAGATTACACTGATGTCGATTTTGATGCTTTTTGACTTGATCGCAAGAGCACAAGTGGTGGTTATTCTTACAAGGAAGAGACTTAGTATCTTGGTTTAGTAAGAAACAAAATATGGTTGCCCTATCTACCACTGAAGCTGAATATGTTGCTTCTGGCTCATGTTGTGCTGAAGTACTCTATATGCAACAAGTTTTGAATGACTATGGCTTTGCATTTTCTTCTACGCCGATTTCTTTGATAATACTAGTGCTATAAACATGGCCCATAATCCAGTTTTACATAGTCGTGCCAAGCATATTGAGATTAGACATCATTTCTTAAGAGATCATATTTCTAAAAATAATATATCTCTTCATCATATTGATACAAAAGTGCAATTAGCACATATCTTTAGAAAACCTCTTCATCTTGATCAATTTCAATATATTAGAAAGAAGTTACTCATTACTCCACTAGATGATGTTTTCTTTGATATATGTGCTCAAAATTCTTGATGATTTTATGACTTGAAATTCACATGAATTTTAGTGTATATAATTTTAGAACCATTCCTTTGCTTAATCACAATAATTCATTATCATGAACAAGCACTTAAAAAAGCTCAAATCAATTCAACCCAACTACTCACTATGTTTGGTTGACAATATTGTGGACTGAGAAGGTCCTCAGTTGACAGATATTTTGACCAAGTTTCACTCAGTGGGACCCTCGACTGACTATGCAAATTTCAACTGAGATTCTTGTAGAAACTATGTGGACCGAAAATTTTCTCACAAAAATCCCCCAGTCAAAAATATTCTCGATCAAATCCTCAATCACTGTGACCAAAATTTTAAATTCCAATGTCGAGTGACTAGCCATTACAAAGAGCCATTGGGCACTTAGTCGACAAAATTGTCTACTGAGCAGGTCTCTGTTTTGCTATAAAAAGCACCCCAATCTTCCCATTTTCTACACACCTTAAGTGCTCTCTTCTCCATCACTTATCTAGTATTTCTTACAGCTATTCTCTAGCAACATTCATCCCCTACCATCTCTAGTTCTTCTTCCACCTCTCTTTGGATTCCTCTTCATCTTGTGGTGGGAAGAAGTAATTTCTACAATGAAGGGAAGGATGATCACTCCAACTTTGAGCGTCATCAATGACATCCCCTTCAACGATGTTGCTGTTGGAGAATGCTACCTAAAGCTCACCTTGAAAACTCCTCTTACTCGATGTGCGGTGGACTCAACGACTTCATCATGCTTCTAGACCTCTCTAAGCTCTTAATGGGACAAATTCCTTAACCCATCCTTCCATTTCTAGTCCATCTAAGCCATTAATGAATCCTATGCTAACCTTACTAGGGACTCCAATGACCCATTTTCTTTCACGTCCATTATTGATGGGTTAGGCTTCCATTTTTTTTAAAAGACATTCTTAAGATGCTAGATATAGATGAGAAAGAGTATGGAGAATTTCTAAACCTTACCACTGGAAATCTCAAAATTCTCCACCGAAGATAACATTATCAGCCTAGGTGACATCAAAAAGTCTCTTTTCCTTCCCAACACCTCATCTCATGAGCATAGGGGAACTTATTATGCTACATATTTAACCCCCAAAACTATGGTAGTGAACCTAATTATTTCCCATAACATCTATCCTAGAGCCAACAAAATTGAAACTTCACAATTTAGGATATGTCTCATATATGATATACTAGAAAGCATTCCTATGAACTTTATTCACACCATCCTATCCAATATGTTTGACTTTTTTGGATCCTCCCTATGATGATTTTGTGTTCCGAATAATCCAATACTCTCTTGACAAAAACCTAGAGGACTTATACTACAAGTGTGATAGGCGTCCTCAAAGACTTACCAAAAACACTATGGATAAAATGGGAATTGACTTTGGTCACAAGAGAGCTAGGAACAAAGGGGATACATCCACTGAAGTAAATTCTCCACCTCCTACTCCTTATAGATACTCCATAGAAAATATAGGCAATGATGTTTGCTATCTCAAAAGGGCCACCTATCACCTTGAGAGAAAAATAGACTACAACCACCATGAAATGACATATCTAAAGCAAAGAATACAAGCTTTGTCTCCCAATGTTCCCGACACATACCCTTATGCACTATATATTGGGAGCCTTTATCCTTTTAACCCTTCCATCCAATACAACCAAGTTCCACCACCATCTTTAAATGACCTTTCCCATACCCAATACTCATCCATGCAACTCCTAGACATCATAGCTCACTTGAGATTTGATTGGGCACCTACATTTGTGGAGGCATACGCTCTCATAAAGACAGGTGCACTTGAATGGAAAACTCTTATCAAATGCTATGGTGATTCCCCATTCCTTGGAAAAGATGATGAAGTTGATGTAATCTTGAACTCTTTTAACAGATATTATTTTTGTATGTAGTGAGTAGTGAAGCTTATGTAATCACTTTTATCATCAATGTTATTGAGCTTGTTTGTGTTCACTTGTCATGATAATAAAGATTTATCTTATGGCTTTCATTGGGAATTTTTCATCACTTTGTTTTTACAACTTATGTATGCTATTGAGGGGGAGTATTCTATTCTGGTGGAGTAAGTTTAAAATGATTATATGGCAATCTTTTTTAAATGAAAAAGGGGGGGGGGGAAATAAAATAAAACAAAATAAATGAGTTTCATGATCTCTTAAATTGACATTAATTGGTGCTACATTTCCTTAAGAGATGGATACTATGAAAATAAGAGAACCTTTCTCGTCTCACGTATATCACAGATAAGAAACTCATCTCATTTCAATTATTTTGATTATATTTTAGAAACATTTGTCATCTTCAAAAAGGGGGAGATTGTTGGCTAAATTGGACATTAACATACCCTTTGTTTTGATGATGAAAAACACTTCATACTTGTGGATCTAACATCCTATTTGAGTATTTCAGGGTTCAAGGTAATAATGAGATTCTACTAAGTGGAAAGTTGAAGATCAATGAAAATTGAAGATCAATGCAAATTTAAGATCAAATGCACTTAATTGTATATATTTTCATGATTGCACTCAAATGTAAGAAATCATACAAAATTATAATGTTCAAGTACTTAGGCATCATGTAAATCAAGCATTAGATTTTCCCTATCCACTTATAACCCTTATGTAGGTTTCTCCCTAGAGTTAGAGTCACCATCACTCATTGAAACACACACTTAATAGCTGATTCAAAAGATTGAAACATGGACATCCTCGGTCAAAAAACTAGTCGACTGAGACACACTCGGTCGAAGTTTTTTTCGATCGAGAACCACCTCAGTCGAACATCTGAGCATTGTATAAAACCTTATACATCTGTGCTCTAAAATAGGTTTTGATCAAAAATATTGTCGACCGAGCAAACCTTGGTCAAAATCTTGTGAAAGTTTGACCAAGTGGTTAGTAGTTGAGAGTTAAAAATAGAAATTTCTACACATTTGACTTAAAACCAAGCTCAGTCAAAGAAAAGGTTGACCGAGACACAGTTCGTTCGACAAACTTGTTGACCAAGTAGGGTTCTGGATTGTTCTTTTAAGCACAAACAAATTAGCCATTTCGAGGCAACTATTGTACATCTAACGGCTAGTTAAGCACTAAGAATAATGTAGAGACTCCCTACAACGTCCCTAAGTACTTGCATACCATTCCTATAAATAGGAGAGGCCTTAGGAAACATAAAGCACGTAAGCTACACTTAAGAATACATTCTAGTGAGCAACAAAGCTAAGCAACACTTGCCATGTTGTTCTACAAGCTCCAAACTCATGTGCTATAGTCATAGCCTCTTAGCTACCTCATAGCAACGTCCATCCTAAGTGGTTTGAGAGGTCTAATGCTTGATATAGGATCAAAGCACTATACACAATTGGTGTACTTACTTTCTTCCAATCCCCCTTGACATGTTAAAGCTACTTGTGCTCTTTGGCTACTACAAGTTGTGGAGGCTACTTGAGGGAGCTTGGTTGAAGCTATGTTTTGGTGAAGAAGGCTGCTTCAAGGGGATCTTGAGAATAATTCAAGAAGGCAGCTTCAAGGGAGGTTGGAGTTACTTCTAGGTGAAGGCTATCTCAAGGTGGTGGAGCTACTTCAAGGATAAGAAGGCTTCTCTAAGGGCTTGGAGTTACTTAAAAGAAGGCTTCTTCAAGGAGGTTGAGGCTACTTCTAGGAGAAGGCTACTTCAAGGAAGGTGATTGTATTTTATTGTAACATACTCGAGAGGTAAATAAAATTAATCAATTTCAAAATCCCAATTGGAGACAATTGGGTGGTGGATTGACAAACTTTGATTCAAAGGTTGGAACCACTCTAAACCAAAGTGTCTCCCTTATTTCCTCCTTCCTATTTGGTTGGGTGTTTAATTATTTTTAAGATTCAAAAACCTATATTCACCCCGCTCTAGTTATTTCAATCTCAAGGTGGTGGAGCTACTTCATGGAGGAGAAGGTTGCTCTAAGGGCTTGAGGTTACTTCAAAGAAGGCTTCTTGAAGGAGGTTAAGGCTACTTCTAGGTGAATGCTACTTCAGGGAAGGTGATTGTATTTTATTTTAACATCTTTGATAGGTAATTAAAATAATCACTTTCAAAATCCCAATTGGAGACAATTGGGTAGTGGACTAACAACCTTTGATTCAAAGTTTAGAACCACTCTACATCAAAGTGTCTTCCCCATTCCCTCCTCCTTCTTTGTTTTAAGTTTTTAATTAATTTTAAAGTTACAAAAAGATCTATTCACCCCCCTCTAGATATTTCAGACTGATTTAGACTCCACCAACTGAAACTCTA